>JAFIRS010001661.1:0-315455 GCA_018342105.1 Gonioctena quinquepunctata | reverse complement strand
TTAAAAAAAATTTGAAAAATTGAAAATTGAAAAATTGAAAATGAAAATTGAAAATGAAAATTGAAAATTGAAAATTGAAAATTGAAAATTGAAAATTGAAAATTGAAAATTGAAAATTGAAAATTGAAAAAATTGAAATTGAAAATTGAAAATTGAAAATTGAAAATTGAAAATTGAAAATTGAAAATTGAAAAATTGAAAATTGAAAATTGAAAATTGAAAATTGAAAATTGAAAATTGAAAAATTGAAAATTGAAAATTAAAAAATTGAAAATTAAAAATTAAAAATTAAAAATTAAAAATTAAAAATTAAAAATTAAAAATTTAAAAATTAAAAATTTAAAAATTAAAAATTAAAAATTTAAAATTTAAAATTTAAAATTTAAAATTTAAAATTTAAAATTTAAAATTTAAAAATTTAAAAATTAAAAATTAAAAATTAAAAATTAAAAATTAAAAATTAAAAATTAAAATTAAAATTAAAAATTAAAATTTAAAATTTAAAATTTAAAATTTAAAATTTAAAATTTAAAATTTAAAATTTAAAATTTAAAATTTAAAATTTAAAATTTAAAATTTAAAATTTAAAATTTAAAATTTAAAATTTAAAATTTAAAATTTAAAATTTAAAATTTAAAATTTAAAAATTTAAAATTTAAAATTTAAAATTTAAAATTTAAAATTTAAAATTTATAATTTAAAATTCAAAATTTAAAATTTAAAATTTAAAATTTAAAATTTAAAATTTAAAATTTAAAATTCAAAATTTAAAATTTAAAATTTAAAATTTAAAATTTAAAATTAATTTTTTTTTAAAAGTTTGTAAGTGGATTGATTTTCGATTTCTTCCAAGGAGTGATGGTAGTTCAGAAATAATATTATTATTAACATCCACAAATTTATGCACCTGCAGTCGTGGAAGACTTCTAATCCATTTCTTTATTTTTGATTTGAATGTGAATATTGATAGGATTGATTTAATTTCTGATGGTATAACATTGTAGAACGTGTTTTAATCGTTTTTTTCCGCTTCATTACATATATATTAGGGTCAACTGGGTTCTCCAGGCTCAAACCTATCTGACTTCACTAGGCAATTATGATCTTCAACAAAATCTCGAGCAAACTGACATTACACTGCAAAAACTTCAAACTCCTATAAAACTGCACTTATGCGAGATGTTTTGATTGTTCCACCCTTAATTTTATAATGATTTATTAACTTGCAGTTTTCTTTTTATTTTCTTCTAATATTATCCGCAAATAGTTGTCATTCAATAAAACCCGACAAAATCTGCACACTCTGCAATTTAGTAAACCCCAAAAGCATTGTACACATTTTTTTTCCAACGAATTAAATGTCATTTGTTATTTCAGTTCCGTTGAACCAGCGAAACAGAGAATGAAGCAGACCACCGCATCGATCCCTTAAAGTGGAAAGCTAGGGGTAGGTCCATATATCTTGTCGTAACATATACCTTTGAAAATCAATAGGCTGCACCGCAGACCAACGTTATTGATCTGAGCACTGGGACGCTCTTCTCGACGCTGCGGACGCTCTTTCTCGAGACCTTACGACTCTTCCATTATCGATTCGATCCAAAAGGATGTATATTTGACTAAGAATAATACTATCGAACACCAATTCAACCGAGCAAATATTATGTGAGATCGTTCGCGTTCTGTAATTGGCTCCAGTGTAATGAACTTGAACTTGACTTGGTGTGCCTCAGGGCACGGTCCACGGACCATTTTCATGAATCGTTTACGATTACTGATTCGAATATATTGCATGTACTGAAGGTGAGGACGTAACACTTCTGGGAAATTACATTCAAATATTGCCGGAATGTTTTTGGGCAGTTGCAACGACCCAATACAGGGTGTTGTTTAATTAGAAACCCCACTCTTTAGTTTACTTGGTTAGGATGTTGTTACCAAGTTTATGAAGGCTATACTGGGAGTGAATAATTTATAAAAACTCACGATTTTTATCGAGCGGCAGCTAAGTATCGTCCTCCCAGTATATAGATTTTTAATGAGCTGGAATGGTAAAAATTGTGTACCCCGCCAATCTAGTTGAGGATACTGTGCAAATAATTAAAGCACTTATAAAAACAAACTATATTAATTAAAAAAAACTTCGTTAAAACAAACAAACACAGTGTATGGTATGATATTCAAATCTATTCAACTCCAGTACTTCCAGAAGTACTAAATACCAGTTCCAAATAATGTTATACAACTGACAGTAAGTTGTACTGATTTTCTTAAGTATAAAGAACTGAGATTTCAAGAATCTATCAATTACCCAAAATGAATTCATAATGATCAACAATTTTCAAATGAAATAATCTGACTAAACAAGTTATAAACTAAATTCAGTTTTTTTCAACACACTGTATATAATATGTAATATTTTATTAATTTAACAATCTAAAAACATAAGGAAACTATGGGGAAAATTTTCCAAAAAATGTATGAAAGTGTCATAATTATATAAGTCAAATGCTTATACATACTCTTGTACAAAATATCTGAAACTCTACTATATGAGTAAATAAAAAAATTAAAAAAATATTTTTTCTGCATGAGCACGTATCATTCAACGAAACTGTATGACTGATTCATAAATATTTGTAAATCTTTACACACACTGGATATAAAATTAATTTGATTCAATAATAAAAAATAAGTCAACATATTACGGAATATATTTCACAGTGATGGAAACTTTTTCTAGATGATCTACAAATAACTGGATATTGTTAGAGTAGTTCGAAGTTAGTTTAATTCATGATTTGAAGAAAAAAAAACAACAAATGACCATTATCAAATATCTGGTTAAAATTTCAGAAAAATCATTTTCACTTTAGGTAGAGATTTCGTAGAAAATCGAATAAGCTATTGGATAATAGTTGGAAATGATCTGATATGCCATATTAATACAAAACACAAAACTAAAGCTTGTCCTTTTTCCACTTTTACAGATTCTGGATTTCACACAAAATATATTTAACGGTTTTTAAATTCTGATTACTAATGATCAATTTCTTTACTATTTTCTTTGTTATTATTTTTAGCAATTGAATACCGAATTTTCCTTTACGCGCACTGATTCTAGGTAAAGCATTTCTCAGTCCGATACTCTTATAACACTTTTAAATATACAACTATTTTTATTTGACCGTTAATACTGAATTTTTAATCTGACTACATTGAATATTATTACTCAAAATAATTGGTACATCGAGCTGTATACGGAGCTGTGACTTGACTGGGACTTGATTAGGTTTGAATGAGATGAGTTAATATTTTCATTCCTTTTTATATCCTACTAGAGGATGACGCTTACCCCACGCGAGAGCTATTAGTCTACCCTCATAACAGTTCGTGATGACAGGTTTTATTATTATTTATGAGTTTCATTTATAGTACTCGCGGTCCCCGGATGAGTAAAAACAAGAGTTGTTTTTTCGTTTGTGCTATTTTTATCTCCATAATTTATTATTTTCCCTATATTTTGTTCAGCGGTTCAGATGGTTCACACATCTGATGATAATTAATTTTTTAAGATGGGGTATTTTAGAGTGGTTATTTGTCCCGCTTCGATTATTTATGGTCTTTTTTATAAATAAAAATATACGGTCAACGACCGCAGCAAAGGCAATAGAACCCCGCCTTGCGCGGACAACCTTCTTTCGCTGTTCCTCTCCGAGAGCAGCTACAATGATTCTACTTTTCAGCATTGCATGTATCCATCTGATCGGTGAGGTGTTTATATTCCTCTCCTCTAGTGATCTGATGATGGAGGCATGTGAGGTGTTATCGAAAGCACCCTTTATATCTATGGATGCACATTTCTTTGGCCGCGTATGCCTTTTCAATTCTTTCAACTTTTCCTGCTTAATAGACGAAGTGTTTTTTGTGAAGCAGTATGTCCAAGAGAAATTCACTTCTTATATAACAAATCACAAGGATAGTGAAACAAGTTGCCAGGAATGAGACAGGCGAAAGAGTTTATGGAAGAAGCAACGCAAAAATTAACCTAGTATCTATTGAGCCAGAAAAGGACGACAACTAGATTCATAACACTGTAGACCAAAAAAATACACGAACAATATCGGACTGGTAGATGAATACCTATACAGGTTCTGCCAGAAAGATGAGATGTACAAGAAGAGATAAACCACAATATTTCAAATATATGGATTGCTACATCCCGAAGAATATACTGGACATAGTATAAAAATAACAGATTCTTTAATTGTGTCTGGATATATTGAGTATTCTCATGAGGATAAAAAAGATTGCCACAGCTATTCTTATATTTTCACGGCAAAGAACTGAACATGTTGAAATAAATCCCGAAACCAATTCAATAATTTTCTCATCGATGAGCAGTACTTCTTCATCTGATTTTCATATCTGCCTTTTGCATTTTAACGGTAATTTTGCCAATTGAATAACTTATTTAATATTTGTTGATGCTTTAATTTATTCGCTGACTAAAGTACTCAGATATAGTCCATCCAATATCAATTGCAGAAGCTGTTTCTATAGGGAGCAAATGAAAACTCACTTCGCTAACACGAGCGTATATGCGAAGAAACGGAACGAAAAATAATCTGTACTACTCGTAAACATTCTCCGTCGGCAAACGGTAGATCAAAAGAGCCGATAGTCAACGTGGACTTGAGTGACGGCTGTCTGTTGTACAACCGATTCGTCTGGGCCAATCAAGTCGGACATCAATGCTGGCAGGTGTGTCTATACGATGGGAGGTCATAAATCACGCGTTATATTTGTGGTTTAATAGCTCTGAAAGATTAAAAACCAGTAGCGTCTATGGTCTTGGTGTGTGCCGATCGAAATACGTTTTAGGATATAATAATAACCTACATCAAACAATGAAAGAAATTATTTTTCTTTCTTAATGTATTTGTATAAATAAAAGCTTGTCTTTAATTTTTTTTCATTTTTCATTATTTATGAAGTATTTTTAAAATCTTAAAATATCTAAATAAAATTAGTTATCTCCGCCACTGCTGCTCACAGGATTTCGCCGCAAGACTTTTTTATGCTTCTGCAATTGATATTGGGAAAACTATAGCTATTCCAACCGAAAAAAACCTACAGAAAACATCCGGGTATTGAGCACAGATTCCAAAGATCGGTATTCTCGGAAAATTGATAATGAAAATGCCAAATTCATCCGGGCCATTGATCCGCGTTTCCCTCGAGCAATCCGCTGTATTATCGACTCAATGGAAAGCGACTGGGGAAATTGAAAAGCGCGTGCGCAACGAATAACCGCCTTTCGGCGCAGATGGAAGCATGAAAAGTTAAAATAGATATTTTCAGGGAGTGAACATCCGATGAAAATTCATTAAAACTTCGTCAGGTCATGAACTGAGGTTAAGCCGAAAAGTTGGAAAAGCAAACAAACGGTTTTTTGAGATTACTAAATGGAAGCCAGCCAAAGTAAACTTTGAATTAGACTAAAAGGGATGAACGTAGTATTTACAATTTCGTTCAAAGTTATTCTCCGAGAGAGATGAAATAAGAAAAAGGCTTCAATAAATGATTTTGATTATTATATTTTCAGCATTGTCGTAAAGTTGGGATACCAAGCTTGTGACATACATAATGGAGCTACTAGTATTCCGCTCCGCTTGTTTTGCAATTATTTCATTTAGAACCTAAGAATTATTGCAAATGGTGGAAAAGCATAGAAATATACCCAGTCCAAAAAATAGTGAAGGCAGCAATAGTAGAAATATACGGATTTTTTAAGCAAGAAACGTATCGCCAACACTTTGTGTTGAGCTTTGTAGTAAATAAGTCAATAGACGATGTCTCAAATTCAAAGCAAATCATTTGAAATTATGTCACCATTTCATATCCTGTTTCAACTGCCATTGATCTGGATTCCAAATCAACTTCCTTAAGGTTTTCGATCGAATCAGTCACATTCTACTACATTATCTTGGTTTCAGTGAACATTCTCTAAATCTATTGCAAGGGAGAATAAAGAGAGGGAAATGCAAAAATGAAATATCCAATACATTAGAATTTGTATTTGGATATTGGGTCCTCTATTATTTTCATTATATACCTCATCTTTTAGAGAATCGGTGGTACACTGCAAAAGTCACTTTTACCTAGATGATACTCAAGTATGTTACTCCTTCATTAAAATATCGAATGTAGGCACAATTTGCTCTTTATACAAGGCATATATTGTTTTTCGAATTATATCTACATCACAGCCATCTAGTTTCCTTGAACCGCCAGAGTCTTTTCGTTTCTTTCTTTTTAAAATAGGGTTACTTACTATTTTAAACACTGTGGAATACGGTCCCAAGTAGCAAATTAAATTCTATAAGGTTTGTATAAACAGCTACAAGATATATCTTATAGGATACTAAAATTCTTATAACGGTCTACAAAACAATTAAATGATCCTCATACAACCATTTTTATACAACAGTTTGGTAGTATAAGAGTTCTATTAAAAGTTTATACAACTCTTATATGACTGTTTTATACACATGTATACAACTCTTATACGACTGTTTTATACTCATTCATACACTACTATAAAATGATTTAATAGTGTGTCACGAAGTCACATCTATAAAATGGGATTGAAGCGGCACTATAAAAGTCTTACAAAATGGTTGTATAATGCAATATATTTTTTTATACTGTTGTTTTTGCGAGCACAATGAAAATATTTTGTCATTTAGCAGTTTAAAAAAGCATTTTATTTTTTAGTGAAGAATATTAGAACCAAATTATATTTTAATTTAAAAGTGCATCATGCATTTCATTGTAAAAATGGAGACTTACACACACTACATCGGTAGTAAAAATTATAAAATTTTGGAAGGTTTGTATAGCACAAATTTTGATGCGCCGCAAATTTTACCGATAGATTGTAGGTATATATTTGGCAAAAAAATAAAGCGATTTAATTTTGGTTAAGTTTCAAGTAGATACTTGAAAAAATTATAAAATAAAAAATCTTAAAATTACCTTTTTTTAATGATTTCAATAGTTTATTACTTCATATGACAATTCTTTCACAACATAATTCTCTAAATGATAATAATGTCACATTTTTCAATTTAGTTTCATGTTTCCAACACAATTGCTTATAATGGCGGCGATAGCCGGTACAAGAATTCCTTATTTAAACATGGCGATTTATAATACAACAATTTTATCCCAAAGAAATGCCTTAAACAATGTTTCATTGTAAAATGAAACGGTATACGATAAAACTGTTTTATAACGAAGAATATTCAGGCACTATACAACTATTATTGACAAGTAATAATTATATTGAGATTCGCGAAAAGTAGAGGTTGCCAGATCTTATAATATGGTAATAAGAATTTAAACTTTCAAACCAGCTGATAAAAATTAATTAGCAATGTATTCGAAATTCGGCATGAGCCGAGGTTAATGAACACTAACTACCTATTTTAAGAAAAGGGTTTTATCATTTATAAATAATTAAACTCTACTTTTAAGGTTATTATTAAAACGCAAGAGAGAGTGCTATAGTCGACTTTATTTACTCACTAAAAAGGCTATTTGACACATTTCACGTGATATATGGTTTAAATGCAAATCAATTTGCCATGTGACAAATGTCAAACCTCCTTTTTATTAGAGTAAAATCGACAATGGGGGTTTTATATAAAAATGACAGCAATCCTTGCAAACATCGGAGGGTTAGTTATACTCAGATTTGATTTAGATTTATCTTAAATAAACTAGATTAACCTGCGCAGGTTAAAATTTTCTTTCAACTATAAAATTTTTAGGTCAACGTGACAACCATGCTCCAAAAAGTTCAAGAAGGCTAAAGAGATATCTGCATCATGGTATCATTCGGTTGTTTAACGTGGTTGTGTGCGACTAGCGGCACTATACAACCTTTATAAAATATTTTGCATCCTAACCTCAAAGTGGTATAATTTGTTATTGTTATTGTCTCGTCGGTCATATCATTTTGTGTTTATGTATAAAATTGATTTTTATAAAATATAAGTAATGTTTAAAATAGTCGAGACTATTGAAAAAGGAAACAAAGAACTCACTGTTGTTCCCAAGCGTTGCGAACAAGGTAGAACATTGTTTTGGCCCGAAAAATTTCAATTGCAGAAGCTGTTTCTATAGGGAGCAAATGAAAACTCACTTCGCTAACACGAGCGTATATGCGAAGAAACAGAACGAAAAATAATCTGTACTACTGCTGTATGGGGGTCGGCTTTAGAATAGCCCCATGGTAAATCCTGCCTGTCGTAAGAGGCGACTAAAAGGATAACCGTAGGTGGAAGATGGTCTCATCGCCCGGTGAAATACCACCATATCGACATTGTGTGCTGTGAAATGGATCATTCCATGTTTCAGTGTTCGGTCGATACTTTCCGGTCTCCCTCTTTCCTTTTCCCCAATTCCTCCTTTATTTTCAGGTGCATCCTAATAGTAATAATGATGGAGTCTCCTAGAGTAAAACACTCCGGAAGCAAAATACCTCTCCATTCGGATTTCCGGGCGAGAGGTACTCGAGGGGACTCAACATTAATGATTAATTTTTGCAACATCCGCGGACTCAACAAGAACATCAATGACGTCCACCATCACCTACAGACGAAAAAACCGGATATTCTGGCTCTAACAGAAACACAAGTAAACTCGTCCACCAACAAGGTCCATATGCTTTGTCCTGGTTACGAACTCCATTCTCGATTCAGGTTCAAAGGTGGAGTCTGCCTTTACGCTAAGGCTAACCTTTCATGCCAGCGTGAAGAGAGTTTGGAACCGAAAGACTTTGATGTGATGTGGTTCAAGCTATCTGATACCTAACTGACTAAGTTCCTCTGCTGCCTTTACCTATCACCTAATGAACCTTCATATAACGACCTCTTTGATTCTTTATCACTCAAACTGGACTACATTCAGGAGAACCATCCAACAGCTGAAACCATAATCATGGGAGACTTTAATGTACATAACGCTGCCTGGCTCAAATTCTCTAACAAAACAGATGATGCGGGTCGTCAAGCCGAGGCCTTCGCCATCACTCATGGTCTGGAACAACTGGTCGAGCTACCAACCCGCATCCCTGATGTCAACAACCAGTCTGCCAATACACTAGATCTTTTCCTCACCACCAATCCTGACCCATATAGAATAGAAGTTTGTGCCCCACTTGGAAACTCTGATCACACCCTCATCTCCACAACATGCTCTTTCCATTTACCATCGAGCTGCACAATACCACCCCGTCATTACAATTCGGCCGACTGGGAAGGTCTTCGTATGTTTTTCTCAGCGTTTCCATGGAAGAGAGTTTGTTTCTCTTCAGTAGATCCAACACGATGTGCTGAGACAATTTCTGAAATCATCATGTTGGGGATGCAAACTTACATACCGAATACCGAAAGAAGAACATCATCCGATAAGACCTGGTTTAACAGAAACTGCTCTAGAGCTGTGGCTTCCAAACAGGCAGCATACCATCGATGGCTAAAAAATCCGGGCCCTGAGACCAGAGCAGCATATGTCGAGGCTAGAGGCATATGCAAAGAGACAATAGAATGCTCAAAAGATGCCCACAATGCCAAAATAAGATCAAAACTTGCTGAATGTCCTAACGGATCCCGTTCATTTTGGTCTTTCGCCAAAGCTGTGGGAAGAAACTTCACTTCCAGCTCATTTCCTCCTCTAACCAAAGAAGATGGAACACTAGCAACGACTGCCCAGGAAAAAGCCAATATCTTTGCGCACCTATTTGCTGGAAATTCCACTCTGGATTCATCGGGAAAACAACCCCCGAACATTACACCTATTGACAGTCACATGCCCGAGATCACCTTTCGCCAACGTACTATCAGAAAGATTTTGCTGGGTCTCAACACCAACAAAGCCTGTGGATCTGACGGAATCCCGCCGATAGTTCTCAAGAAATGTGCCCCGAACTAACACCTGTTCTTTGCAAGTTGTTCAACCACTCTTACAATTTTGGGGTATTTCCGTCCAATTGGAAAATTGCAAGAGTACAGCCAGTCCCTTAAAAAGGCAAAAAGGTCCTACCTAGCAACTACAGACCTATCGCACTGCTATCTATTATTTCAAAGGTCATGGAAAAGCCATCAACATCGAGCTCATGAAATATCTGGAAGACTCAGGAATTGTCAACGATAGGCAATATGGCTTCCGCCATCAGAGATCAACTGGTGACCTGCTCGCTTACGTCTCACATATATGGCAGCTATCTATTGAAAAGTATGGAGAAACTTTAGCTGTGGCATTAGATATCTCCAAGGCGTTCGATCGAGTTTGGCACCAGGGACTCCTCGCCAAGCTTCCGTCTTATGGCTTGCCCCCTCAGCTGTGTTCTCTGCTTGCTAGTTTTCTCTCAAACAGGTCTCTCCATGTAGTGGTCGATGGAGTTTCATCTGACACTCTACTCATAAATGCTGGTGTTCCGCAAGGATCTATTCTCGCACCAACACTATTTCTACTTCACATCAACGACCTGTTGAAAGCAACTTCATGTCCAGTACACAGCTTTGCCGATGATAGTACCCTCCATACCGCTTTCTCTTCCAGGGCCCCTATATCAGCCCGTGAAACCAGAAATGAACGAGGAAGAAATGTTAATAATATAAATATGGACTTAGCAACAATTCTCGAGTGGGGATCTAATAACTTGGTAGAATTCAATGCAAACAAAACACAAGCATGTCTTTTCTCTAGAAAAGCCGATCTCACTGTGCCTAACATAACTTTGTCAGGAGTAACCATACCACTGAAGTCATCCATATCGATGCTTGGTATTACTATCAGCAATAACCTTTCCTGGGAAAATCACGTGAGGTCCATTGCCAAAAGTGCATCCCAAAAACTTGGTTTTTTGTTTCGTGCCAAGAGCTATTTCACCCCCACTCAGCTGCTTATGATCTATAAGGCACAGATCCGACCTGTCCTGGAATACTGTTCCCATATTTGGAGCGCGGCACCTAAACATATCCTGAGGCTATTGGATTCTGTCCAAAAAAGAGCAATTCGTCTCGTCGGTGATGCCTCGCTTACAAACTCGCTCACTTGTCTGGAACACCGTAGAAAAGTTGGCGATTTGTCTCTATTTTATAGATATTTTCATGGGCGAGGCTCTTCCGAAATATCAACAATCGTTCCTGCTTTGGCAGTCTCTTCGAGACTAACCCGTCAAGTTCAGTCATCACACCCCTTCGTGGTCACTTTGGAGACATGCAGAACATCACTTTCCAAAGACTCGTTCATCTAACGAACAGCGAGGCTTTGGAACTCATTGCCTAGGGAGGTGTTCCCCGAGGCATACAACCTCCAGAAATTTAAGAAGAACACCAACTCCTACCTTCTTTCCCTTGGTTCCCACGATGTTCTCTGAACATTACAGGATATCCCTTTTCGTGGGAACCAGAACATAAAAAAAAAAAAACATTTTCCGTCGGCAAACGGTAGATCAAAAGAGCCGATAGTCAACGTGGACTGGAGTGGCGGCTGTCTATTGTACACCCGATTCGTCTGGGCCAATCGAGTTGGACATCGATGCTGGCAGGTGTGTCTACAATGGGAGGTCATAAATCACGCATTATATTTGTGTTTTAATAGCTCTGAAAGATTAAAAACGTCTATGGTCTTGGTGTGTGCCGATCGAAATACGTTTTAGGATATAATAATAACCTACATCAAACAATGAAAGAAATTATTTTTCTTTCTTAATGTATTTGTATAAATAAAAGCTTGTCTTTAATTTTTTTTCATTTTTCATTATTTATGAAGTATTTTTAAAATCCCAAAATATCTAAATAGTTATATCCGCCACTGCTACTCACAGGATTTCGCCGCAAGACTTTTTGATGCTTCTGCAATTGATATTGGGAAAACTTATACCAACAGGATCCAGAAGGAAACTAGAACTATCGATTTGGGAGTCCTCAATAATGTTCGAGGATCTTTTGGTAAGAAATCTGGAATAGCTTCATTCCATATAGTAAAGAGCTCTCTTAATGCTGAATGTGTAATATTATGAGAGGTTGCCCAAGTAATCAACCGCTTTCTAATTTAAATTTTTTTCTCAGTTTCAGAAAGCAATTTTGATAGTTTCTTCATCGTCATCACTAGAAGTCGTACCATCAATTACATTATCAAACGAAGTATCCTCAGATTCCAGATTTTGAACAACCATACTAATACTATTATTATTATTATTGGGTTTGTCTTGTGTGATGGGAGGAATTATGTTCTCAGCCTCGGTGGTATCAGGCCTACTTTCATTAAAATTAGGACAGAAAATCTCTGGATTACTTGCAAGAATTTGTTGATACTTTTTCTTACACGCTCTTTTAATATTGCCACTGTGTTTGTTAACTTTTTTCCACTGAGAATTCATACTTCAATTGAATTTGTCACCTATCAAAATAAAATATTTTAATGCAAAAGTGAGGTTACATTCACTTCAGTCTTATAACGCAGATTTTGGAACGAATTTATTCTGTCATACACTGTTTTATCCTATAAGGCTTTTATAAAGGAGAAAGGCTGTTTTTATATAAAGTTCACGTATAAAAGTGTTTTATAATGCAACGCAATTGAATGCTATAAAATATTTATTATACAACATTATACAGCTTTAATAAGACAAGCTTAGTAACTATTTTATAATGTTGTAGCTACTAGTTATATAGTATATTATAGAACTCTTATACAATAGGTATACAAGTCTTATAAAATGATATTTTTGATATTGTATAAACTTGCTATAAAGTATTATATCATTTTAAAGAAATGATCGTATAATGCGTTATAGCATATATTGTAAAAGTCACTATAAAATCATTCAATACAACAATTTTCTTTAAAAAATAAAATTATCGCAACAAAAGGCTTAATAAAAACAAACAGTCCTTGAAACAACGTCGACTGTTATACAATAATTCAGTCCTTTTAGAATTCCATTTTGCTAGTTGGGGTGTTTTTCTTAAAGAAGCACTTTCTTGCACAGCTTGATCCTTGGACATTCCACGTTCCAGAAGGGAAGTGTAAATATTTCATATAATTTGTTTCCCATGAGGGTGTAACATTTGTCGACTAGTGGTACTACGACCACCAGTTGAAGTACTAGCTTCAAGATGAGCCCATGGACGCCACATTTTTCACGACACAAAAATCGAATAGACACAACTGACACAACGGAATATTAGGTAGGTAATGACTAAATGTTGTTTAACTTCCCCCCTTTTATTTCTGAAATTGGAAAGCGGTCAGTTCTCAAAACAGTCTTGTTTTCCAAATCTGGTAATTTATTTTGTAACCGTAAATAGACCATTATCGCTATAATCTCGTTAATAGTCCATTAGTACTGAAAGTCTGGTGGCCAGGTAAGTATTTACACATATTTAAACATGTCCTTGTCAAGGGTTCTAAATCAACCTTACGAGATTTTTTATGATCAAATTTAAATACAAAACTGTCAACAAAAGCCAAATATAATGGAGAGCCCAATATTATTAAAATGCCAAACTATTTCATGAGATATTTTAATCAGGACCTGGGAATCTTTCAAGGGACACACACTTTTATTGCTTATCTACAGAGTGCCCACTTTTTTAATGGGATTGTATTAGTAACTTTTAAACCATAAGAGTTAGAAGGTAGGTCAAATGGAAAAAAAGTTGCATTCATAGAAGCATTGTCAAGCAGTTCAAACAAATCGAGATTATCAGGGCCGGTTATTGAGATATCATAAGAAAAGTAAATTCTGTCATTTTGATTTCTTTTTTTCCAACTTTATTTCGAATATTATCAAAAAATGTCGCGGGAGTTTTTTATTCGACAGTAAATTATCCTCAATTTGACATGA
Source organism: Gonioctena quinquepunctata (assembly GCA_018342105.1). Classification (NCBI taxonomy): domain Eukaryota; kingdom Metazoa; phylum Arthropoda; class Insecta; order Coleoptera; family Chrysomelidae; genus Gonioctena; species Gonioctena quinquepunctata. The sequence goes on along the minus strand of JAFIRS010001661.1, from coordinate 301,528 downwards.
TCAGATTTTGTATCCAACGTTTCGTACGCTCTGGGCCACCCTCAACCTCATTTTTTTCAATACGGACCTGCATATTTTATGACACTTTTCGAAATAACTTTTGACGCTGAATTCAACGATATATCATACAATGTCATTCAAAGTTGATTTTCAGGTGATTTTGACCCTTATCCAAATTTCTTTGGGTCGGATCTGTATTACATTTAGGTACCTTTAGTTTAATCAACAACATGAAATACATTTCGATAAGAAAATCAACTCACCCATCTCCAACTGAATGGAACGTAACAGAATCAAAGCAAGAAACAAGTAATAATTATTTACAAATTTCAAGAGGTGAAAAACCTAATTCATAATAATTAAACGAATCATTTAATGAAAGAAAAATCAAATGGTTATTCGAAAGTAAATGATGAACATTAATGAAGTAAGTGTTCGAAATGTCCACCATTTTGTAAAATGCACTTTGCGGTTCTGGAACCCATACTTCTTATACATTTGCTTATTTCGTCTCCTTGAATACCTTCCAATACATTCTCAATCTTCTCGCGAAGAATCTCTATTGTCGGGTTCGTAGTATCATAAATTTTATTTTTGAGATATCCCCCCAAATAAAAATCCAGCGGATTCAAATCCGGAGATCTGTTAGGCCATTCTACTGGACCTCTTGTTCCAATCCATGAATCGGGAAAAGTTCGATTTAGATAGTCTGTGACTATTCTTGAGTTGTGTGGACCACATCCGTCTTGTTGGAACCATGGACTATTACGCCGATACCGTATAGGAAGATCATCCAACATTTCTTCTATAATTTCTACATATTTTGCTCCGGTTAGGTTGCCGTCAATAAAATAGGGTCCCAGTAATTTATTATTCAACAAACCGCACCATATGTTCAAAGAAAAGCGATATTGATGTCTAACTTCATGAATTAAGTGAGGATTTTCTGTTGCATAAAAATGTTTGTTCCTTCGATTGAACATGCCAGAATTTGTGAATGTCGTTTCGTCTCCCCAAATGATATTGTGCGCAAAATTGTTGTTATTCCGCACCTTCCGTTGAAACCAATTACAGAATTGCAACCTTCTCTCAGGATCATTGCGATATATTTTTGCACGGTGAATGCAATTTATCAAAAACTGCTGTTAATAAAATAGTCAAGAGACGCGAATACAATTAGTTTAAATTTTAATACTAAGCCTTGCAAAAATTATATCGTAATGATCTCAAAATGAAGTTCGATTCTGTAATTTGTTTCAACGAAACAAATGACAAATCCAACAATAATGATTCCTCGCGAGAAGATTGAGAATGTATTGGAAGGTATTCAAGGAGACGAAATAAGCAAATGTATAAGAAGTATGGGTTCCAGAACCGCAAAGTGCATTTTACAAAATGGTGGACATTTCGAACACTTACTTCATTAATGTTCATCATTTACTTTCGAATAATCATTTGATTTTTCTTTCATTAAATGATAGTTTCGTTTAATTATTATGAATTAGGTTTTTCACCCCTTGAAATTTGTAAATAATTATTACTTGTTTCTTGCTTTTATTCTGTTACGTTCCATTCAGTTGAAGATGGGTAAGTTGATTTTCTTATCGAAATGTATTGCATGTTGTTAATTGAACTGAAGGTACCTAAATGTAATACAGATCCGACCCAAAGAAATTTGGATAAGAGTCAAAATCAACTTTGAATGACATTGTATGATATATCGTTGAATTCAGCGTCAAAAGTTATTTCGAAAAGTGTCATAAAATATGCAGGTCCGTATTGAAAAAAATGAGGTTGAGGGTGGCCCAGAGCGTACGAAACGTTGGATACAAAATCTGATCATGTCAAATTGAGGATAATTTACTGTCGAATAAAAAACTCCTGCGACATTTTTTGATAATATTCGAAATAAAGTTGGAAAAAAAGAAAAATCAAAATGACAGAATTTACTTTTCTTATGATATCTCAATAACCGGCCCTGATAATCTCGATTTGTTTGAACTGCTTGACAATGCTTCTATGAATGCAACTTTTTCTCCATTTGACCTACCTTCTAACTCTTATGGTTTAAAAGTTACCAATATAATCCCATTAAAAAAGTGGCCACTCTGTATATTTCGAACAATAGGTAATAATGAGGGTCGTCCGCTAATATTGATTTCCGACCTCAGATTTCTAGTTCTACTATAATACGTGGAGGATATTTTTGTTGATTTTATATTTCTGTATAACGTGTGTTTAGATGATTATATCCGTGTTTTTACATGATTTCTTATGTTTTTTGTATGCTGAAGTTGGATTAATGGTTTACATTGAATATGTGGCACGTCAGTTTGATATAATATAACGAACAGTATTATCGGGAATAAAATACCTTTTACTGTGGCGGAGGAGTTTGGAAAAAGGATATATAGGTATAGTATTGCTTGGTATTACGTGATGGTTTCTACCAGTCAACACGTACCGCAAGCCGCATAAAGGAACTTCGTTCCTGACGGGGGTCCCCCGACCGCACACGATTAGTTTTTCTTCTTTTTCTTTCATGTAAATTATTTATTCTGGCAGGCTATATTGAAAATCACTTCCTGTGTATTCCCGTGTTTTATGGCTGTGAATGTAGTCCTTTTCAATAGGCCCATTTTTGTATATGTATATATTTTTAGAAATATTACTTTATTTATGCAGTTGTGAAATGGCTTGCTGAATAACTATATTATTATTATTATTATTATATTCGTACCATTGCCAAATCCTTCTTGTAACTTCGTTGAGACTATGATATTTTGAACCTCCCATTCTACTAACGTTTTAAAACTGAAAAATTATTAATTAAAAAAATCGGTTTATTGTAAATACATCCCTTGTATAAGCTTTTTATCAATGGTAATGAAATAATACATTCATTCAGTAATTAGAAAACTTTGTATATCCATCTGATTATCTAACGTTTCTTGATGCGAAATTGCGAAAACGTTTCACTTCGTCTAGACCGGCTGCGGGCCCATGATGGTCCATTATTCTTGTTTCCCCTTGCATGACGGTCGGTTGTTGACGTCACAAGATTTATATCTGCACCCACGCTCCGTGTATATCGCTTTCGAAGTTCACGGTCTGCGATAATTGTACAGAGAGTTCGGAAATACGCGTACAGAGTGTATCGAGTCGAGTACTTGTAACCGGGAATTCGGAGACTATAGCGAAAAGAAATCCGGCTCGAACGACCAATGTTTAACATTTCTCTCTTGAAAAGTAGCAACGAAATTTTCACTCACGCCAAGTTCGGGGATTTAAAAAAAACAGTAGGCTGTTGAAATATGTGGCTGCAGCTCGAAAAACCACTGATATTCTTATATTATACACTATATCGAAAATAAAATCCGGCTCGAACGACCAATGTTTAATATTTTTCCCTTGAAAGGTAAAGTAGAACCAGAAATCTAAGAAGGTCGTAAATCAATAGTAGCCGACGACCCTCATTATTACCTATTGTTCGAAATATAGATAAGCAATAAAAGTGTGTGTCCCTTAAAAGATTCCCAGGTTCGAATTAAAATATAATTTGGCATTTTAATAATAGTGGACTCTCCATTATTTTTGGCTTTTGTTAACAGTTTTGTATTCAAATTTATTTGATAATAAAAAATCTCGTAAGGTTGATTTAGAACCCTTGGTAAGGATATGTTTAAATGTGTGTAAATAATAAAATTGACTTACCTGGCCAGCAGACTTTCAGTACTAATGGGCTATTAATGAGATTATAGCGATAATCGTCTATTTACGGTTACAAAATAAATTACCCACCAGATTTGGAAAACAAGACTGACCGCTTTCCAATTTCAGAAATAAAAGGGGGAAAGTTAAACAACATTTAGTCATTACGTACCTAATATTCCGTTGTGTCAGTTGTGTCTATTTTAAAGTGTCTATTCGATTTTTGTGTAGTGAAAAATGTGGCGTCCATGGGCTCATCCTGAAGCTAGTACTTCAACTGGTGGTCGTAGTACCACTAGTCGACAAATGTTACACCCTCATGAGAAACAAATTATATCAAATGTTTATACTTCCCTTCTGGAACGTGGAATGTCCAAGGATCAAGCTGTGCAAGAAAGTGCTTCTTTAACAAAAACACGGTATTCCACAGTGTTTAAAATAGTAAGTAACCCTATTTTGAAAAGAAAGAAACGAAAATACTCTGGCGGTTCAAGGAAACTAGATGGCTGTGATGTAGATATAATTCGAAGAACTTGGAATGTCCAAGGATCAAGCTGTGCAAGAAAGTGCTTCTTTAACAAAAACACGGTGGCTGTGATGTAGATATAATTTGAAGAACAATATATGCCTTGTATAAAGAGCAAATTGTGCCTACATTAGATATTTTAATGCAACGGCAGAATGAAACTGGTATCCAGTGTTGCAAAGAGACTTTAAGGAAGTCTCTTTTACAAAAAAAATTTAAATTTTAAAAACCAAGAAGCAGAAAAATCATAATGGAATCTGTGCGCCTTAAGAAATGGAGATTTGAATATTTATTGGCAATAAACGAATTTAGAGAATATGGTAGAACAGTAGTGTATTTGGATGAAACTTGGTTCGATACACACGATATTCCAAACAAAACTTGGGTAGGCTCATCTGACTTGTGCCAAACTAATGCACCGTCTGATACGAAAACGCATTACGATAATTCACGCAGGAACCGAAAATGGTTGTCTTTATCGGCACAGAATATTAAGGACTCTTTAGTCGATTATCATGATGATACTACAGCCGAATTATTTGAAGACTGGTTCCAAAATAAACTCTTACCAAATATTCCACCCAACAGTATTATTGTCATGGATACGTCGAAGACTAGATAAAGCAAAATGTTCAAATGACACCAAAGCCACTATATAAGAATATATGTTAAATAATGATATGTACTATGAGGAACAGTACACAAAAATTAGTTACTAAAAGTTTAACGCAGTTATTCGATAAAAAAATATATTTTTGTGATTCATTGGCTGAAAGCTTGGGACATACGGTGCTCAGACTTCCTCCATATCACTGTATGTTTAACCCAATTGAACATATTAGCTTGAGTCAGCAGTTCGAAGAAATAATACTTCTCCAACCTTAAGTTCAACTGTGGTAGCTCTTATTCAAACAGAAACTGCAAACATTCCTGATAGCAGCTGGGCCAAGTGTGTTTCCCATATTAAAAAGTCATATATAGATATAGAAAAAATTCCCAAAGAATAGTTTATTATCAATTTGGATAACGACACTGAAAGTGAAACTGATCTTCGTGAGTAATTTTGTTTATAAATACCTTTTATCGAGAAACTGAACTTGTTATAAAGTATAAAGTTTGACATTTCACATTAATTAGGTACATCATATATTATATTATTATCATATATTATATATGAATAAACAATTCTCAATTATATTCAACCGATTTTTCTTAATAATTTAACCCAATATCATTATACCTACCTATAAAACAAAATTTAATGCCTAGGGCAGGTACAACTCTGCGTAGAATCCACCGCCTGCTGATAACTCAAGTGGTTGGTGATTTACGACCTTCTTAGATTTCTGGTTCTACCATACCAACGATATTTTCCCTACGCCAAGTTCGGGGATTTGAAATCGATGGTTACAGCTCGAAAGACCACTGATTTACACACCCTACTTTCATTTGCCGTTAAATGTTTGATAACATTGCTTAATTTTTTTCTTTGATTATGAGAATGACAATAGAGTCGCCATTTCGAATTATCTACCACGCCCTCATATAGCGGTTTTGATCAGAACTGGGAATAATGCTTCTCTCCTTATAATAAATAGAGTAATTAGAAATAACTTTTCATTGATATTTTCCAGATATTTGTGGGGTTTCCTGCAAACCTTATTTCGTGTTGAAGCAATATATCTAATCCACATAAATAAATCAATGTATCCTGGAAAACATTGAAATATGTAGAACAATTCATCACCATTATAAATCGTTTATATGCACAATGATGTCTATTAGTAATGTATGAATTCGTTCTCACAGCAATTGAGAATTTTCAAGTAAAATACCGAAAGACGTCAATTAATTTGACACGATTTGAGCGGATTTCTCAACCTCCTCTTTCAGTCAAGCCCCACCCCTACCGAACTTTTTAAATGTTTGAAATGGTATTCTACTCTCTACCGAGCATTATGGGATTTTCTGTTTTTTTTACTTTTATATTATTACATGTTTAAACCTAGTGATTTCATTAAAAATATAAATAATAGTTAAAATAGACATTTGTTTCTTAACAATGATAGAAGCATTGTTAAAATTCAAATAAAACATTTTACATCGTTTTCGAGGAATTTTGATTGATTTCTTGCTTTATTCTGTTAGTGCACTTTTCAATTCAAGAAAATGAAAAATGTCAAGGCGGGATCAAGTCGGGATAACGAGCTGACCTCTCAATCAATTACACCGCTTATATCAATCCATTTATTTGGAATAACGTAATATCTCTGTAATTTTGCAACTTTTATATACATGTTATTTTTTGTAAAATGACCTGCACCCTATTTCAAGAATTACTTCGGGAACATCCGGTATTTCTCTTGTTTTCCATATACTTCACGATCAAAATGACGTACAAGAAAATACAATCTGGAATTGCGGTTAGTTCGATAAAACATCCGATGTAGTTGAGTATGTAAATATATTTTCATAATTTTTATAAGCAGAATACTTTTTATTGTTATTTTTATTTATACAGGGTGTTATGTAAGTACGTGGCCAAACTTGAAGAGGTGATTCTTTGAGTAATTCTGAGACGAAAAGTTCATATAAACATAGGTCCGGTAATGCTTCGTTTTCAAGGTGCAGGGTGTCAACATTTTTAAAATAAATAGTTTTTTCCTAAATACCTTAATAATCCTTCAGCCGATTTTGTTAAAATTTGGCAGTGTTATCAAGGGTAGCAAGGGGCTGATTCAGCCCTAACTAGATTGAAAATATCATGTACAGTGGCGTCCTGGAAGGCACCTTAACCAATATTTTTAACAAAACAAAATGTGCGTCATTGATTTTTTGCAATTTTTGTATTGTTTTCGCATCAAGCTACTTAAACTACAACTTTTTCATTTCTAGCATTTTTTCGTATCTTGCTTTGTTTTTGAGAAAAAAAATAAAAATCACTATATTGTTATGTGGTAACGCCGGAAATTAAAAAAAAAACATGAAATAAGAAGAACCCTTTATTAAAACCACACTTAAAACAAATGATACGCAATTTTTTTCAGTAAAAAAACATTTAACAATAAGTAACACAAAACTTACAATAGTTGCTCGAAATGTCCACCTTCAACTTCAATGCAAGCACGTTGAAATATTTCCGGCGTATGTCTTATCTGATCTCATGAATCCCGTATCCGTTGTAATAATCTTTCTTCAGTGTTGACTGGAGTTTTATAAACGACGGACTTCAAGTGTGCCCAAAGGAAGAAATCTAAGGGATTTAAATCCGGTGACCTGGGTGGCCATGACTGTGGACCTACGCGACCGATCCAGTTTTCTCCATAGGTTGCATCCAGAAATTGACGTGTTACTATGCTAAAGTGAGGTGAAGCCCCATCGTGTATGAACCACATTTCTCCTCTCACTGTCAGTGGGACATTTTCTAATAGTACAGGTAACACAAATTCCAAAAAATGACGATACTCTTGACCATTTAATCTCGAGGGTAAAAAATGAGGTCCAATGAGATAATCACCCACAATACCAACCCAAACATTCACGGAAAACTGTTGTTGATAATGATGTTTTCCAACCGCATGGGGATTTTCTTCAGCCCAGATATGGTTGTTTTGAAAATTCATAATTGAATTTCGGGAAAAACACGCTTCATCGGTAAACAATATTCGGGATAGAAATGTCGGAGATGCTGCCTGTTGCAAAAGCCAAGTAGAATAAACAACTCCCTTGGGAAAATCCGCAGGCAAAAACGCTTGCACACGCTGTATGTGGTAAGGATACAGTTGATAGGCCCTTAAAATATTCCATACAGTAAAGTGAGAAATGTTTAATTGTTGTGCAATTTTGCGTGTACTTGTATCGGGGCTACGCTCAACTTCACGTAAAACTGCTTCTTCCAGCTCCACTGTTCTTACCGTTGCAGGTCTCCCAATAGGAGCAGCCGACCTTTGGAAGGTGCCTGATTCGCACAGCCTTTCGTGTATTCTTACAAATATTTGTCCATTTGGTACAATGCGATGAGGATATCTTTCTTGATAAATGCGTCTAGCCGCTCTGGAATTGCCTTGGGCCATTCCATAGACAAAATGCATATCGGCCATTTCTGAGTTTGTAAACCGAACCATTTTCTAATATCAGTAACGAATTGTATAGCCTAAAACTCTTAAAAACACTTCAACTAATTAATATCAAATAATTACGTATGCACTGTTTCAAGTTATGTCAAAGTCAAATTTGTTTGAACAATTGTTTATCCTTCCATGGCACTCTAACTTTACTTTCAAAACACAGCAGTAATAATTAACGTTCTTTGTTTCATCGAAAACATTTAATCTAAAAATTCAAAAGATGACTTTCGTGTAATTTTAAATGTTTAATCATGAATAAAAATCTCGTCATTGCATATCCATGGACAATAATAAAAACATTTTTTTATAATTAGTATTTTTTTATTGCCTGCATTACTTTTGATAACAATTTCTAAGACTAGAATAGACTATTGATATGGAAAAAAATAACAAGTATACCCCAGTTTTGGATGGTTTGGTAGTTAATTCTTTTTATTGTGTTGTCCCAGTGATTTTTAAGTTTTTTCTCAAAAACAAAGCAAGATACGAAAAAAATGCTAGATATAAAAAAGTTGTAGTTTCAGTTGCTCAGAGCGAAAAAAATACAAAAATTGCAAAAAATCAGTGGCGCAGGTTTTTTTGGTCAAAAATATTGGTTAAGGTGCCTTCGAGTTTGGCCACGTACTTACATAAGACCCTGTATATGCACAATTTTTCAACAAAACCAATGAAAACATCCACGTTACATTTTCGAACGTGTGGATTTTTTTATTATCATTAGAATTATATATTTTAATTAAAATTTGATGGAAGGCATTGACTTGTACACAAAAAAAGCAAGTTGATTTTGGAGAGAGTTTTCGCCGATCTTCCCATCGTTTTTATACAGTACGGCTTTTTATAGCCCCCCTCCTGTTAACTTTCGAACGGTTTGAAGTAGAACAATAGAACGAAAACCGTTTTGAATAATATCACAGATTCTACTTTTTGAAATGAAAAACATTGTGATAGCTTTACCATAATCATAACGGGTACCATTTATTCGATTTGGGAAACTGATAATCAAGCAGTTACCTAGAAATGCCTGATATGAAGTTGGATTATTTTGTCGATGTTTGAGACCTTCTAATGTATAAACGATTATAACACTACTTACCTGCTCTTCATATTAAAAACTAATTAACGCAACCGAAACAACGAATATACCTGGTATACCTGCATATAATGTTCGAATTGAATATTTTATTGTCAAGAAGCATTAGGCGGACATTTCGAACACCTATTTCATTAATTGACAACAATTTTGCTCCTAATTTACAACAAATAAAAATCATACATAACAATTTCGTTTTATTGTTATAATTGAAATTTCAAATGCATACTGTGAAAAAACGTATTAACGAAATTAAAAAAATAATAGATAGTTGAAAACAGAATTGAATTATCTTTTCAACGATGTGCCATTTGACCCCCAATGCTATTTGAAATTTTTAAGTTGATGTGCCCCCGCGCCATCTATCGGGCAATCACAATATCTTTTATTTCAAAAAGTAGTTTCGGTGATATAGTTCAAAACGGTTTTTGTCATTAAAATTAAGTAATTTGATGTCTTAACATTTCAAATAATCTATCAATTTTGAAATAAGTCATTTCATATAGGTTTTGAAGCAAGAATTAATCATTTAATTGTTATAAGGAAATACATCTTATAAACAAACTTTAGTATTTGATTCAGAAAAATATTTATACTCCAAAACAAGAAGCGTTTTTTTTATTGAGGAATATTTTACCTCATTTTTTTTCGGCATTCAAGTATCTACCATATTTTTTTTAAAACTGTACACATCTTGAAAAACAAAATTTATAAAAAAAATTATTAGGAAATATTTCACTTTGAAATTATTATGAACATTCGTCAGCTTATAAGTCTAACACATTTAAAAAATATTTCTATAAGCGAAAAAAAAAAGATAATACATTCGCAAAAAAAAGATTTATTAGGAAATATATAACTTTAAAAACATTCGTCGCCTTTTAAGTATCAAACATACAATAAAAAAATAAAAAAAAGATTTTGCCTCCTGTGAGGTTTGAACTCACGACCCCTGGTTTACGAGACCAGTGCTCTACCACTGAGCTAAAGAGGCTGTTGATGTTTAAACCGAACGATGTTTTACTAGAACATGCAATGATGCATTACTCCTTCCATATATTTTTTTGCATTGCTTACAATTGAAATCATTTTTCTCCAGAATTGTATTCAAATGGGTACTACAATCCATCAATTTTCACGATGTTTTAATAAAAAAATCATATGCATTGAAAGTGAGTTTATACAGCACGTAAAATAAAATAAGAAATAAAATAAAGTAATTTAAAAAGTTAAAACTACACAACATCCATAACGAGTTTATACAGAAATAAAATAAAATAAGAAGTTATATAAAATAAGAAGTTAAAAAAAAAAAAAAAAAAAAAAAAATAAAATAAAGTAAAATAAGAAATAATAATTTTCAGAGTGTTTATAGAGCTGAGTAAATTAATGTAAAAAGTAAGAAGCTGTCAATCGAAATTTGGGATTTTATGTTGAGGTTACCTCAATTTCAATATTGTATACTTGTAAAATTGGTCCCTGTTATTGTTTATTAAATAAAAAATAAGCTACTGTTGACAACACTAACAATATTATAAAATTTTCGTCATCTAAAGACATTATTGGCCAAAAATGAAAATTAAAAAAAATTGCCCTGAACATACTTACCATTTTCCAGTTATGAAAACAAAAACATATACTAGGACTGAATAGCTATTATATCATGTCCATCTATCATCAACTTTCGTCAATTTGTCTAAATTATTCCATCAGTATGTACATATGCCTAACAACTAGTCAAAGTAAAATGAAAGATAAAAGTTAATAGTGAGTTTATACAGCAAGTAAAATACATCCATAACAAGTTTATACAGAAATAAAATAAAATAAGAAGTTATATAAAATAAGAAGTAAAATAAAAGATGGTTAACTTTATTTTTTTTTTATTTTACTTCGACTAGTTGTCAGGCACATGTAAATACTGAATAATTTAGACAAACTGAAGAAAGTTGATGATAGATGACATGATATAATAGCTATTTAGTCCTAGTATATGTTTTTGTTTTCATAACTGGAAAATGGTGTGATCAGTGCCATTTTTAAAAATTTCGTTTTTGGCCAATAATGTCTTTAGATGACGAATATTTTATAATATTGTTAGTTTGTAATTTACAAATAAAAAGTTGAAATATTGTTAAAATCTTATTTTTCATTCAATAAACAATAACAGGGACCAATTTGTCAAGTTTACATCATTGAAATTGAGGTAACCTCAACATAGAATCCCAAATTTCGATTGACAGCTTCTTACTTCTTACATTAATTTACTCAGCTCTATAAACACTCTGAAAATTATTATTTCTTATTTTACTTTATTTTATTTCTTATTTCATTTTACTTGCTGTATAAACTCACTTCAACCATCTTTTATTTTACTTCTTATTTTATATAACTTCTTATTTTATTTTATTTCTGTATAAACTCGTTATGGATGTTGTGTAGTTTTAACTTTTTAATTACTTTATTTTATTTCTTATTTTATTTTACTTGCTGTATAACTCACTATACATTGTAATGACTAACGAAACGAAATCAGTGAATAACAGTAGGTGTCATTCAAGCTGAAAACCTGGGAAAAAAAATTGAACGAATCTGTGAATGAATACAAAAGTAGGATTATTTTCAAAATAATAGAAGATGGTAAAGATTTAGAAAGTCGGGCTGATTTTTTCTAGGATTACGAATAGATGGTTCAAAAGAACTGTATAAACTTTTTTTGTGATACCAGAAAATAATTTTGCCCTTGCAGAAAACTTCAAATGAATTCGACACGAAGTTAGAAGCCACGTGGCCCAAAGAAAGAAAGAAAGGCTCAAGGTCTCTCACTATATATGCACCCTTTTTCTTCGGTCCCTTCCTTTAGGTCATACCATATAAAGAAAATTTACATAACAAAAAGGCATACATCTATTCAGGACAAATCAATTAAATATAATGAAACCAGGGAAGTAGAAATGGACGGAAAAAATAACTTTACTCTTATTGCTTAAACAAAAAAATAATTCAATTTTTATGATGATGTGAAAAACCGTCCAGGAATAGAAAAATATTTCTCCATATAGGTAATTTAAAAAGAAAATCCGGACAAACATTCGAAAATCACTTTTATCAGATAATTTGATACATACAAGTTTTGTTAGGTAGGTAGGTATACTTTTTTCTTTTGATTTGAGTCAGATTACAAACGAATACAAATATTAGGAAGCACTTAGAAGAATTTGAATTTCTCCCATTTTTGATGGCATATTCTAATTAATATTTATGCAAAAATAGAAATGCTGTTTCCAATGAAAATAGGTTTGAATACCGTAGCTTTTCTTGAATTACTAATCCTCCGTTTCATACCTAGATGGTGGCAGAGGTAAGAAAACCATATCAATCAAAGTTATTCTTTTCCAGAAAATAAAAATTGGTCAATAAGACGCTTTTCTTTGAACCAACAAAAATATAGTTCTGTTTGTCATTAATTTACAAGGAAATTAGTTTGATTACTACTAATTCAGAGACCACAAAAATAGGTTTTAGAAATGGGTAGGTACCTACCTAATATGCATCAGAAAAAAATCTTAACATGAAGTGGATGACTAAGGCCAATAAACCTGATAAAAACGCTCATCTTCCTGTAATAACTACTATCATGCAGTATAAATAACAATACTTTTTTAAGCATCCATTGAGAATCGTGAACAATCTCGAAAAAACAGATGATAATATAAAGCGTGACATATTTTGAGATACGATTTTACTCAGTATGCCTTTTGGAGGACAATATTGTCCGTATATCCTCATGATAATAATGCATGAATCAGAGAGTCGTTCTGGGTTCTTCATATTAACAAATGATTCGTCGTTTGTTCGAAAATTATGTATTTCGGTACGATTTTAATCAGGCTGCCATGTGTTTGGTAATGAAATTCAAAAAGAATCCTCGGAAAATCATTGGCATACCGTTAGGGTGGGCCCGAAGGGCTGGTATGGTCACGTAAACTTGTATTTGAATAAATAAATTTTCCACGTTCTTAAACAGGCTGTCACTGATAAGTATACAAGTTCTTGTTATAAAACTGCTTAAAAAAAGATGACATGCCGATTGCGTATGCTCATGTACTCTTACATTGCAAAAATAAACAGTTATAGAATAACATTCCGTGATATTAATTAGAATGCCTTTCTATTTTCATACAGTTTATGGTAACGTATGATGTACATGAAATTGGCATATCGTTTGAGAGAATAAAAACTACAGGCATACACAAAAAACATTGCAATATATTAACAAAAACTCATGCGTTTTTAATCAGTATGCCTTTCTGTTTTTATGATAATCAAGGTATAACAAATAAGCAAGGCCGTACCCATGGTTCTATGGGATGTACACAAAACTACCTGAATTTAATCTTATTCCAGATATATTCTACAGATTTCGGGAGGGGGTTAAACCCCTCTTACGGGTACGGCCTTGCCAATAAGTAAGGTCAAAGGTTGTTGAAAATATTGAAAAAGGATGCAAATATAGAGAAAACCGGTGTAAGATAAACGTAAAATTCTGATTCTGATAATCATATATTTCAAAGTTCGCGAAGATCGGAGATCGTTTTTCTTATGTACCCTCAGATTATTATGTATATTGTTATATATATTAACAAATTTTGCTTATAGTGAATACGATTCGGTCCTCGATGCTGCAACGAAAGGGACCATAAGCGCTATTGGTTTGGTTCATGGCATCGTTGCTAGCGTTATAGCATTTTTGGCAACTGTGTACATGATCAATGGGGTACTAGGATGGTGTGGAGAGTTAGTTGGTGAGTACTGGCAGAAATCATACCTTATTCAAATGCCATAGTAGTAATTCCATGCAATAGGCAATATCTGTTCAAAATAATTATGATATACGCTACCCGGAATACTCATGATATAAAGAGAGTGTTCTAGAAGGTTAGGCATCTTTTATTTCATGAGAAACTTGCCGAAATGAGTGATTTCAGAGTTTATTGAAGTTTAATAATAACCGATATATCATTAATTGCAAATTCTGGTTAAATTCAAATACGGTCCTGGCTACAACTTGCAGGCTGTTCCGTAGTTTAGACAAAGAATAATTGCAATGGGATCGCTAAGTGTATGGTATATGTAGGTGGAATAACAAATGGCAACCAAGTAAGGTCTAAGGTGTTGAAAATATTAAATAAAATAATTAATAAAAAGCCTTTTTAAAAACAAGCTTTCATTCCAATGCGCTAAAAAATGGAAAATAATTGCTTTGGATGTGTTACGTAGGTTATTCCGTGAGTTACAGGTTCAAAAGCTTGTCGCTCTTGAATCTGTACCTGACGACCCCCACATACCAATTTTGAATAGAATCGGACCATAATCACAGAGATCGTCCACCATCTTGGAGTCGCCATTTTGGTTTTATGAATTTTGTCAAGACATTCATAATCTTCGACCCCAAAAACCCCCATTTACCAATTCTGAATCGAATCGGACCATAAACACAAAACTCGTCCGCCATATTGGAGCCGCCAACTTTAATTCATGAATGTCGACAAAGAATCATAATCCCCGACCCCGAACACCCCCACATACTAATTTTGAATCAAATCGGACCATAAACACAAATCTCGTCCGCCATATTGGAGCAGCCATTTTGTTTTTTTCTCTAACAAAAATTCCATAAGGCATTGTCACCGGAATTATGAACACCTTCCAAATTTCAAGGTAATGGGATGACTGGTAATGCACTTGTACTTGTACTAAACGTGCATAGATACAAACAAATGTGAAGTTAAATAAAAGCTTGTAAAAAAGGATGAAATATAGAGAAAACCGGCGTAAGATAAACGTAACATTTTTTGTGTTTTTAAGCAGTATGCCCTTCGGTTTTTATGAAAATAATGGTATGGTAGGTAGGTAGAATAACAAATGGCATCGATTGATGAGGTCTAAGGTTAATAAAAATAGAGAAAAAAAAGTTAAATACAGAAAATAGAGTTGCCAGAATACTGATACTGATATAGCAACTGCCTTAAACGTATTTTGAAAGGTAAGCCACATATAACTGTCCTGCGACAGGGGACCAACGCGGCAATGTCGGAAAATCGAAATAGTATAAAGTGTTATTACATTTTTTAATATGATAAACCCGCACAACTTGTATGCTATTTTTATTTTAACAAAGTAAATTACTAACTTTAATTATAAACCAAGATTAAAAACACGGATGTTTTTTCATAATTTTGCAATTTTTTTTACAATTTTCCATATGGAAAACTCGCACAACGTGTATGCCGTTTTATATTTCACCTACATATACTATGGATATAATGCAAACAGAAAGGCATACTGCTTAAAAACATGGAAATTTTTCAATCTATTTTGCAACTTCATTTTGATTTTTTAATACGACGAACCCGTATGCCATATTACATATCAACAATTCAGGAGACAAACTTAATATCACAACAAATTTTGTGCTGATTAAAATAACGAAATGTTAATCCAAATTTTTTGCAATGTAAAAAGTACTTGGGCATACGCAATCAGTATGCCATCTTTTTATAAGCAGTTTTATAACAAGAACTTGTATACTTATCAGTGACAGCCTGTTTAAAAACGCGTAAAATTTCCTTATTCAAATACAAGTTCACGTGACCATACCAGCCCTTCGGGCCCATCCTAACGGTATGCCAATGATTTCCCAAGGATTTTTTTTTAATTTCATTACAAAACATATGGCAGCCTGATTAAAATCGTACGGAAACACATAATTTTTGGAACGAATCATTTTTTAATATGAAGAACCCAGGACGTCTCTGATTCATGCATTATTATCATGAGGATATACGGACAATATTGTCCTCTAAAAGACATACTGAGTAAAATCGTATCTTAAAATCTGTCACTATCCCAGGGTCTAATACCATAATTGAATGAATATACGGTTTTCGCCAACCTGCCACGTAGGCAACCAACTCTACAGCTACGTAGATGGCAACAAGACCTCTCACACGCCTTTACCCTAATCAGACCCAGCTGCTCCCTGGGTGTAACGCGATCTCCTCAAATCTTGCAAACGGTTGTTTTTTTCCTTTTTTTCAACCTAGTTAACAACTCAATGTTCGTTAATTTCCCCAAAATATTACTAGCAGTGAATGTTACCTCATCTGTGATCGACAATCGCCTTGTTCATTCCGCGTTACCTTCGAAATTATTGTGTCTACCGATAAGGTGCCTGCGCGTCCTAGTTCCAACCTGTTTGCGTCCGGCGAAAAATGACAGTTGTCGCCCTGTAGTACCTAGCGCGTAGCCACGTATAGTGTTTCGCCGTACAGGCGGGTGCAAGCGGGTTTTCTGTGTTTTTTATCGATTGCTTCTGGCCGTCGGACCTAACCTAACGACGAAATGGCAGGAAGGTTCACCAAGGAGGAATACATGCTCTTGATAAACACGATAAGAGAATTCGAATCGCTCTACGATCCCCAACACAAAGACTACAAATGCAAATTGGTTCGGGAAAAATCGTGGGAAGCCATTGCTGGTGCTATCGGAAAGACAGGTTAGTTTTAGTTGGTTGTTGTGCACTCGCTCGGAAACGGGTGTAGGTTGAAGGATGGCAATATAGACGTGCAGAGTGGCGAAAATTCATCCAGTAATTGTTCGATTGTGGTCCATATTTGTTGTTCTGTGACAGCGTCAATTAGACATATTGCTGGAGTCGGATTCATTTTTTTCCAATGACACGTGACGTGCATGTACATTTGGATAGCCATGACTCAAACGTAGGAAAGTTCTCTGAAGGGCTTTCAATTAGTAGATTTGTCTATAAAGGTTGAAGGAGTATAGAGTGGAAAAATATTAGATACTTAAACAAGAGTAGAAAGTAAGTAGGTGTCCGTAATGCGGTTTGTGCCTACCATTTAAAAATAAAAATAGTGCTACTACAATAAATAGGGAACCTATCAGTGGCGTATCTATGTTATTTTTGAAGAAAATACGTCTAAGCTCCCTCCCAGACCAAAATTAAAAAAAGATTAAAGATAAGATGAGAGTATAGAAAAAGATCGTGGAAAGTAAAATAAAAATAATTTATAGAGAACATGAAAAATAACTACTTCGAATCTTGGAAGTCTTGGTTGGTGAGATATCACAAAACAAAAGATGGCGGAGCAAGTGGAGAAATACCTAGTATTTAAAAAACATATAAAAGCACCGGTAGTATACAGTGCGTTCATAAAGTGTGGAAACGCTCGATTATCTCACGAGTTGATTATTCTCTGAGGTAAAGCTCGGGCAGGTCGATTTTCAATTTGTTTTCTACTTTTTTTAACAAAAACATAATTTTGATCCCCACTATCTTACAAGATATGACGTTCAACCATACCACATACGTCATATGTAATATTTTAAGTTACAGTATGCTGAGTATAAAGGAAACAGGTGCTCATATTTCTTACTATTTATTTAATCATTTATTTTGCAATGAATACCTGAAAATTACTTAGTAGTTAGATCGAGTATATTTCCAAACCTCAAGTAGGCTATGAAAACATCTGAAAGCACTTAGCAACCAGACAATAAGTTCTATGTTACCATTGCATGTCATTTTAAATTGATTTGTTGTGTAGCATATCGATGTATAAGTCTTCAATATCTTTCTGAAAAATATTACCCTAAAAGAAATCATTTGAAATTACCATATAGGTACTGTCAGAAAAACAGCGAATGTTTTGATGATCTTAGGTTACGGCGATGCAGTGGCGTAGCTTGGCTAGACGGGCCCTGTATCAAAATTTGTTGGGGGGCCCAAATGAAGGGTAAACATTTTTCAAAAAAGAAAGAAAAACGCTCGCATTGAATTAAAATAATTATATATTGATTATGAGTTATTACTTACAATTAATGCTCCTAGGAGCTAAGTTAGCCGAACAATTCAAATCAAATATACACTTTTCTCGCCTTTTTTTCGGCAAACTTATTTATTAAATCATCCATAGCTGAAGACGATTTTCTAGATATTCTGCCTCTATGGACAATAGTGACAAATCTGATAGCCGTTCCTGTCCCATAGTAGTCCTAACATAATTTTTAATCAGTTTTAATTTCGAAAAACTTCTTTCAGCTGTTGCAGTTGTAACCGTTAACCCATGCGGAGGAGTACGATTTGCTTTGACGATCTGCCAACAATCAACAGAAGTGGCAATACGGCTTGTTTAAAACATTAGAATAGCATAGCTTATTTAAATATGAATAATGATAGGCCGAAAAACATCGCTTTGTTTCTGAATCCTTTGGAAACGGTCCTTGTGGTTTAGATGGGCCCAATATAAAAACTATTTTTCGTTCGTATTCAGTAAGGCTGTCACCAAAATTTCCTCTATCTGACGAAGGTATATTATGGAATTCTTCAGACTTCTTAGGATCATCGATATGGGTTTCTTCTATTTCCGGATGGACCTAGAAATTAATATAATAAAGAATTTTGTGGGAATTATTCAAAACTTGAAGACTAAAAATATCAATTGAATAAATTTAAAAAATTTATGTTAAAAATTTATTCAATTACACATCAATCTAATGTGGGAAAACTTATGTAAGTAAACTTATATAAATTAATAAGCATGGTGTAGATAGATAGGTACTTAGTACTTACCATTGCAATCTAAATCACTCACAGAAGCTGATTGCTGAAAAAATTAAGAAATTTTGGGCGATTTCTTTAGAACTTCCTCCTTTTTCTGTTTACTTTTTCTTTTCATAGCTCCACTGGGGTAATCTCTTTTTCTTTCACTAATTTTTTACAAATTAAACCTATTACCCAATAAATAATCACAACAACAAGATTTAATATTTTTACATCATTGTCATTCACTTAATCGGAGGAATACGCAATAACTGATGTCTGCTGAGACGCGTCGCGGGTTGCCTAAGAGTTTAAATGATATTGTGGATAATATTTTACTAATATTTTTGGTCGGTTTGGGGCCTCTGTAGTCCGGGGGCCCCGTATCATTGATACGGCTGATATGGTAGTAGCTACGCCCCTGCGGCGATCGTAAAATAAAAGAAGTATGCGACATCTTTAATGAAAAAAATATCGTGATCGAGAACCAATAAGCACATTGACATTGAGCAAAATATTGAACAAATTTAATGAAATTAGCAATGTTGATAATAAGCCTAAGAGTGGCAGACCTACCGTTACCGATGACACTCAATTAAATGTATTACTTGAAATTGAAAAAAATCCTCATTATAAGATAAAATTCAATTACAACTTTATCTGGCAACAATGAGATCTGTCGTGATGGTGAGCAGAAAATTCTACGAAAAGCCAAATTTCCATATGAAATTAAACTTATACATGAACTTAATGAAGACGACTTCAACAGACGCATGAAGTTTTGTAAAAATATGCAAGAAGTGTGTAATCACAATAATGAATTTGAAATTTATGTCTTATTTTCCGACGAATCAACTTCTTGTATGAACGGCACCGTGAATAAGTTGGACGATGGGAGCTTATACCCAATATCCTCCAAAAGTAACTGTGTTGGCTGGGATTCTTAGGAATACCATTGTAGGTCCACATTTTTTTGACGGTACTGTGACAAGTGAAAAGTATTTAGAAATGTTGCAAACTGATGTAGTTCAATATTTAACTGCAACATTTCCAGACATTAATCATCCTGGTCAAATAGATTCTACTATTTGGTCCACATTATGCTTTAGTGGTTAGATATTTTCTGAATGACACCTTTCCCAATTGTTGGAGTGGAGGATGCGGTCACATTGAATGGCCTGCTAGGTCCCCAGATCCCACTCCTATGGATTTTTTGTCTGGGGTTACTTGAAAAGTGAAGTATACATAAACCGACCTAGCAATTTGAAAGACCTTAAAGAGATAATTCGAACTGAAATTCAACGAATTGTCGATGTCAAACGTAACCCAAGAATTCATCAGATATTAGTTGACAACATCCCCAACCCAAGGAGCTCAATTCGAGCGTTTGTTGTGAATTTGTTATCAGTTTATTTTCAATATGTACTGACTACTTTTAATATTTTCGTTGCAAAATAAATAATGAAACTAATAAGAAATATGAGTACCTGTTTTGTTTATACTCAGCATACTGTAACTTATCTCCCGTTTTGATCAAAACCAAGTAATTTTAGTTTAGGAAATTTCTGCCCGCTGAGAATTTTTATAATTGTGATTCGTTAAGTGCTTCAAAGTGTGTTGACTTCATCTGCTAGTTCTGACTTCATCTAACAGTTTGGATAAAACGATGTTCATCTGTTTTCATCACTATGAAATTGAATACGTATCGCCAGTAGCCTCCAATGAATTCTCTTCTCGTATATTTACCAAACAATCAATTCAACATTCCACATTATTCAAATGTTTATTAAATGCGGCATTGTCGAATTTAAAAAAGAAAAAATATTATTTCCATTTTTTTTTCGAATTTTTAACCACTCTAATTTGTTATAAAATGGCGTTATAAATCTGTCATTCATGGGTATAATAATAATAATATTTATTTTCCAGTAAGACACAAGTACATATGTATAGGAATAGTCACACAGAGAGAAACATTAGGCAAAATGGAACACAACAACATAGTCACAAGTTAAAACATCACATTTTTAATTAGGAATTTTTTTCAGCGCTGCGTTGAACTTTCTACTTTTATTAGTATTTTTTATTTCATGCGGCAATCTGTTATAGATGGTCAAACCCAAATAGGCAAGTGAGTTTGCAAACTCTATATTTATAAAATGGAATGTGGAAATTTTACATTATGCAAGTTTTTATTCAGAGTAAACTTAGTTTTGTTCGTAAAATAAAAGTGCATATTTCATAGATGTACATAGAAAAAAGTGTCATTACATTAAGTTTGACAAACAATCCCCTACAAGAGTAGGTTGAAGAAACGCCTGCCACTATTCTTATTATTCTTTTTTGCAAAGTAAACACGTCATTAACAGAAGTGGAGTTACCCCACAAAAATATAGCATACCTAAGTCGAGGCGCTACCTGAGAGTGGTATGGAAGGTGTTGGATTACAACTTGTATATCTAGAGAATTTTGAATAAAATAAGTAAAACAAAACCCATTCATCAAAACAAAATGGTAACGATAACGCCTTAGAATAGCTATTTTTAGGACAAGTGAGAGAAGCGTAGCATTCAATCACGAACCTGAGTGATTAAATGCGTTTTACTCACGTATTTTAAATCAAATTTTTTCCATTTTCGCAGAAATTAAAAGACATTATTTTGCAATTGTTGCATAAATAACTATTGTGTCATTGACACGTCGGAACAAAATTGCAACCAGTCTACTAAGAATAAAAATCTGCGCTACCGTTGCTTGGGTTACATTTAATTTGGAAACCAGCCTACTCGATACGAATAATTCGACACCGTTGCTGCGCTATGAGCAATGTGCATGATGGTTGTTTATTGGTAACCTAGGTAACACTTTTAATCACTTGTAAAAAATAGATTTTTAATCACTAGTGATTAAAAGTACAACTTCTCTCACTAATTTTAGTTGAAATATGGAAATAAATGGATTTAAAAAAATTTTAATTCCCTTAAAAAGTAAATGGTTTTTAATTGTTAAAATGAGGGTCTAAAGGAATAAAACGAAAATTTTTCATTTTCCAGTCAAAGAATGCAGAATGAAGTGGAGGAACTTGAGAGATCACTACATGAGAGGTCATTTAAAAAACGGAAATCGTCATATGCAATGGACTTTTTATGAACCACTATCGTTTCTCGAAAGGATAAGAATAAATTCGCAACTGAACGGAAGGTAAGATTTACGTATCAATCCCCCAGTGGCTTTTTGCAGTAGTAATCAAATTCAAAATTTTTCTGGGTTTTCAAGAAAAGTGTTTTGTAGATTGTAGACCCCCCTCCTGTCGATACTCTTCAGCCTCTCAGTACGTCGATCTATAAGATCTTCCGTACATTACTCTTTATCTATCCAAGATTCTCTGATGTATCCATTTTTTTGAGTTGGTACCTCAGAGGACAATGTCCGGTGAGTTACCAGTTTCAAGTCTTTTTTGTACGACTCTTGAAGCCTTTTCGCTTGTCCTGGAACCTGATTTCAGTGGGTTTTGATCTTCCTCAAGGTGAGCTTTGGAGAGACCACAGAAGGGTTCTGGGCCAGGATATTGAGTGCTCGCCCCTTCTTTGGCAATGTTGCCCGCTTCCTCATTACCTTTGATTCCCTTGTACCTGGCACCGACATCTGGGTTACCTGATTTTCCCCAGGAAGTTTTCTCAGAGATATTTTGAGTTCCCAAGTTAGTCTAGACTCACAAGCGTGTGACTTTAGAGCTGCTTGTGTCTGATAGGATATAGAGTTTGCTCCCTTTGTCACATATTTCTATAGCATACAGGTAAAAGAAAAAAAGACAACAATAAAAACATTCATATTTACAAGCACACATGTGTTTAGAAGAAGTACACAAAATATTGCAGAAAAATGCAATATTTAACTCAGAATCAAATTATGAACCATACGGTTCAAATGAGTTTGTAACGAATTCTTGGTGACTATAATAGCATCTATCTATAAGGAAGGTTTTAATTCTACCAAGGAAAATGTTATCACTTCTTACTCGTTTGACACTCGTTTTTGAAAATTGACATCCTGTGTAGCGGTATTCGCAAAAGATATCCGTTTCTTGTGTTATGCTCATGTTCAGATCCAGTTTCCGCAAATAAATCCATGTTTTGCCTCGCAAAAATTAAACATTTGAATATGTATATGGAAGGTGCTGTTAATATATTTTTTTTCTATGAAAATAGGCCGACAGCTCTCGCGAAAATCATGTTGAACATGGCCTTATTTACGTTTCTGACCTATAAAAACTTTGAAAAATATCTTGCTCTACCCCAAGACAAGATATTTAAACTGATATGTGAGTAGACCATAGCATAATAAATACTGAGTAGGCCAGGCTCATCCAGGCTGGGTTTCATCTGTCTTAGAGCATAATATGCTTTGTTTAATTGCGCACAAGTATGGTCCACTTGCTTTTCCCAATTCAAATTAGCATCTAGGTAGGTTCCTAGGAATTTAACTTCATCTGACATTTTTAAATCGTCAATAGTGTAAGTCTCAGCTGAGTTATTATTTCTGACATGAAATTTGACAGAAATTGATTTTGAGGTATTTAGTATGAGCTTATTTCTTTGACACCATGCACTGAACTGATCGATAACGTTTTGAGAACTTCTGAGGAGTTGTTCAATATTTTGGCCAGATAATGTGCTTCCATAATGTATTGCGGTAAGTCATTCACATATAAGAGGAATAGCAAAGGTCCTAGGACAGAGCCCTGGGGCACACCCAGTTTGACATTTCTTGCCTCAGAGGTAAGACCATTACAAGATACTACCATTTCTCTATTAGTCATGTAGACTCAATCCAGTTTATAAAGTTACATGGAATACCATAATTTGACAGTTTTTCAACTAGGAATTTAGGGCACACTGTGTCGAAGGCTTTTGATAGGTCGAAGAATAATTGAAGGACATATTTGTTGCTTTCGATCTCAGTGTATAAATGACTCAGTAGGTGGTGAGAAGCTGTTTGCCGAATCCTTGCTGAGATTGACACAACAGATTATTATTTTCCAAGTGATCTGAAATTCTGGCAGCAACAACTGTTTCAAAAAGTTTGGATATGGAACAGAGCAAGGAAATTTGTCTGTAGTTGTCTATTTCTTTCGGGTTTCCTCTCTTGTGAACAGGGATAACAACTGCTTTTTTTAGGATGTCTGGAAAGTAACCTATTGTTAGAGATTTGTTCATGAGACAAGTTAGTGGTTGAATAATGGTCGGGATTATTTTCTTTAATATAACAATTGATAGTTCGTCGAAGCCTGCAGATATACCAAATTGATGCATCCTTTCCAGCTGAAGCTTGTTCGTTGTGCATATTTGGGATGGTTGTTATGACCCCTTTATCTTCGAAATCGTACCTAGCTGGCATAATGTCTGATGGTTCGTACCTGGATTCTAGAGAAATATTTTCCAGAATCTTCAGGTATCCAGTCAGATTGACAGCTCTCAAGTTTTATGTCCGGTGCAGTCTGAAGGCACGGAGTTTGG
The DNA here is from genome assembly GCA_018342105.1 of Gonioctena quinquepunctata. NCBI lineage: Eukaryota > Metazoa > Arthropoda > Insecta > Coleoptera > Chrysomelidae > Gonioctena > Gonioctena quinquepunctata. Next base: position 276,933 of record JAFIRS010001661.1, on the reverse strand, counting down.
TTGGTGTTGAATTTTTGGCCACCATATCCATAAGGCAAAGGTGGGTGGCCATGGGTCTGATGATCGTATGATACGACCAAAAGATCAGTTTCGGCTTGCCAAACACTCTGCGTCAAGTCCAGATTGCCGCTACAGCTTTGGAAAGAATGTTGTTGAAATGACTGTTCCATGTTAGTTTTTGGTTGGCTTTCTGCTTGTCACCTGAGTTCCATTCAGGATCGGGGCTTTCGTCTACTTGTGAATGGAACCAGCACTGTTTTGATAAGATTTACATTTTGAAATATTCCAACACTTCTTTGTAGTGCCATTGTTCCCCAGTAGATATTTAATACAAGGTTTTCTTAATTTCCAGCTCTTGCTTTGAACAGTGAATTGATGATTCCTAAATCAACTGCTCTAGTAGAGTAAATAAATATTCCATTCGAAATACACGCAATGCACGGCATTCCATTCGTGAGATGGGAGATATATTCCGTATATTTTCAAATCAAACGAAAATAAATAGGGATAAAAACAGTTTTTCTTATTGTAAAAAAGTCACTGGTCCAAGAAAGTCCATAGGCTGCATATTGAGCACACGGTTTTTGACCTGCTTGGCACTCAATTTACGCGTTTTTTTTTTCAGTTTTCCAACGACCGGGGCGAACGAAGAAGAAGACGACGTATTTTCCGAAACCGAAGAAAACTCCGCGAAGAAGAGGAAAACTTCCTACGATTTCAGCGACACCACCGACGACAGACTAGTCGTTCAAACTGTGGTAGTTCAAGAAGAAATAGAAGAAGAGGACGATGGAAGCGGCGAAGACATTGACGCATTCATGAGAAATATCGGGGCGAGATTGAAGAAATTACCGCAACATTCCATCGACCTAGCAAAAATGAATATATTGGCTCACGTTACGGAGCTAGAGCTAGAACAATCCTGGACACTTTCAGCAATGGAACCCTATTCTTAACGCGCCATCACCTCCATTTTGTTCACTTTAACTTGAGAAAGGTTAATTTCTTCAACATTTCCTTTCCCTGGATTTAGGAAAATTCTGAACGAGAACGAGTGTGATACTTTCAAAAATATATCTGAATTGTTTCGATTTTATTTCATGCAAATTGTCTGTTTCTAATGCAGAATGTTAACTTTGCCGAACCTTTTAATGAAATGTTTGTAAATATCTGCCATCTCAGGGATGTGACAAGGCAGAGTTTTTATTACTTTGTTGAGTTGTATAGTTTAGATTTTGAATGTTATTCCTTTTAATTAAATAGCAATATTTTCACTACGTTTTCTGGCATTCCCGACAAATACTATTCGTTTTTTATTGAAGATCACCAACAGATCTTAGAGATACCATTTTAAAACAGTTAAACTACTAACTGAATAGCGTAACTGGAAAGTAAATGTACATATTCTGTTGATTGGAGTTATTTTTCACCGTTTCATAGTTAAATTGCAGTACTTCCGTCGCCATGTTTTTACAAACGAAGAAATAAAAACTGATTTATTACCAGCGGCAGATATACCACTATAGCCACGCTTAATTACACTTTCTATTAATGCAAACATAGTGTTTTCATTTGAAATGACACATGTGGATCAAGTCCACGTAGAGCGATTGCGATATAATTGCGACAATATATTTTAGACGTTTTACACGTTTTGAACAAATGTTGGTCGCATATATGTACATAAAAAACCAACTATTTCCCTGGCTAATACCTCGACGGACGTTGAAATACATCCGATGAATGTTTTAGTTGCAGTTGTTGAGTTGAGATGGCATTAGCACCATTCTGCTAATTCTATCCCAGCAAATACTTTGAAATGGATTGACATTAATTGTTCCAATCAGGTAACGCAGACATTAATCATTGCCTGCTTGGCCTACCCTGCACTGATGAGGGGCCAAATACCTCCTCGAAACCGGTCTAAAGGTGTCAATGTTTATCCATTTCACAACAATTATTTGCATAGTACCTTGCAGGACTTTGCACGTTTATTCATTGGATGTAATTGAACGTCCGTCGAGGCATTAGCCAGGGAAATAATTGTTTTTTATGGATATGCGACCAACATACACCTATTGCATAGGTTTTCATGAAATATTTTGATTGAAAACCCTCCAGACAGCAAATTTTTCATAAAAATCACAAGTATAAACTACCCTTATGAGAGGGTTGATTTTTTTGCATTGGTGGCAAGAATATTTTTCAGTGATGATATTTCATAGTTTCAATGGAATATATTTATTGGAAATGGCCAGACAGCAAAGTTTTATAGAAATCACAAGTATAAACTACCCTTCGAAGGGCTGGATTCGATTTTTCTCATTAGTGACACGAACAATATATATTTTCAATTATGGAATACTATTGTTTTGATGAAAGATCTTCATTGGAACCCCTCCTCCCCCGCAAAGTTTTCATAAAAATCACAAGTATAAACTGCCCTCATGAGAGGGTGGATTTTTTTGCATCGGTTGTCCGAATAATATGTTTTTAGTGATGAGATTTCATAGTTTCAAAAAAAAATATTTATTGGAAATTGCCAGTCAGCAAAGTTTTATAAAAATCACCATAAACTACCCTTATGAAGGGGTGGATTCGATTTTTCTTAATGGTGACACGAATAATATATTTTCAATTATGGAATACATGTTTTGATGAAATATCTTATTGGAACCCCCCTCCCAGTCAGCAAAGTTTTCATAAAAATCACCAGCATAAACTACCAGTGGGTGGATTTTTTTTGCATCGGTTGCCCGAATAATATGTTTTCAGTGATAAGATTTCATAGTTTCAATAGAATATATTTATTGGAAATTGCCAGTCAGCAAAGTTTTATAAAAATCACAAGCATAAACTACCCTTATGAAGGGCTGGATTCGACTTTTTTCATTAGTGACACGAATAATATATTTTCAATTATGGAATACTATTGTTTCAATGAATTATTTATTGGAACCCCTCCCCAGTCAGCAAAGTTTCCATAAAAATCACAAGCATAAACTACCCTTATGGGAGGAGGGATTTTTTTGGCATCGGTTGCCCGAATAATGTTTTCAGTGATGAGATTTCTAGTTTCAATATAATATATTAATATATTTATTGGAAATTGCCAGAGAGCAAAGTTTTATAAAAATCACAAGCAAAAACTACCCTTATAAAGGGGTGGATTCGATTTTTCTCATTAGTGACACGAATAATACATTTTCAATTATGGAATACTATCGTTTTAATCAAATATCTTGATTGGAAACCCTCAGCAAGTTTTCATAAAAATTACAAGCATAAACTACCCTTATGAGAGGGTGGAATTTTTTGCATCGGTTGCCCGAATAATATGTTTTCAGTGATGAGATTTCATAGTATCAATGGAATATATTTATTGGAAATGGCCAGACAGCAAAATGGCCAGACAGCAAAGTGGCCAGACAGGGGTAGATTCGATTTTTCTTAATTAACGTTTTAAATCGGTTGGAACCCCCCGTCAGCAAAGTTTTTATAAAAATCACAAGCATAAACTACCCTTATGAGGGGGTGGATTTTTTTCTTCGGTGCCGAATAATATTTTTCAGTGATGAGATTCCATTGTTTCAGAGAAATATCTTCATTGGAAACCCCCCAGTCAGGATGGTTTTTCTGAAAATCACAAGCATAAACTACCCTTATGGGTGGAATTGATGTTTCTCTTAAATTTCAGTACTGGAATTGTATCGATTCAACAAGATATCTTGATCGGAAATCCCCAGTTTGCAAAGTTTTTCTGAAAATCACAAGTATAAACTACCCTTAAATGAGGGTTGATTTGGATTTGTTCTACGATGGCAAGAAGATTGTAACGCGAATAAGCCAGTTCTTGTGTACAGATTGAATATATGAATCCCAAACTTATGGTGCACCGGTTTATTAGGTATATGGTCAGCAAATTATCCACACTCCTTTTAGGGACATTACTAGTTTTTCTTAAATCAAAATATTTCCGAACTTAATGTAATATATAAATAAAATTGGAATTTATAAAAAAAAGTTTCCCAATCACTTCTTCCTAAGAAGTGAAAATAGACGTACGTTTTTAAGTCATTCCAGTTCCGTACATCGCATACTGAAAAACAATGAATGATCCCGCGTGTGATGCCCTAATCCACATCGACGACAAAAGAAAAAAGAAACTTATAGCCGGAAAAAAAAACACAAACGGTGAGCCGACTGCGTCACAAGATGCAAACACGCTTCCCCTTGCCTTCTCCCTCGTTCCGTGTTCTCGGGCCCCCTTTCTCGCAGATGTTCGTTAGGTCTTAGAAAGTAATAAGGAACAGCTGTCCCCGTCACAGGAACGTCTTTGTAGTGCTCCACATTTGCGCGCGTGTCTTCTAACCGCCCTTTGTTATCGGCTGCCTCAACACCTTTCATAGACAGCGGCGTAACCAACTATAAATTATAGGGGGTCATCTAGCGACCACCATTATTACCCGACTGCCACAGGAAGGTGATGTTTTTCGAGTGTACCTATGTAGGTATGTCTATTTCTTTGGCACGCTTTGTAGCCAAACGGCTTGATGGATTTTAAGATCTGAGGTGTCATTAGATTCGTTCTAATTGTGGCAGTGACATGCGGTATAATATATATATATGGCGTGGGTTTAACTATCGAATCGGGGCAAAGCTCTTTGGTTCAGATGATACCTCAAAAATATTATTAGGTAATGATAGTTCTGCAAAAAAATAACGTACGAGGAGTCCCCCAAGGGTCAGTTTTAGGCCCTATTCTCTTTCTACTTTATATTAACCATATGGCTAGCCTTGACATCTCTGGGTTCTTTATATTGTTTGCAGACGACACTACAGTTTCAATTATTAAAAAAAACTTTTTAAAGACAAGCTTTTATTCAAATGAGCTGAAAAATAATTGCTTTGGATGTGCGAAGTATGTTATTCCGCGAGTTATAGATTCAAGAGCTTGTCGCGCAAAGTTTTCAGATCGAATTTAAAAGCCACAAGCCATCAATGTTTATCTGGGTCAATTTCTCCATTAGCGGTAGGTACTGTGCTAAAATATCTGTAAAATATCGAACTCCCTTTAGGAACTGTCTCTACCAATCTGAAAATCACTGATGGACCCAATCCTAGCTCTCTGTTTGGCAGATTTGTTGTTGGGCCTTGGTATATTTTTTATTCCAACTGGCCTAGGTTTTTTTTTTGACATATTGACGCACCGGACATCTGCCCAGAAATGGTATCATCTGTTCGTCGATTGAGTATGATGCAGTTGGTTTTCTCTGTATTTTTACCAAATCTATCATTGGTTGTACTTTCCAGAGCTTGTTTTTCCTCATTTCATCATCAACCACAAGAAAGAACACTCTTAGCAAATAAAATTTATCAAGAGGCATAACGTTGGAAATAAGAGGGAATTTGAAGTTGGCATTCCAGTACATGTGTACCGTGGGAAAGTTGGTAGTACCCATGATGGCGTGAAGTCCAAAGAATTTTTTTATATCTTCTGATGAAATATTTGCCACCTTTCTAGTTTGCTAAAGGTAATACCGGGCGGTGAATTCTGCCGCCATTTGGAAAAAGTCATCATTTAAATATTTTTTGAAATACTGCTAGGGAGACATAATTTTACAGTTTCTCACAATAATGTCATCCACAGGATCTGATTTTGACTGAAAAACATCCTTTTTCCAGGATGCTTTCCGGAAATGTGATAGTGGTATGTTGTCTTCACTATCTGAATCTGATTCAAGAGGGGTTCTTTCGGAAAGAATATTTTCTTCCAGAACTTTCTGCTCATCCAAATATGAAATGTCAAAGTTTTCAGTTTCTTCTTCGTTCTCTTCTATTTCTAAATCTGAGCCCACATCATCAAGCAAGTCGAAGAGCCATCAGGATTATTTTCCAAGCGTTCCAAATTGATGAATTTGTCTATAACAAATAATATATCAGTTTTATGAATATATAAAACAAACTATGTTGACTACGAGAATACACAATCGTGAAATAAAAACTAAAACGTCTCTGAAAGATATAAATCTTCAAATATTAATTCTGAAATTGCATGTATTCTCTCCTGTAACACTATATCTCCCGTGTACAATCATTAATAACTGCATACATTACGGAAAAAGTGAGAAATATGTACACTTACTGTTGCCTCCATGACTGGATGAAACAATGCTCACAGATCAGAAGTCTAAACATGACTGAACAGGAAAAATGCCGCGAAATTGCTGGATACGTGTTCCTAATAGATCTCATAATCATGGGGACCCGGCGTGAACACATTCGCAGAAGATTTTGACTGCTAAGTAAATGAAAAATAAGGAATTCACAATTGTGAGCTCCTGGAGCCAAAGGGTTAATTAAAAAGGTTTTTTCAGTAATTATTTTATTTTGTGCTTTTTAGTAAGTACGCTTTAATCTATGCATTTTTGTTAATGCATCGTCATTATGAGGCCTTTTTCTTGTAAATTCTGAGCTATTTAGTTCTTCAATGAGGAGACCATCTGAAGATTAACTCGTCCGCCATCCTGGAGCTGCAATCTTCAATTTATGAATTATAACAAAAAATCAATAATCTTCGACTAAATTCATAATCTCCGATCCCAAAAACCCCGACATTCCAATTCTGAATAGAAACGGTCCATTATCACAAAACTTGTCCACCATCTTGAATTTAGGAATTTTGACAATCAATTCATTATCTCAGACCCCGAAAACCTCCACATCCCAAAACTCGTCAGCCATCTTGGAGCCGCCATCTTGAATTTGTGAATTAAAAATTCATAATCTCCGACCCCAAAAACCCCCACATATCAATTTTCAATAGAATCGGACCATAATCACAGATATCCTCGGCCATATTGGAGCCGCCATTTTTATTTTATGAATTTCGGGACGAATCTCGTCCGCCATATTAGAGCCGCCATTTTGTGTTTTTCTCTAATGTATTGTCACGGGAACTATGGACACCTGCCAGATTTCACGTTAATCGGGCCACTAGAAGTGGTTCAAATTTAACTTGCAAAATTTGATTACAGACAGACATACAGACACCAGGACAGGTGAAACTAAATAAAAGCTTGTAAAAAAAAATCCAAATTTGGTGGCACGCAAATATTCTGACCTGAAAACCAACCTGATCACGTTCAAATGGGATTTAGATTAGATAACATTAGGATTTCAGTCCATATAATAGCTCTCGAAAAAAGATCTTCAGGTTATGTCATTAATGTTATCTCCCGTGAACTTGAACTTCCAGCCCGCACTAACTGCCTACTACTCGTTTCTTGAGTCCTACTTAACGGTATGAAATTCCATTCTGGGGTAATTGTAGCCACGTTCTATTGTGTCCTAAGTGCGTTCGTGTTACAGAAACGAGCTCTGAGATTTATATTCAAAATTAACACTCGAGAATCACGTAGGCCGATTTTTTCCGAATATAAGATATTAATTTGTGAAAAAAAACATTGTAGTCGTACCCCACAATGTTGTTCATTGTCCTCTTAGACAGGGATGGTACATGTTTACGGAGACTAGTTTTATGAGGTTTGGAAGTAGAACACAGTGAAAAAGTGTAAACATTTCAAGAAGGTTCATGTTCGTTATGACGTGAATCACATTTAATATGAAAACAAATGCAAAACACAAAGGCATGTCAGTTAAACGTTTATGATTTTTTTTTAAGCAGTCGGGTTTTGTTTTTTCAATAATTTGGTTTATTTGAGTGGAGTAGTTCGATGATTTTTCTACTTGTTTGACTCGATGGATCATCCTTATGTTATTTGATGAGAACCAGGAAAACAGCTCATTTTGGTACCAGCCCTATTTATTGAATTCATGGAGCTGGGAAGGTACGGAACAAGCAGATATACCAAATTGTATGTTTGATACTCAGAGAACTTATAAAACTTATTTATATAGGCATATAACCACTTACAGATTGTTTGTTGTAAACAAATAAATACATTTGGGAGGATCAGGGGTAATTAATTGACATGTAGTGCGAACAAAATAGGTCCCAGCACTGAGCCGTGAGGTACACCAATTTCAATCGGAAGTTTACTGGAATTAAGACAGTTTTCTTATTCTTACCCACGTGGTTTATTTTAATTTACTGACAACGCGGCGCGGCTGAGATCGCAGAATATCTCAACCAAGCTCTCGCCTTCAAGGAATCTTTTTTTTAATAGAAGCTATGAATAAATGCCAGTTGAATCTGCAGTATGGAAACCTTGCTGAATTTTAACAATTGCATTTTTTGCATTTTTTATAAAATCATTAGTTTTTTTCTATCACATTCGATTTTATATATTCTTCAAATGGGTAAAAATGGGGGGTTTTCATACATTACTTTGAAAAATACTGGTTTTTTATCAATCAGTTTCCAGAAGGAATGACTCGCCTATGAACAATGAAGATTAATATTAAAAATATCCACTTACCTTCGAATAATTCTTTTGTTGGAAATATACCTACCTGGTTCCCAATTCACAAACATCAATCAATATATAACATTTGATACGTACCAATGTAAAAGTAAGTAAATGCAATTTTTACCTTAAATCATTCCATCCATGAAACTTTATCATGGCATATTTTGGGTAGGCCGTATTGTATCAGAATGAACAATGTCAAAATATAACACGGTCAGAAAGTAACAACGTCAAAACATAACAGGAGCAGAATCGGAAAAAGTAAAAAACTCATTTCATCAGAATTAACAACAGCAGAAAGAACTTCATCAGAATGAATTTGTATCAGAACTGGACATCATCAGAAACTAACATTGTCAGAAACGGACATTATCAGAACATACTTTCATCAGAACTGAACTTTATCATAATTATCACAATCAGAACCGGACATCATCAGAAACAAACATTGTCAGAACCGGACATTATCGGTACGAACGTCTGTCAGAACTGAACTTCATCAGAATTAACACAATCAGAACCGGACATCATCAGAATCGAACATTGTCAAAACCGGACATTATAAAATGTCTGATTTTCTGATATCAGAACCGCACATTATCAGAACAGTACATATCAGAAACGGACAATATCAGAATCAATCCCCATTGTCATTAGGAATTCAAACGACAAACATTAGTTACACTATTTCGTCATAGATGGTGTTATTTCTTTAATAAATCAGAAAATGATTCATCATAACTGTGGTACAGGGAATTCATTGTCAAATCACATATGATATTTCGCATAGAGCATCATTTAATATTTTGAAAAACGTGTTGGATTCAAAATTCAATCACTGCTGGACATTTATACCATGACATCTACTGTTGGATTACAGTTAAATCAAAATCAATCGTAATTACCTAAAACGAGTCATCATTGCGTCGGTTTGATCATTTAAAGCGACTTTTTTCGGTCAGAAACATAATTTCCATTGTGGAAGGTGCGTTAGAGTAAACAGTAAAAGTTTGTGCTGAGAGAAAACTAAGCTATACTTAGTTCTTATCATCAGTGACCCGGACAGGACCAGGAACGTGACCGGGACCGAAAAGAAATCTCGATCTTTGCGAGGCATTGCCGGATGCCGCTAGAGTTATATAAAATTGTTTTCAAACCTGTCGTTATGTATGCTCCCGCTGCCTGGGACTATACTCACTTGCGCGTCGAATATAGAGGTCTTGGAAAGACTGCAAAACAAGCTTTTGTATATGATCACAAACGCTCCATGGTACGTGCGTAACGTTCATATACTAGAATATCTAGGTATAATTTCCATCAAATGAGATTAGGAGTCACAATCAGAGGATATTCGAGTTTGCGGAAGCTCATGAATATTCTCTAGTTAGAGTTGCGATTGATTATGATATCGACAACCTCTCCCGTTCCAAACGACCCAGACATTTAATAATAATAATAATAATAATAAATGCTTTTATTGAAAGGTTACATACTCTGTACATAGAACCTAACAAAAGGCAGGATTCAATATCTGCGCATGAAACATCATTGCAGAGCTTGCTCTTCCATCCAACCATCAAAATATATTCATGATCATGCTTAATTTTAAAATATTCATTACAAAAATAAAATAAAAAAAAACAATAAAAATAAAAAAATATATGAAAAACTATATATAAAATAAAATATTGCAGGAAATCCATACGAAAATATTCATAGAAGTTGAAAACAGGGGTGTGCCAATTCAAGTTCGTTTTATATCATATTTCAATATACGGAAAGCTGTTTTCGATTAAATATTGTTTCAGTTTTTTTTTGAACGTATTGAGTGAAAATGATTTGAATTCAGTCGGTAACCGGTTGTATAAGCGAACAATCTGATACGAGAAGGATTCCTTGAATGATGAGTCTATCTAATAGTCGTATTAAAATTAATTGGAGAGTCCTTATTTGTTCAAAACTCCAGTTTCTCTCAAAACCAGCCAGGGAGTCCTGAACTGTTTTTGAGGACACTACGCCGCGCCCCGATTATGAAACTATATATTCCCACGTATTTGTATGCGAAATATTAATTACCCGAATAGGTACTCTGCTACATATCACGACAACGGTGGGTTGCACAAAAAAATATGTTGAATTTTATATGTAGAAAGTTGAGAAAATTTATTATTTTCTTATTCGCCTTGATTGGCCTCTCATACGCGTGGTTTTACAATGATTTTACCACACCATTTGTGATTTATTGAAGAGGTAACACCATCTATGACAAAGTAGCGTAACTGATATTTGTCGTTTGAATCCCTGCTTTCGGACGATTACTGATTCTGATATTGTGCGGTTCTGATGATGTACGGTTCTGATAATATACGGTTCTGATAATATACGATTCTGACCATGTAAGGTTCTGATAATGTGCGCTTCTGATAATGTCCGGTTCTGACTCTGTTCATTTCCGATCCTTTCATTTCGTTTCTGATGATGTCCGGTTCTGACAAAAGTACGTTCTGACAAAGTTATGTTCTGCCATTGTTAGATTCTGATGATGTTATGTTTTGTCATTGTACATTTCTGATGATTTCCGATTCTGATGCAATTTAATTCTGATGGAGTTTTTTCTGATGTTGTTAATTCTGATCCAATACGTTTCTGATGTTTTCCGATTCTGATACTGTTATGTTTTGACGTTGTTATTTCTTAGCTTTGTGCGTTCTGATAGTTTTATATTCTGATCATTTAAAGGGCAATCATATTTTGCTGCAAAACTTTATCCAGGAAACCAACTGTGCCATCATACGATAGACGGTCCGTAGTTATATACTGCCATTGCTGAATTTTTTATAAACATTCAAAAGCATTTTTTTTATCGTTTTTGACTTGTAACTTGAAAACTAATACAGCAATATCAATACTCTCAAAAAATCTGCGTTTTTTTTTAAATCCATAACACCACCATTTTTCAAGTTTTGAAGCAGGCTCTCCACGACAGAGCAGTTTTTTTTTTTTATGTTCTGGTTCCCACGAAAAGGGATATCCTGTAATGTTCAGAGAACATCGTGGGAACCAAGGGAAAGAATGTAGGACTTGGTGTTCTTCTTAAATTTCTGGAGGTTGTATGCCTCGGGGAACACCTCCCTAGGCAATGAGTTCCAAAGCCTCGCTGTTCGTTGGATGAACGAGTCTTTGGAAAGTGATGTTCTGCAGGTCTCCAAAGTGACCACGAAGGGGTGTGATGACTGAACTTGACGGGTTAGTCTCGAAGAGACTGCCAAAGCAGGAACGATTGTTGATATTTCAGAAGAGCATCGCCCATGAAAATATCTATAAAATAGAGACAAATCGCCAACTTTTCTACGGTGTTCCAGACAAGTGAGCGAGTTTGTAAGCGAGGCATCACCGACGAGACGAATTGCCCTTTTTTGGACAGAATCCAATAGCCTCAGGATATGTTTATGTGCCGCGCTCCAAATATGGGAACAGTATTCCAGGACAGGTCGGATCTGAGCCTTATAGATCATAAGCAGCTGAGTGGGGGTGAAATAGCTCTTGGCACGAAACAAAAAACCAAGTTTTGGGATGCACTTTTGGCAATGGACCTCACGTGATTTTCCCAGGAAAGGTTATTGCTGATAGTAATACCAAGCATCGATATGGATGACTTCAGTGGTATGGTTACTCCTGACAAAGTTATGTTAGGCACAGTGAGATCGGCTTTTCTAGAGAAAAGACATGCTTGTGTTTTGTTTGCATTGAATTCTACCAAGTTATTAGATCCCCACTCGAGAATTGTTGCTAAGTCCATATTTATATTATTAACATTTCTTCCTCGTTCATTTCTGGTTTCACGGGCTGATATAGGGGCCCTGGAAGAGAAAGCGGTATGGAGGGTACTATCATCGGCAAAGCTGTGTACTGGACATGAAGTTGCTTTCAACGGGTCGTTGATGTGAAGTAGAAATAGTGTTGGTGCGAGAATAGATCCTTGCGGAACACCAGCATTTATGAGTAGAGTGTCAGATGAAACTCCATCGACCACTACATGGAGAGACCTGTTTGAGAGAAAACTAGCAAGCAGAGAACACAGCTGAGGGGGCAAGCCATAAGACGGAAGCTTGGCGAGGAGTCCCTGGTGCCAAACTCGATCGAACGCCTTGGTGATTGTGATGTGTGTGAAAAACTCAGGCACTGTTGGATTATTAGTTTTGGCATAATTGCAATTTGATTTTTTTAATGCACTTTATTACAGCAGATCTGGGTGCGTCATAGGTGGTCCGATTTGAATTTTTCTAAAAGATTTTGAGAGTCGAATATAGACTACAAAATGACTATTCTCATTTTGCGTCAAAATGCTGCGAAATAGGCAAGAAATACTTGCAAACATGACCGAAAACCGGCGAGTGCATGAAAGCCACTCGGGAGTGGGGGTAGAGCAGCAGATTCATAACGGGCGCTTCGCCGCGTCTGCTGCTCTACCCCCACTACTCAGCCGCTTTCACGCACTCGCCCATTTTCGATCATGTTTGCAATCATTTTTCACCTGTTTTGCAGCATTCTAACGCAAAATGAGAATATACGTTTTGTATTACTATACTTCTTCTCTCGAAATCTTTTTGAAAAATTGTAATCGGACCACCTATGAGGCATCCAGGTCTGATGCAATAAAGTGCATTAAAAAATGCAGAAAAGCAATTATGCCAAAACTAATGATCCGACAGCGCCTGAGTTTTTCACACATAAAGTACATAATAATCACTACTATGTCGTGGAAAGTTTGCACTACAACTTAAAAAGTGGCGGAGTTCAAAAAAGTTATTCGGTTTTCCCGGTTTTTCTCCGTTACTAATAATCCGATCGAGTTGTGCTAGAGCTCATTTTCTTTGCATTTAGATTCTCTACAATAGGCATGACGACAGTATAAAAAAATCGTCGACATGATGGTTTTAGGGGAAAATTCATATTAAAAAAAGTAAAACACTGCTTTAGTTTTATTTAAAAAATTCAGATTATTAAGATTTTCAATAAAATAAAACATTAAAATACTGCAGTCGGCCATTTTGACTGAAACACCAATCACAGCGCATGACGTCACGCTTAGGTAAGCTCCGCTGTCAGTCAATGTCAAGTCAATACACTCATTCACTGTGTTTTGTTGTTGTGAATACTACTGATTACGCATTTGGATTGATCTTTTATTATTTTACGTGTGATTTATCGTCTCCACTCTACTATAACAATGGAACCAAGCTTAAGGCAAATAGCTCAAATTTAGTTTTTAGTATTTTAGTTGCAAGACAACAAAAAAAAATTTAAAAGTTTATAACAAATTTAACAATGACAGTTGGGAGTAGGAAACATAACAGGATATAACTACGGACCGTCTTTCGTATGATGACACAGTAGGTTTCCTGGTAGTATCTTTGTCAAAGAATCAATAGAGCAGAAAATCTCTACTGATTGGCCTAACAAACGATTATTCATGTTTTCAGTAAATCCATGAAAATTGACCAAGAGATACCTCCAAAATTTAAACTTTCTCTTATGATGAAGGAAAGGAGAATGAAAAAGTCAGACAACCGTCGGGATTTCATTGGGTCACTCTCTCTTCCTAAAATTTATTTTTTAAGACAATCGTCAGATTATTATCAAAGCATGACCTGTGACATTTTGATCAGTTAATTACTTGCTAGTCAACATATACATATGATCTATAAACACTTGACAACGGTGTAACCTCCACAAATGGTAGGCTAAATGATCACCAGAGGGTATATCGCTTAGCATGAAATCCCATTATTTTTACATTTATTCAACTTTCCTATGAACTGAATCGGGTAAAGTTAAAATTGCAAACTGGTCACTTTTTACTCAAAAAACTAAACTAAGATGAAAAACAAAGGTTAAGTTGAAAAACAGCTTTAGCTGATACTTCGCCTATTCACCAATTACATACATTTACTTCACCCTTTATAAACAATGTATATATATATATTTTTTATTGGTGAATGAAGTCGATTATTATTATTATTATTATTAACTTGGCTAACCTAGCTAACCAAATTAGAAATCACAAATTACTAGCGTAAAATCTTGTCACCAGATTTGAAATTGGGTCTTTAGAATTTAGAACCAATGTTTGTTACATCGAGGGTATCTGTTGAATGGACTAAGTATAGATTCCACAATACCACAGTATATACAGTGCTTCTCAAAAGTCCCCTCCCCCCCTCTTATTTTTGGAACGATTATACATAAACAAGTGAAATTTGGAAATTGAATATTAAAGGTTGTAAACTTCCCTACTCCCTACTAGTGATGATATATGACGAAATCGTCAAAGATGACGTCACAAGGCCATTGTGACCAATAATTTTAAATGGAACCCTACGGCAAGCGACACCTCTTTTAAAAGGTATCGAAAAAACCTATTCAATGATACTAATTTTGTTTGTGTTTATGGCAGTTCTAATGGCTCATTAGTAAAAATTAATATTTAAATTCCATTCAGTATGATATTAATTACAGATTTAAGAATCAGTGTCTACTTAAAGAAATTACTCGGAGTGACCTCCATTTACTTCCTGACAGTGAAATATCCTATTTTTAAACTCTTCTCGTACTTTTGCAAATGTGTCTGCGGAAACAGCCTCACATTCTGCAACAATACGTTGTTTTGAAACGTCAATATTGTCAGGTTCAGTGACGTGAACCTTCGATTTAAGGTACCCCCCACAGAAAAAAATCCAAAGGTGTGAGGTCCGGTGATCGAGCTGGCCATTCCGTTGAACTCCGTCGTCCAATCCATCTACCACGATACTCCTCATCCAAATACCGTCTTACTGCACCGTAATAGTGTGGAGGAGCACCATCCTGTTGGAATGTTATTTCGAAATTGCCGAATTCATCTGGATTATGTTCCAACATTTCAAGGATTAACGGTTCTATTGCGTTTTGCAACAGCTCCAGATAAATCTCACCAGTTAAATTAGTATTTCAAAAAAAGAGGCCCAACGATGTGGTTTCCCAGGATACCTGCCCAAACATTCACCTTCTGGGGAAATTGGGTATATGTGTTTCACGAAACAGGTGAGGATTTGCGTCACTCCAATACCTCACATTCTGTGTATTTACATTTCCATTTAGATAGAAAGTACTTTCGTTACTAAAACAAATTGTTTTGACATAGTCTGGCTGTTGGTTAATTTTAGTTTCCATATTTTCACAAAATTCTAGTCTTCGGTCTGGGTCGTCGTCTGAGAGTTGATGAACCATTTTTAATTTGTATGGATGAAATTTGTTTTTTTTTCAACACCCTGTGTACTGTACTTCGACTGACTTCACAGGTAGATGCAACGTGAGTTGTTGAAGAAGTAGGATTAACTATTACTTCTGCCAGTATATCAATTTTTTTCCCATCAGAAATTTGTGGTCTGCCAGATCGTTTCGCATCATTAATACTACCCGTTGTTTCAAACTTACGAAGAAGCTCCCTTAAATAAGTCCTCGAAACGGGGCGATCGGGAAACCTCTCATTAAAAATGCGTTCTGCTGCATGAATATTTTGTCCAGTTTCACCAAGAATTAGGATCGCTGCTACTTTATCACCTAAAGCACGTACCATTTCGCTTCTTGAAGCACTTAAACGTTCGGCTCACAACAGTTTAAAAAATTATTAAAATGTTCAAAAATATTAAAAGTACCAAAAGCTGCTAAAACAGTTAAACGTTCGATCAACAATACACAAATTATTAAATGTACAAAAACTTGGAACAATCACAAAAACGTCAAATTAGGGAGACTAACAAAAACGTCAGCTAATTTGACAACTATCCAGAGGCGGAGCTTGAATCTGGAATTTTAGTATTAACTGATTTAATTCATCACAGCTTTGCGTTTTTTAAAAACGAGTTGTCAAAACTGTCATGAACGCAAACAAAATTAGTATCATTGAATAGGTTTCTTCGATACCTTTTAAAAGAGGTGTCGCTTGCCGTAGGGTTCCATTTAAAATTATTGGTCACAATGGCCTTGTGACGTCATCTTTGACGATTTCGTCATATATCATCACTAGTAGGGAAGTTTACAACTTTTAATATTCAGTTTCCAAATTTCACTTGTTTATGTATAATAGTTCCAAAAATAAGAGGGGGGGGGGGGGGGGACTTTTGGAAGCACGTAAATAATTTGGTGAACCAAAAAAACAACTAGGGTGTGAAACTTTATGATTCATTCTGGAGCCGCGAATGGCCAAGGCCAAGATTTAAAATCAATACTCGTTGCACCAAATGAAACTCCTGTTTGCAATTTTCAATCATTGAATTCATATATTCATACTCTTATCTTGCCCGAAAACAGCCGGTCAATAAATATTTAAACAGATTTGTGTGAACAACTGAATTAAATACAAAAAAATTGACTTTGGAAATCGAACTATAGGTGAAATGAATTAGTCCGTGTTCTTCATTTATTTACGCTTCCATATCATGTTTTCCTAGTTATTTTGTGAAAATGTTTATTCCATATTATATTTTGATGTGTAGAATATTCGCAGGCAATAATCGATAGATGTAGTATTCAGTATTTCTCTTAAGAAAGTTAATGAAAACAATTCATTAAGTATACAAATTTAATTAGAAAAGTCTAAGAAATGGATAACACTATTTTGCATAACACCATTCAGAACTCAAAAAATCAATAGAATTATTAAAATGACATTATTAATTAATGATTTATTTTCCATTTTCACCATTACCCAAAAATAACTTTGGCAAGCGAGTAATTAGCATGATGATTTATTCCCCAGATCCGTATTGACAAACCATGCCCTTGTTCAAATCTAATTAAATCATGAGAAGCGAGGAGTTTCCTATCTGTATATTTTTAATCTACTCATGTTGTGAAGAGTCGTTATAAGAACGTAGAATCACCAAAATATATTATAATTACATTGCCGTATACATTGTGAGTGTAGCATTGCTTACAGCAAGAGTCCTGCATCTAACAGAGGAAGCCTCCAATTGCAGGGTATGCAGTAAAGGGAGAGCTGGACAAGTTCGCCGAATAGGAAACAAAGTCCAATAACTACACACAAAAGAGAAAATCTTGTTTGATCTCCAGATATTGATAACACTCCATAAGAGTCAATGTAAACAAAGTGAATTCGAGAATCATACATAAATATTCAAGGTTAGGTTATTTCCTTGACATTTTGACAAAAAACTATTAATGAAGTAATGAGCCTTTCTCCTCAAGTACGAAAAATTCTGCACTAGCAGCGCTAGTAGTCCGGTAGGGACAAACATTTCCTAACTCACATTAAAATACATGTAAAAATAAGCATCAAAAGAATGTTTTTGACAGAAGACGACGTTCCAGGAGCCAAATTAAAATTTGCAAATGTGAAGGATAATAATTAAGATGTCTAAAAACCCTGGTGTTTGCACTTATACCTGTAGAAGTTTGGGATCGACTTGGCGACACTTGGCCTACTTGATAATAGAGATTACTAGCGTGTCAGATGGCGCCAATTTCGTTTTAGTTTCAATTCAGTAACAGGGTATATTTATTTTCTCAGCTTTCTTTTTGAGGCGAACTGTTCGCGGATTCTAATTCTAGCTTTGCTATTGGTTGAAAAGAGACTCTGTCAAACTTCACCAATAGCAAAGCTAGAATTAGAAGCCCCCGAACATTACACAAAGAAAGCCTTATCGTGTTGTTTTTCGTATTTTGTACCATTTCAATTTGAGGTTAACTGCATTTTGACAGACGGAGAATTGGAAATGAAATTGCCATTAAAAATATAAAATACAATGCATACAATATGATGAACTATGAAAATATCATTATTAGTCAATTCGTCAAGATTTATTTTTACTTGCTTTTGGAACTATGATTACAGGTGAATATTCGAATCGGCGGCTTTATACTGTCCACACAAAATACAAATATGGCCCATTCTACGAAAAGTATCCTTACAGATGGATGGAAATGGATGGAAAACGCATAGATACCGACAAAACACTGGAAATAATTTCATATAAGATGCTGCAGATGTCAGAAATTAAGTTTTGACATCAAGCGAGAATATAAACAAACATTTTTGGACGCCATCTACCACAGACTACCCCAAAGAGAAGCTCTGTTGAAGTAACAGATGGTGTCCCCTCGAAAATCTAAACAATATCGAATCAGTTCATTCGCCGGGGTTTTTAGACATCTTAATAATAATGTAGCAACATTAAAACGGTGGCTTGCTTGTCAAAATCATAAAATTTCCGGAAAACAAAATTAATTCATTGACAGGTCAGTACGCAAGGTTTAGTTATTATGCAGAGGTATTTTTGTACTCTGATATCAGACGTTTAAAATAATTATAAATTTCAAATTGAGGTCAGAATAAAAATGAGTCAAATATATTTGGTAATTAGGATAAATTTAATACATTATTGTTAATATGATTCAGTAACCAATAGAGAGACAGTTATATGTTTTTGTAATCAATGTTTTTTTACTGTAAATTAATTAGCTATTTATTTTTCATTTATTCGATTATTTTTTATATTTGTAACCACCTATGTAAATTATTACTTTCAGTTATTAGGTTTACCATTCAGTCCCCTTCTTCAAGAGGTCATTTTCCGGCACCGTTTTCGCGCACAAAAATCACTCACAATGCCTCGTTCTTTTTACCAGCTTAAACTACAAGCACCAAATCACCCATTTTCGGTACAACTTTGCACAAAATGTAGCGGATTTTATCGAAAAAATACTCCTTCAACAGTTAAACCTAACGCAACTTTTCACATTTACTAAATTTCATCTGTCAAAGGTGAAAAGTTAGGTTATTGGTAACTGTTGAAGAAGGGAGTATTTTTTCAATAAAACCGGCTATATTTTGTGGAAAGTTGTACCGAAAATGAGTGATTTGCTGTTTGTAGTTCAAACTGGTAAAAAGAAGAAGATATTGAGAGTGATATTTGTGCGCGAAAACGGAGCCTAAAAATTAAGAGGTAATTTTCAGGCACCGTTTTCGATTTCGGATTCTTGTTCAGGAGGCAAAAACACGAAAGAAAGCTATTTTCAGGGAGCATGAGCATTATTTTAAATAATTCAACTGTATCACTTAAATCTTAAATGGTGAAGGTTTGATGTTTGTCCCTACCACAAGTGCTGCCTCTCGTGACAAATTTGCCACACTATTCTCAGGAGGCTCTTATGATTTGAGTAAACTTTTAGTGCGAATTTACACGATCCAACGAAATTGATCAATAAATTGAACAATAAAATTGACCAATATGGGTTATATTTACACCTGACAATTTATTGGTCAATTTTGGCAACAGTTTTTACTCGGCAATACCAACATACTGACAAGAAATGGTTCAAGTATAGGAAAAGTTCCGAATATTATTCAATCTGATCCATTCTTAAATATCGTTTGAATTGATTAGGATCTGCACTCAGGAATTTTTCGTGAACTAATGTCGTTTCCTTTCCCTCTTTTCTCAATCCAAGATCTAATCCACCATCGTCTACATCTCTGTCTCTTATATTCAGCAATGCACCTTGCTGCGAATGTAATGCAACGTAAATTATGTTTTTTTTTCGCACATTCATTTTTTTCGCGGTTAACCTGAAAATCTCTGTTTTAGTAGGCATCCAATTCATGGCCGAATGTTACTGAAAATTGTCACTAAAAATTGATGAAAAATTAGAACCGATTCTAAACTAATCAATTTATTGATCAAGTTGACGACAATTTTCTGTTTACACCTATCAATAAAAATCAAGGTCACAAAATTGACCAATTTATTGGATCGTGTAAATTCGCACTTAGTCAATAGGCAATGCACACGTTTGTGGTAATGTTAGCATAATGAGAATTTGTAACGAATGAAATAAGCTTGCCTAACTTCAATAATTTTTCAAGTGAAACAATCACCGACATAACCTTAATCTAGACTGCTGATCCCGTATGATGAGAATTCATCCAATTACAAGATATCAAAGAGCTTTTAGATGCGCATTTTGTGTCTGTGACGATTCAAAATCACATAATGGCTCCTCGTTAGATGTCATTGTCTGAAATGACATTATTTGTGAATT
Organism: Gonioctena quinquepunctata; assembly: GCA_018342105.1. NCBI lineage: Eukaryota > Metazoa > Arthropoda > Insecta > Coleoptera > Chrysomelidae > Gonioctena > Gonioctena quinquepunctata. The sequence continues at coordinate 256,402 of JAFIRS010001661.1, read as the reverse complement.
CTGCGCTTTGCGCAGACACGGTCACGTAAATTCTATTTGGATGAATTTTTCGAGTGGTGGGGATATGACCTCTAGCGGTCTAGATTAAGGTTATGTCGGTGGAAACAATGACTATTAGAACGAGACGTATCTGATGAAAAATATGTTTTTTCCTTGGTGCATGCGCATTCATTTATAAGCATCCGTTTTTTTAAAATAATCGATGTTCAATTGTGGCTTCACTTTGTAGATAATAAATGTATGCATAATAATTGTACTTCTACCTTCATTTTTTCAATCGGTTTTCCCAGAAAAAAATCCTGGTACCCAAAAATGTCTAGGTACGTGCCCATTTCTTGCTATGAAACCACAAAAAACTTCTTTTATTAAATCATCGTTTTTAAGTTTTTTTGCATAAATACAGTGTGATTCAAAAGTACTTTGACAAACTTCAGGAGGTGATTCCTCACAACATTCTAATAGGAATTGTCTAAATAAATATATGTCCGGAAACGCAGGGTGTTGAAGTTTTATTTTTATTTTCGTTTTTTTAAATAACTTTCGGAATACTGACCAATACTGACGAAAATTGGTATCGAGAGATTTTTTGAGGTGTCGAATTCGAACCTGATGTTATTATTGCTCTTACTCGTAGGGAGCGCCACCTACACGTCTTTTACTTTTTTGAAGATTCATAACTTTTTTTATCGTACTTCTAGCACATTTTTCAGTGAAAAAATCAATTCGACTACCATATCTACGTAAAAAAGCTACCCCTGTTACAAGTCCCTATAAGCTACCGTTGCGTGTTGAAGTTATTACCATTATTCTGCATTTTTCACAAAAATGCTTAGGAAATGAATTTGACGTTTAAGTAAGTAGTTTTGTTTTTTTGTAGGGGGCGCCACATATTCTATTTATTTTTACTCGTTTGAAATAGTTATTTTTGTATCAAGGGTGCAACATCTGTATTTGTTTTAATAAAATTTGCAAGAAATATCAACATTTTATTTCTAGAAATTTTGAATATGTAGAATACAATAAAATAAAGGAAACTAAATTGTATTCAAATGAATTGTTCGAAGTGTCCACCTTCAGCGAAGATACAGGCATTCAGTCTTCTAGTCATTGAATCTCGAACTCGCTGAAAAATTATTGGTGTGTTTCTTATTGTTTCACAGGCGTCTACTATTCGGTTTCTTAGATCTTCCTCGTTCGCTACTGGAGTTTTATAAACTAGTGACTTCAAATGTCCCCAAAAAAAAATCTAGCGGGTTTAGATCTGGGGACCTTGGCGCCCACGCTAGGTTAGGTTCTTCTACACCCCTACCGATCCATCGATTTGGATAGACAGTGTTAAGGAATTCCCTGGCTACAACGGTAAAATGGACCGGAGCCCCATCATGCATAAACCACATGCGGATACGAATTTCTAATGGTACATTCTGAAGTAGTCCCGGCAATTCATTTTCTAGTCTCTGTAAGTTGCGACATTCAGTCGGAACGGAAGAAAGAAAGGACCTATCGGAAAAGGTAAAGAATATGAGATCACCCAGTATCTTCACGACATTTTTACAGGTGCTCCAAAACATGGTAAAAACAGAATAGCAATCGAAAATTTTGCGCGAAAATGATAATATTAGGAGATATGGGCCCCCGAAGGTCCATAAAGAGAGGTTATAGGATATCACTTTTGGAAATTATAAACTGATATAAACCATTTCTATTTAGACTAAAATAGTAAGTGCACACACGTTTTACCCTTTAGTAATATTAAAATCACATAATTTTCGATAAAAACATGAAAAAACTCCGATTACTTTTCATATAATTTTACAGAAGAAATGTCAAAAATCAAATGTTATGATTATCCCAATCTTGAAGTTTATTGATATGCGACGTTGCCTATGTCTCCAAAAGGGGAAAAGTATTACAGCATGAAATAACGATCTGATATCTGTGTTTAAAATGCAAAGTATATTTCACCACGCTTCTTGATAGTGATTATAATGTTGAAAATTAAGCATGAAATTGATGTGCCGCATTTAGAAAGTTAACAAACATATAAAATAATGTGACTTCAGATTATTTTGTTTCAAGTAATTTTAAACTGTACCAAGAAATGCATTTGAATTGGATGTTTTCTTGTATATTACTTAAACGTTTAATGAGTGTACAGTTAATTGTTTAGTGCAAAAAGCTATTCTTTATATCAGTTTGCAGTTTCCAAAAGTGATATTCCATAACCTCTATTTATGGACCTTCTGGGGCCCATATCTCCTAAAATTATCTTTTCCGCGCTAAATTTTCGATTGCTATATTGTTTTTATTGTCTTCTTAAGCTCCTGTGAAAATTTCGTGAAGATACTTAACCTTTACCGACCTATCAAGTAATTATCAATTATTGCCGCCCATACATTTTCAGAAAATGTATACTGATCATGTCTTTCACTAACTGCGTGCGGATTTTCCAGAGCCCAAACATGGTTGTTATGAAAGTTTGTGATAGCATTTCGGGAGAAGTTTGCCTCGTCCGTGAAGAGTTATACATATCTCAAAAATTGAGGATATCCAGCCAATTTTCTCAAAAACCACTGGCACATAGTAATGCGTTAGGGAAAGTCTCGTGGCAAAAGAGCTTGTACCCTTTGAATATGGTATGGATAAAATTGTTGAACGTGGATAATTCTCCAAACAGTGGACTGAGTAGAATTGAGAGTTTCAGCAATTATACTTGTACAAAACAGCTTCTTCCACTTCTGGGGTTCGGACAGCTCGTGGTCTTCCAATAATATCAGCTGCCCTCTTAAAGCTACCTGTTTCTGCCAAACGACGGTGGAGACCAGTGTTGCCAGAAACTTAGGAATATTATCACCAGATCTGAATTTCAAAAATCACCAGAAATCACCAGCATTGGCGCGCATGCGCTAAACAGTACCAAGGTTCAATCATCATGAACGGATGTAGCCATCCTATGTGTTTTTCATAGAACGCTATTTTCAGAAGGAGGCGCCACTTACGTCGTCATAAATAAACGGAAGAACGGGACTCATGTCATAAGAATTCTTCTTCTTTTGAAGAGCGTCAAGAAATGTCAAACTCAAGAATGATTTCGACTAGTAAAATAGTCGAGTCGAATCTGAGTGGATGGTTATATTTACATAATGAGTAATTAAAAATTTTGACAAATTAGGTTTATTCGCGTTCACAAAACAAACGGTCCGAAACAATCAGGAGCATGCGCAGTTCCACAGAACTGTCCCGAAATAGTTCATTCTGTGAAACTGCGCATGCTCCTGATGGTTTCGGACAGTTTTTTTTGTGAACGCGAACAAACCTATCGCCAGATCACCGAAACATTCAAAAATTACCAGAATTGTCAATTCTCACAAAAATAATCACCAGGTAACCTTGGAAGTCCTGAAATCACCAGATCTGGTGATAAATCACCAGCTCTGGCAACACTGGTGGAGACTGGTAAATGTTGGAGCTGAAGGCAGTACTCGATTAGGAAATCGCTCCTGGTAAATACGTCTTGCTTCGCGCGCATTGCCATCCGCAAGGCCATAAACAAAATGCATATCGGCTAAATGAGCATGATTGTTTAAATAATACATTTTTTTAAATTACAGAAATTTCAACAAAACAACAAAATGTTTAACTGTCACATAATATGTAATTACTAAGATGCCTAAAAACCCTGGTGTATTCACTGATTCGATTTTGTTTAGAATTTTTGGGGGAAAACAAGTGAAAAACGTTAAATTCTGCTTAGAACTTCATTAGTAGATGGCGCGGTTAAGGAATGTTTGTTGTTTGTGTCACGCAAAATGTCAAACCTATGAAATTTTCTTTTTCTGTCAATATTACTTGTGAATTGATCGTTTACAAAGATTATAGTTCTAAGAACAAGATCCCGCTCAGAACAGTTGGCGCGAAAAGGAGATGAAATCCTCGAAACTTACTACAATGTTTACTTACATCTGTCTGTCAAAAATAAGATTTTTCTTAAAGTCTACCTGGCGATTTTTTCAAAGTGATTTCTTCTCAAATAGCCTTTTTGGGGTCATGGAAACTTCTACGAAGTAATGAGAAAAGGTAGGAGAGTGGACTGATGTCTCCAGATGATGAATTAACTTGAAAATTGTGGGGATTGGAAAATGTCCCCGATGACATTGTTCCATTAAACTTTCCGATACAAACTATTACCAAGCCATTCACTGCCCATCTCTGCCGGACTATTACCTCTCTAACAACCTTCTGATTTGAACAAGATCAGAGAGTTCATTGTAGATATCATAAAATCTGTTGATGAAGTTGAGAAGTCGATGAATCCTGGTGAGCGACAGTCTAGGATGCTTCCAGCTATCTTAGAATGACCTCTCCGGAAAAGGTGAGCCCTACTAACAAAGGTGAGGGAAGAAAAAAATAATCTAAATGCTTCTCTTTTATTTTTCAGTAACACCCCACATGAGATACTCGGAGAAGAAGGCGATCTAAACCAAGCAGTTGTTCGGAAGAACAAGGCCTACTCCCAAGATCGATAAGGCTAATGACTATGATTAGGATAATTAACACTTTTTAATAAACACATGAATTTCACAAGTAAGAGTGGACTTTTTATTCTATGAAGATATCTTGATTTTGGCTAGTAGATTCCGAACCGTCACAGAGGGTCCCATGGCTCTTTGGAAGAAATATCCAATACGTTTAGTCAGAAGATTGTCATCTCATGGGAAAATGTTTATACAAAATATATATAATATAAAAAATTAATATAAAAGTAATAATGAAATTATTTGACTTGCTAGTTACTAGATACATTACAATCACAAGTTGAAAAAATTATTATAATGGGCAAAGGTAGTTCAGAGAAGATTCAAATTAATTTATACATTTTACTAGTAGTAGAGTAATATTAGATTTAGCTTCAGAAAGTTAGGGGACTGTGGAACTTTTTCTGTCATTAATGATGATATAAGGAACAACATATAAACAGTTACCAACCGTAAAGTGTGTGCTTAATTTATTATTCAACAAATAAGTTGCAAAATTATCATTCATGAAATCTACTTTTACGACTGGCCACGCCATTGTTTTTTCAAAGTCATATTCTGGTTCAGCGACCTCAAAAACCCCTAAAGCATCAATTTGGGTAAAATTTGCCTAACAAAACTGTTTTTCATTGTTCAAACAATTAATAAATGAGCAGCGCACGAATATAAGTTTATAACTTTTTTCTGCAAGCAATTTCTAAGTAATATCAGAAGGTTTTAGGAGAATCCATGGAGTCCTCCAGGATTCCAAAATAATGCATGCTTTTAAGCTATTTTTACTCCGCTATATGAAGGTTATTTGAGTTCTCGCGATAAGATAGTCGTGTTGTCTGCCAAAATAGTGAACAACTCTTAATTTGTCCAAAAGCTGAGAGGTTCTTCCACTCAGATAGGATTCGAACCAATTGAAGCTTCGTCCTCTGAAGCTGTAGAGATGAAGCTTACGTAACGGTCAAAAGCTTTAGATATGTCGCAAAACACTTCCTTCAGACTAGAATATAGATTTTTCAGAAAGCGAAAGAGATTGCATCTCCCGTACTTTTATTGGTTTGAAAGCAAAACTAAGTAACTGTATGTAAATTTACAACACTTCATACAATCATTATCCGCTCCATCATAAGATTTTTATTATGAGCAAACAGGGACAGAAATACATAAGTACCAACTCGGTGGAGCCGTGTATCAATAGAAAATCAACCATACAAAATGAATAGGTACGGTTCATAATTAGAATTATTTCGGAACACCTCTCGAAAATTCTATATAACACTGACAAAGTACATGGAATAGTTTGTTCTAAAATATGTTACATCGATCGATCAACCTCAAAATATTTCACAACGAATTGACATAACCTTAAAGGCGACAAAAGCACAATCACAGAACGGATCAGAGACCCAAAAACACCCTGTGTGGTCTGTAATTGCAGTTTACTGAATTATGACAAGAAACGACGTCGGCGCCATCTGAAACTCTAGATAACTCGCTTTATCAAGTGGGCTGGTGTCCCCCAGTTTGTCCCAATATTTTACAGGTATAAGGGCCGGTATTATAAATATGTTTTGAAGTTAACTTTAACTTTATCAGTCAAGTTAACTTGAGCTTCAAAATGTCAGTTTTATAAAGATACCATTTTTTAAATAAAAAGAAGAAGAAGGCAAAAAGGTAACCTACAATTTTTCTCTTGGCAAAACGATCCCGTTGTACTGGAATAAGTTTTCATCATTTTCAATGAGAAAATTAACGTAACGTTCTGGTGCAGACTAATCTAGGATTGAGCGAGTTTTTAGACAGACGATGGGCTCTTGAAGAAGAATCCAGTCCCTTCCCAAAATCCTCCTGTATCGTCTGTGGGCAAGATAAAAGTGAAAAACAGAACCTTCATAGAGAGTTGTGAAGAAAGAAAACAGAGTTAAGAAGAGAAAAAAGGGATATATTCAACATACCGAAAATTATTCATACAGTAAAGAATGGAATGTATGTTATATCCAAAAATCCAGGCATTCTACGCAGTAATTCCACAACGCAGTTGCAACATTGTTGCAAGAGCAAATAGGACAAAACCATGTCGGCATTTATCCACGTGCGCTCCAGAAGCCGTAAACAAGGCGCAGTTCTGAGTCAGCACCACCGCATCTATAAGAGGATCCCAAGAACCGAAGAACGTCACTTCTATCTCAAACTTCCATTTCGCACTTCGAATAGTTGTCATATTCAAAATCATTTTTTGTAACTAAAGTATAAAATAAAGTTTATTTTTAAAAAGTCATTTTAGTGAAAATCACTACAACATGTATATCTAGGTGATGACACATTGTTTACTTTTCGAAACATTAATGTTAATATGATTTTAGCCATTGTACACTTAAAACTTGTCGAATCTCTTGTGATTGTTGATTCGATGAAATTCTGGTTTACCTGGTGAATATTATGTTGACTATTGTGTGTGTGTGGCCAAGAAAAAAAGTGAAAAAGAGAACCTTTGAAGAGAGTTGAGAAGAAAAAAAAAGAGACTTAAGAAGAGAAAAAATATATATTACTCGACATACCGAAGATTATTCATACAGTATGGAAAAAGTGACTATATATGTTTATCTAGGTGATAAGGACACATTTTCACACCATCTTGTTTGTTTTAAATAAATAAAAAAACTGGTTTTGTTAGTTTTATTTTTAATTCGAACATTCACAAATAATAATGTGTAACATTTCTTCAAAATAATTCCCGATGACTTCACTAAGCTTACAGAAACTCCGAAAAATATTTTTTTGCAAGCAATTTAGAGCATACTTTGTCTCCTTCAAAGAGAGTTTTCGCAAATGATATTGTCTTAAGATTTAAATACACCACTTCACTAGAGTCTTGAAATGAATAACACTACACAAAAAGTCTCTGGCATTTTTATGTAAATAGAGGATAACAATGCAATTTCCCATGTGACCTTTCTAATAACACTGCTAGCAGTTGACTTGTGAATACCTCCAAAATCTCCAGCAACTACCAAGAATGAACCAGTTGCATAAAATCTGAGTGTAATCAACACTTGTGTTACTGGCGATATAGGATGATTTCTAAAAATATGTATAATTCTACAAGAATTTAAATAGGTAAAAAATGAACCAGTTGCATAAAATAGTGTAATTTACTATGTGCCCCATTACCAAGCGTACAGACTCTCTTGATAGTCGAAATCGGTTTTAAATTATGTTTCCTTCCACAAGGTGAAATGGTCTAACCTATTCCTACATATCCTTTGTCGCCGAGGGGCTTCAACAATATTCACAGCATCTTCTTCATCATCGGTCAAAGTTCCTCAAAATAACGTGGATATCGTTTGCTAACATTTTGCGAAAACAAAAAATCAAAACAATAAAATTGAGGTTATATGACTCATATGCAATATTGACAGGAGCAGGAGAATTGTCGACGATCGAAAACCACCATTTTCTACAAAGTTAACTTTAACCGACACCCGTTCCACCCGATAAAGTTAACTGCTACATTTTGAAGTTAACTTTAACATGTGACGTCATCCACAAGTTAACTTCTAGTTATCTGTCGAAATAGTTTTATAATACCCACCCTAAGTGAATACACCAGGGTTTTTAGACATCTTAGTAATTACCAAAACTACTTACTTAAACGTCAAATTCATTTCCTAAACATTCTTGTGAAAAATGCAAAATAATGGTAATAACTTCAACACGCATCGATTATCAAATAGTCGACTTTTTCAAGTCCAAATATCTAGAAAACGGTTGCTTATAGCGACTTGTAACAAGGGTAGCTTTTTTACGTAGATAGGGGAATCGATTTTTTTTACTGGACAATGTGCTAGAAGTATGCTAAAAAAAGTTATGAATCTTCAAAAAAGAAAAAGACGTGTAGGTGGCGCCCCCTACGAGTAAGATCAATAATAACATTAGGTTCGAATTTGACACCTCAAAAAACCTCTCAATACTAATTTTCGTTCAATTAAGGTCAGTATTTCGAAAGTTATTCGAAAAAAACGAAAATAAAACTTCAACACCCTGTATCTTGGAAACGAAGCGTTTCCGTACATATATTTATTCGGACAATTCATATTAGAATATTGTGAGGAATCGCCTCCTGAAGTTTGTCAAAGTACTCTTGACTCACCCTGTATAATTACATTATTATAAAGAGAAGCGATATATCCTCTGGAATCTCATAATGCTACTTGTTTATAAATAATGGTTTTTGCCAAGTGATTATGATTATACAAATCAGTTCTACTTCGATAAATAAATATTTCCATAACAAGCAAATCGATAATGTTGAAGAGAGACCTGTTTTGCATTTCGCAATTTTTATTGCATGTAATTAATTTCAACCCTTTTCAGTCAATGGAAATAAAATAGCTGCAAAAAAATGGAAGTGCGGAACAGCTCTAGATAAAGAGAAACAGAACAGAGTAGTACAAATATCTCCACTGTGGCGATGTTAGTTTAAATTCCCAAAATGTTGGCCTCCATGATTATACACTTTTCATAGGCCTTTTCATTCTAGAATATAATTGGTGCGCATGCCTCAACCGCCATGTTATTCGAACACTTCATACCTGTATAACCCGTTTATGTGCGCTATAATCCCCAATACTGGTATATTGTCCGTAGTAGACAGGCCACAAAAACAAGCAAGCAAGTTGAAGTGTCCGAAATTTTTATATTACCCGCTTCTTTAACATGGTGGATGCGCTTGCGCGTAACGTGTCCTGAAAAGACCTGTTGTTTATAATCCTCAGGGAATACTGATTTATGTGGTATAACACTATGCAACCAACAATACTTCATGCAACATTGTTGGTGATCTGTTTCCATATGCGCCCTCTACTGAGTGATAGATATACCAAAAACTTCACTGGATAATTTATTAGTGATGTTCAATTTCAAACTGAAATTTGGAGCTTTTTGAATAAAATGTCACACGGATGTGGCATATAAAAAGAGAGGGTTGCTCTCATTATATAATTTTTTTTCTTATTGTCTACATATGTTTATCCAGTCAATCTCATATTGCAAGTATTGAATGGATTTTCCACAACTTTTTCAGCAAAAAAACTAGAGAGCTTTTATATGGAAATTAAACTTCTTCCATTCACACCCTATTATGCCCTGAAGGAATTGTGGTTATCTTATACCAGTTTCACCACTCAATTTGCTGGCATTTCCTTATAGATATATAATTGTTGAAAATATATAATTGCTCTGAATAATGAAAATGTTTTGCTTTTTTATAATTCACTCACCTGTCATCTGACCTGATATCACCCATAAAAGCTGGAAAAAAAATATTTACAGTTTAAAACTATGGGACAAAAATAATCATATTTTTTTTATTTGTTAATCACTAATTTGTAACAATAAATTTGCCATTAAATCAATTTTTAAAGGAAAACTGAATGATTCTTAAGTAAATCAATGACTTTTCATTGCTGTAAATAATTGGAACACAAGTATCCAAGTATTTCACTGTATTTGCTCGCATGGGGAATATTTCATCCTTATATTTTCTAAGAGGCTTACCTGTGTGTAGTCCTGGAACTGCCCCCTGGATCTTCATCTCGTGTGATTCTTCGGGCAGGGAATAAAAATTTTCAGTACTTTTCATGAGCAGTTCGTCTACTGGGTGGGTATTCACAAACAGAGTTTCTACATCATCTTCTTTAGGTTTTTTTTCATCGATATTTTCAGTATTAACATTGTAAACTAATACATTTTTATTGCTACGATATTCCGCAATTTCAGTGGTCAATTCGGTGAGATATTTCCGTTTATCGTTCAAATTATTTTCGATGAGCTTCTTTATCTCGTCTCGGAGTTTTTCCACCCTCTCCCGACGGGCACCGGCACTATCGCAATTTCTTTCGTTCGGTTTGTAATGTTTCGTTTGATTAGCATGAATTTCCTTTCTTAAATCCTCAACGGTCTTATCCATATCAGCCCCGCTGACTGACACGAACTTCGATCTGGAAACTTTTTTCTCTTGTTGCCTACTGCCGACCGAAAATGACTTGGATTTTTTTGCCTGGAACTTTTTGACTTTTGTCGGTTCATTTTCTTTGCTTGTTGTAGAGCTACTTTTTACTGAGAACTTGAAGGGGGGTTTTATCAATTTATCGTGTTTGTTTGTTCTCACAATCGTAGAACTCGATTTCTTCGGTTTAGGAGGAATGATAAATTCTCTGGCTGTGGAAGATCCACTACTCAGAGAGTCTTTAGTGACTGATTTGAATTTATTTTCGATGTTCGATTTGCACAGGAGTGAAGTCAAATGAATATTCAAGGGTTTCCCAACTTTTATATTGGAAGAATTTGTCCTTGTGATGCTAGAACTTCGGCTATGTTTATTCTGCTTTTGTGCAGCTTGGAGAACTAACAATTTCCTTGTCTTAGCGAACTTATCTATGGTTTCAATGTCGGCATTTACTTCTGGTAAATCACAATTTCGATGAAGTTTATTACAAGTTACATTAGGTTGGAAATGTTTTACGACGGTCACATTCCGTTGAGTCTTTTCGCCTCGGGATTTTTTGCTCACATCCTTCTGATATTTGTGTTTATCTGCCATGTTTGCAAACAAAGTTTCAGGTTAGGAAAATATTCATTCCCCTGAACAATTATTTGATTATTGCAAACGATGTAATGGCAGAGAAGTTCTCCACGACACATTTTATATAGACGCGAGTATAATTAGTTATTAGTTTTGAATGGTGAATACAAGAGAAAATTTCATTTCGGTGAATTTTAAAACCGCGGGAACGAAAATTTTGATTTTGAAGATGAACGCAACACTCACTTCACGAAAGACTCTTGACACTTGACAGAAAGAAGGATGTGACAGACATCGAAAGCATCTTTACCATCAGAGGACGCCACATTATTATTATATTTTTGCTTCTAAGAGGGGCCATAAAGCTGGATTTATAGTTAGACGGACTGTAAACGTAGACGCACTGCAAAAAGATCAACTATAGATTTTATGTACTCTTGTTTATAAATGGACGTAAACGCATGACGTAACGTAAGTGAAACGGACTGGAACGGAAGAGTTGGCCAACTTTCATCTTTTAAGCTGGATTTATAGTTAGACGGACTGTAACGTAGACGCACTGTATACGTAACAAACGGACTGTAAAATATTATTGAATTTATAAATCGACGGAACGGAATTTTTGCGCATGGGTAGAAGTGATAGTGATATTCAACATAACCTACACATTACACGAATCATAAACAGCCTGTGTTGGTTTGGATTTGTATTATATACTAAATATTCATCTATACTTCGTTTTCTGTGTCACAATGGATTATGAAATACATGAAGGTATGCTTCTTGGTGCCGTGGGACTGTTGTTGTGTGCAGTAGCATTGGAAAAGTGTCGACAAACTCGAAGAACAATAATTATGCGACTAAGACGTTACAAAACAAGACCCATAAACCGTAATAGAAAACTAGAGAATGCCTACAATAATTTTTTAAAGATGAAGACTGCTGATCCAGATCAATTTCTTAAGTATACGTGAATGACTGTTCCAGTATTTAATGAATAATTACGTCTTGTAAAAAACATAACACATAATTCTTTATTTTGATTGGCCGGACGCAAGAAACGTAGTGTAAAAGATGAAAGTTGGCCAACTCTTCCGTTCCAGTCCGTTTCACTTACGTTACGTCATGCGTTTACGTTCATTTATAAACAAGAGTACATAAAATCTATAGTTGATCTTTTTGCAGTGCGTCTACGTTTACAGTCCGTCTAACTATAAATCCAGCTTTACACTACGTTCCTTGAGTCCGGCCAATCAAAAAAAAAGGGTTATGTGTTATGTTTTTTACAAAACGTAATTATTCATTAAATACTGGAACAGTCATTCACGTATACTTAAAAAATTGATCTGGATCAGCAGTCTTCATCTTTAAAAAATTATTGTAGGCATTCTCTACTTTTCTATTACAGCTTATGGGTCTTGTTTTGTAACGTCTTAGTCGCATAATTATTGTTCTTCGAGTTTGTCGACACTTTTCCAATGCTACTGCACACAACAACAGTCCCACGACGGCACCAAGAAGCATACCTTCATGTATTTCATAATTCATTGTGACACAGAAAACGAAGTATAGATAAATATTTAGAATATAATACAAATCCAAACCAACACAGGCTGTTTATGATTCGTATAATGTGTAGGTTATGTTGAATATCACTATCACTTCTACCCATGCGCAAAAATTCCGTTCCGTCGATTTATAAATTCAATAATATTTTACAGTCCGTTTGTTACGTATACAGTGCGTCTACGTTACAGTCCGTCTAACTATAAATCCAGCTTAACACTTAGATACATGTATCGATGCAGAGGTTTCTTGAAACATTCTCGTCTGAAAGAACATCTCATGCTATTATTTTTTTTCACTTCAATATCCTAATTTGCAGTGGGATATCTTTCCTTACATTTTTCAATAAGTAATTCATATGCAAACTCACGGGCACGGTCCGTTTTGAACAGAAAAAACCACCAACCTTTAAAACACGCGGTACTAATGAAATTATTGAAATTGTATCGATATCGTGCCATACACGTTAAAACCTGGATCAGTTACTGTTGCGTCGAGTCGCGGAGTCCCGTTCAGATTGGGACTCTGACACATGTATCGAAACCACAGACCTCATAAAAGAAGTAGATATAACATGACCGCTCTTCCAATGATTACAAAATAGCCCCTTTGCCATGGCTGACATGAGACTCCCCTTCTAGTTGGTACCCCTGATTTTGTGTTGTCCGTACCTTTCTAATAAAAGGAATGAAACGAGATAAAAGATTCACGATTCGACAAAAACGGTGTCAAAAATCGATGACTGTTCAGAGTTCAGGGCAGGTTTTCCTTTTTTCATTGATGTGCGGATTTATTATTTAAAAGCTCTAAACTGATAGATGTTCACAATGTATCGTATTCAAGCTCACACATTTACGAGTAGCGAAAAGCAAAATGGTGATTGAATGATGTTTATAAATGTAAGTGAATAATGGGCCAAAATTAACGAGTGACCACCGACATAACCTTAATCTAGACTGCTGATCCCGTATGATGAGAATTCATCCAATTACAAGAAATCAAAGAGCTTTTAGAGCAGGCGTATTTTGTCGTATTTTGTGTCTGTGACGAATCAAAATCACATAATGGCTCCTCGTTAGATGTCAATGTCTGAAATGACATTATTTGTGCTTTCTGCGCTTTGCGCAGACACGTTCACGTAAATTCTATTTGGATGAATTTTTCGAGTGGTGGGGATATGACCTCTAGCGGCCTAGATTAAGGTTATGTCGGTGTCTGTGACCGATACCGATACTATTTCACTTCAGCTTCCAACCAGAAAAAAATTTCTATGACAATGACGATTATGTCCTTGACGCATAGTGACGTATAGGATCGTGCACTCCTTGAGAAATTCAAAATGAGAGACACCCTCTCTTAATGCTATTTAGGAACCAGAGAGACGAACGATATTTGACAGATGCAAACGAATTCTACTTCTCGCAAATTGAAATATAATTGTGTACATTTTCCAATGATACCAAGTTAATTTGTTCCCAATAACTAGAACGATATATGATAGGGTCCTAGATAATTTTATAGTGGAACTATGGCTTATTCCTAAGTCTTCATACTTCCTAAGGCAATGACAAAGAATAGGGAATACGCATGATTTTATTTTATTTTTCATTAACATCAGCTCGGTCCTCAAGAATTATATTTTGTGACAATATTTCTAAATAAAAACATGTCAAAATTTTAAAATCAAGGTGCTGCTTGATTCAAACTCGATTTGAACTTCACTTGAATAACTTCCTTCAAACACTAGCGCCAATAGGGAACACGCATGATTTAATTTTTCTTTGCGTCTTCGGAAATTACATTTTGTGAAAATAACTTTTCTAATCCCAATTCATTTGGAAATTTTCAAATTTAAAGGTGCTCCTCAATTCAAACTCGATTTGATCTTCACTTGAATAACTTTCCCCAAACACTAGCGCAACTGTGGTTGTTTCAGGAATCTTGATAGGCAATACTATTTCTTACAACACAAACACAAATTTGACTCACTTCTAATGTCATGTTTTATTAACAGTTCAATATATTATAATAAAAATATTAGTACAACATATAAACGAAGACAGATGATATTATAATTGACAGTTCGAAGCAACTAGCGGTAAAAGTTTGAACTGTGTTACAGTACCGTTGCATACGTGCATCTGAGGCGCTAGTAGTACGTTTTTCAAAGTGATGAAAAAATTGGCGTTTTCAATTTCAAATTATTAAATACATTGAATAAGTCTTTAGATTTCTAAGTTTGTTGTTGAGCTGTCTAGGGGTATTATTTATGTGCAAAAGGGGCACATGCGTGCGTGATCGAATAGTGTGGCATCGTGACATCTAACAACAACTGTTCGAATCATCCCGACTATGAATCAATGATGGCAGAATGAAATGTGACATAAGTGATAAGTGACATAACCTCTCAACGATTTGAGGTTGTTCTGGGTTAGGTTTATACCAAATTAGTCGATTTTCCGGCGAAAATGAGTGTACCATTACCACCAGGAACGGGTATCGAGAATATAGATGCCGATCAAATCAAAACAGTACGTTTCATACATAACAGGATGTTTTCTAGTAATTTCATGTCACCTCATTTTATTCCAGTTCAAAGATTTTCTGATATCCTACAACAAACTAACCGAACTATGTTTCACTGACTGTATATCGGATTTCACCAGCAGAGCCATCAAAGGAAAAGAAGTAAGTACTTGAAAACAATGCATATTATAGGTACTTACTATTTTATAACCTATTTTTTTACTTTAGGAGAAATGTGCTCTGAATTGCCTAGAAAAATTCCTCAAAGTAAACCAAAGGATATCTCAACGTTTCCAAGAATTCCAAATGTTAGCTAACGAAAGCGCAATAGCTGCCGCTCAAAAAATGGAGAAAGGAGCCAGTTGAGCATAATTAAAAAATGTTTGTTTATTCGTATTTTTTATTGGTAGTCGATATTTGTTATCTAATAAATGTTACAAAATGTAATCCTATTCTATACATTCGAGAGAGATTCTGGTTTATTTGCTGTTAGAACACTGAACAACAATTCCTCTTGTTGTCGTCTTCTTGTGGAGTATCGGTCAGTGTCACTATGTCATCGGTGATCAATGAACACTGTAGGCCATAATAATTTTCTATTGCAGCTTTTGTTAACTTGAGCATTGCTTCATCTGAAATAAACATTATGTTTTGAGTTTTTCGAACATTTCAAATGTCTGGTGATAAAAACAGATAATTGGGTCACCTATCAAAAGCACCCTATTAAGCATTTTTGTAGAACCCAACAAAAAAATCTCAGACGGGGCAACAAATGATTTCATATATCAGGTGTAATGTATTTGAACCTCCCGATTTCGATTCTGCAAACGGAAAAACTCTACACTATCATTGGAACGTAAATTAATTTTTCCAACATTCTAAATATCATATCTCTTACATCATCAATTTACATAATTTGATCATGCAATGTAATAAGCTCTACATTGTCATTTTAACAAGGAACATAGATTTTTGCAGACGAGCTACATTTTTCTTATTGTTTTTTGTGGTTGTGGATAACTTCCCACCCGAACACTGTAATTTTTCTTACCTATATTCACATCATTTTTAGCAGACGTGATAAACCAGTCCAAAATGTTGTTGGTTTTACAATACTCTTCCATTTTAATTGGTATTGTCTTTGTTGTTACATCGCCCTTATTTGCCAAAATAATTATTGGTATAGTTTGTCCACCAGGTAAGGATATTTTCCTCCTTAGATCTGTTAACCACTGCATAAAAATAAAATTATAATTGAAGAAATATAAAGCAATTTTTTTCATACCTTGTCAATAGAATTGAATGTGTTTGGCCTTGTTAAATCGAAAACGATAGCTACTGCTACCCTGGAAAATATTCGAAATATTAGTATTACACAATATATATGAAATTTTACCAAAATGTATAAAAAACTGTGCAGTGGGTGTAAGACATAAATTGAGAATCTTCTCTTGTTAGTTCTCTATGAAGTAAAGTTATTTCAAAGCAGGTAGATTTATGTCGATTTTGATTTATTTAGGTTAAACATTTTTTGCAATAAGTTGGAAACATATTGGGGCAAATTTATTAATTTGGCCATCCAAAACCTATAAAAAGTAATAATTCTTACTTCCAGGTGAGATAAAACCCCAAAAGATAAAGATATGTGCAATTACTTCATTAACAAACATTTGGATATTATTTTAGACTCACGTATGTCTGTAGAAAACACTTAATAAACTTCCAAATCTTTCATGTCCTGCTATATCCCAAATGTGCAAATTTATCCTTGTATTTTCGTCCCATTCCAGCCGTTTGATAGCGAAATCCGCTCCAATTGTTATTTTGTATTCTGATGAAAATTCCCCTATAAAAAAGCGAATTAAAAAGTCTTTGAAAATTTCCAATGAAAATATCACTTAATCTCTTAATGATCAATACTTTTTAACCGACGAAACCAAAAAGGAGGAGGTTCTCTATTCGACCCGTATATTTTATGTTTTTCCATCATATTTTTTTATGTATGATCACGCATAACTTTTTACTGAGGCGTCCGATTCCGATAATTCTTTTTTCAGTGAAATGAAATCCACCCCTAAGGGTAGCGAAATGAAGGATATTGACACTCACCCTCTGAATTCTGGTCCGTTAACCGATTCTATCAGGCATAACTTTGTACTGGGTTCTTCGATTTGGATGATTCTTTTTTAATAGATAGGGTATACCTTATATTTGGATTTCGAAAGGAATTAGCCACCCTTACGGGTAGAAAAATAGGGGATAATTGATTTTTCACTAGTGAACATTAGTACACACATACGTAGTTGACAATGACAGATCGCTACTGACATTATTCTTGTTCCGTCAAAATCAGTATATTTTATGAGAGGATGGAATGATATACAAAGTAATGAAATAAACTAACCAGAACAACGAAAATAATTTATATTACAACAAATAAGTAGATAATCATATTATTTAACTGGTAATTGTTGAAGTAAGGTGGGTAAGTAAGTATTTTGGAAGTAATCAAAAAACAAGTAGGTAGTAATTGGTAGATTTTAGCCACAAAAAATTGAAAAATAAAACTTTTTAACAAAATTAACCGACAGAAAATCAACTGAAAGCAAAAAATAAATAAACCTTCTTAGTCTAAATGATAATTGAGCTCCTAAACTAATGTAACTGATTTTTAGTCGGCGCCAAACAAACTAGCAATTGAATTAGGTGAAGCGTAAAATGATGGCAGCGAGATGCACGGCTGCGTTTTGATGACTTCTTTCATAGATAATGATCTTCGATAATTGTTTGTTTGGCGCCGACTCAAAATCAGTTACTTACATTAGTTTAGGAGCTCAATTATCATTTAGACTAAGAAGGTTCATTTTATTTTTTGCTTTTCAGTTGATTTTTTCGTCGGTTTAATTTTTTGTTAAAAAGTTTTTTTTACACGTGAGATTTGTACCACTCACCAAATTGATTTTTTATTGAATTTAAAACCCAACTTTATCTTTTAAATGATTATTCAAAGCACTCTTTTCTTTGAAGATTTTACAGAAAGAGTAAATATTGAAAATCCGGTCAAGTGAGTATTGAGTATTGCATAAGTGTGCTCAAAACTGCAAAGTATATACTAGAGAATCAGATAAATAAAAGCTATACTTTGTGCGATTCATTATTTCTGTTTTAATATTCTACTTTCGATTAGATTTTATTTGATATATCATACGACAGGACTGATTTTTTTCCTTCAGTGTTAACATTATTATTCACTTTTTCATATATTTTTTATTGATATTTTGGGAAATACGTAAGTGGATAATCGACTTTTGGTATTTTTTTGAAATTTTGTTGTACAGTATTTTTTATTTACATAAAAGAGAGCTTCCATTGGTTATGTCACATGTCGGCGTTGAAAAACAAATTAATGAAATATGTCGAGTATTTCCAGAAAATATAGAATACAAATAAAATCATGGAAAAAGGAGTTGATAACATTGTTCACAAACTCAAAAAATTAAGCTTCAAACAAGGTTCAGTAGCCATTTCTATAGAATGTTCAGCAAGAACCTGTTTTTCTATTTCAATTGAATTATATCTACGGTTGGAAAAGTCCCTTCGCGGCGCCCCTGAATCCTATAACAGATTTCAACTCAAACAGGCGGAAAAACATACAAATACCAGGGTGACACCATTATTTTTACTTTTGTACGAAGTACAAATAAGAAAAGAGATAATCGGAAACTTTGAAAAAAGTTCACTTGTATATTGTATAATAAATAATAATTAATAGGAGATTTCAGATACCTATATAAAATATTCCGGAGAAAAACCTTAGTAAACACCAAGTAAGTTAAAATAAAATAATAAACACGGCTTGTAAGCTCTTGATAAATTTCATAGGAATATAGAAATCACCTGCTTCCTAGATAAAATGATATTATTCTTCAAGAACACATTATCATTTCATAACCTTTTCTACACAAAATAAAATTAAAAAAATTATAAAATGCTTCGACTAAGTTTTGTTCCCGCGTCTCCTTCGGTCAAGGTTACACCTGGGTTGAGTTTACTTTTCCGTGGAATGTGTGAAATGGGTTCATTCCTTCGCTGACCTACATATTGATCAGGGTAAACTATTCGAAGAATGTGGCATTATCGATTTTCCAGGAAATACGAGAGCATTCCATTTCCCGCAAAGCGAGGTCATTGTCCCGCACAACTCCTTACCTTCTGTGTATCTGCCAACTATGGATGTTTTTCCTGGAACAAAAATAAAACGATTGTATCGCGTTTTCGATAATTTTTGAATTAGTTTTCACCAAAACGCGTTCAATATTGACGACTTTGCACCTTCGCAAATCAATTTCTCAGCAATCCTCCGGATTTATTCGCAAATAAATTTAGTGTTCGAAGTGAATCCACAAGCAAATCTTCTAGTTTTTTTATTCCCCTTCCATTCATATCACATATTGTCACATATTAGAGTGACCCTTTCTCCCCGTTGAGCCGTCTGATTTGTGATTTTTCAGTTGAAACAACGATCAAAACATATTTTTGGAAGCTTTTCAAATGCCTAACAAAATTAATCATTCTGAAAAACAAATAAAAAAAAATTGTTTTACTCTATCTCTACCGAGTGAAAGTAATTATAGGATGAAAAACTGAACTGAAACTAAAACAATCTATTGAACATTTGTTTCAACGTTTTATGAAGGTATGACTTGGTTGATTGAAAGTTTTCGCTTGGAAAATTTTATATCGGATTATATCGGAAGAACTCACTGCTAGCTAACCCATGGCATAGGTTAGTGAAGTAGGTAGAATATGAAAAGTAACCAGATTGCTTTATAATTTATAGTGTAGACTATCATTCAACAATTTTTGAGGATTTCAAGCATTAAATTGCCTATCTCGATGAATCATGCATTTGCAGGTTTTGTAACTTTGTAAAAAATTTGGACACCCTAAGCGAGAAATATTATGGCACCCCCTGTCGCCCCCCATAATTATTTTTACCCTTTGATTCCCGCTGTTCCGTTTGTTTTAAACATGACATAAAACGTAGGTTCCACAATCTCTCGTCATAGTACTAGAATTAGTCAAAAAGCCAATTTGGTTTTACAGGTTGAAGACTCTTTTTGTTGACTGGGAAAATAAGTGGCAAGAAATAATCACTACTTCCCGGGCTACTAACTACAGTATGATACATGTTGAAAAGGGAAACATTCTCAATTGAATATTGATAGAAAGAGTTTTCTGTGAATTGAAAAATCCACGATTAAAACGAAGTTACTTTTTGTGAATGTCTAACAGAAAACAACTACTTCAGTCGCAGATGATTCCACATCTGATTTTATGAACATCCTGTTTATATTTTCAACAAATCAGTATGATACAATTTCGATAGCTTATTATAGTTATTTTCCGGCAATCTCGTATTAACGAGTCTGTTTAATCTACACGAAATCGATCGTTGATGACCCCTATTAACCTTAAATTCCTGTTTTAATGCATAATTGTGATATATGCAAACAAACATACACCGAAATCGGCCATTAATAACCTGTAAATGGTCGATTTGATCCATTAAAGTATAATTGTGGTATAGGCAACTAAACATACACGAATTCGAATATTATTCAAATGTCAAATCAAATTACCTTCGCGCTGTCAAATTTATGTATTTTAAAATCCAAATATTGAATGTTTTCTCCTAGTTGAAGGAAATGGATATCGAAAATTTCACGTTGACCCTAGGAACGAGGTCGACGGAAATTTTTTGTAAGCGATTAATCATCTCGAACATAACGCGCTCGCTTCGCTCTCGCGTTAAAATATCCATAAATTTGCAGATTAATCGTCACCATTGTTTCACTAGTTGATTAAATAACTATTATTATCATAGTATTTTCAAATGTTACTGAAACATCATGTTAAAAGTGAGGTTGAATTTAGGTTTAGATTGTGAGAAATAGTATTGGGAATTCAAAATAAGGGATACTCCCTCTGGTGTCGATTTTGGAAACTATACATACTTACATTGTTTACTTTTCCAAACATTAATGTTTATAATATAATTTTAGCCATTGTAGACCTAAAACTTGTCGAATCTCTTGTGATTGTTGACATTTAATGAAATTCTTGTTAACCTGTTGACTGTTTGTCCTCGAGTGAAAAAATGAGTTCAAGTTCAAATCATTATTGTTGTGTACCTCAATGTGACTTGGGCAAAACGATCCCGTTGTACTGGAATAAGTTTTCATCATTTTCCATGAGAAAATGAATGTAACGTTCTGGTGCAGACTAATCTAGGATTGAGCGAGTTTATAGAAAGACGATGGGCTCTTGAAGAAGAATCCAGTCCCTTCCCAAAAATCCTCCTGTATCGTCTGTGGCCAAGATAATAGTGAAAAAGAGAACCTTCAAAAAGAGTTGTGAGGAAAGAAAAGAGAGTTAAGAAGAGAAAAAAAGAGATATTATTCAACAAACCGAAAATTATTCATACAGTATGGAAAAAGAGTGACTACATATGTACCTATATCTAGGTGATAAGGACACATTGTTTACTTTTCGAAACATTAATGTTTATATGATTTTAGCCATTGTACACTTAAAACTTGTCGAATCTCTTATGATTGTTGACATTCAATGAAATTCTGGTTTACCTGGTAAATATTCTGTTGACTATTGTCCCCGAGTGAAAAACTGAGTGATTCTAGTTCAAATCATTATTGTTGTGTACCTCACTGTGACTCTTGGACAAAACGCCGATCCCGTTGTACTGGAATGAGTTTTTATCTTTTTCCGTGAGAAAATGAACGTAACCTACTGGTAAAGACTAATCTGGGATTGAGTGAGTCTATAGACACACGACATGCTCTTGGGATCTTGAAGAAGAATACAGTTCCTTCCCAAAATGTTCCTGTATGGTGTGTGGCCAAGAAAAAAAGTGAAAAAGAGAACCTTTGAAGAGAGTTGAGAAGAAAAAAAAAGAGTCTTAAGAAGAGAAAAAAGATATATTATTCGACATACCGAAGATTATTCATATAGTATGGAAAAAAAATGACTATATCTATAGGTGATAAGGACACACTTTCACACCATCTTGTTTGTTTTAAATGAAATCAAAAACACTGTTTCTGTTAGTTTTATTTTCAATTTGAACATTCACAAATAATAATTCATAATAATTTCCGATGACTTCACTAAGCTGTCCAGAAACTTCGAAAAAGATTTTTTTTGCAAGCAATTTAGAGCATACTTTGTCTCCTTCAAAGAGAGTTTTCGCAAATGATATTGTCTTAAGATTTAAATACTAGAGTCTTGAAATGAATAACACTACACAAAAAAACTGGAAAATTATACCAAATGGAAATATTTGCAGAAAAATTCCGAACACAATAAGTGTATAACCTCTGAGAAAACAAACAGTCTAAGTATGTCTGCTTTGAATTTTTTGCCACTCTGGTGCTGGCATCTAATTTTGAATTCCCAATTGTCTATCAATATTCCTGAAACAACCACAATTGGCGCTAGTGTTTGGGGGAAGTTATTCAAGTGAAGGTCAAATAGAGTTTGAATTGGGGAGTACCTACCTTTGATTTTGAAAATTTCGTCCAAATTTTAGTATTTGCAAAATTATTTTTACAAAATGTAATCTTTGAGGACCGAACTGTTGCAAAGAAAAAATACAATAAAATCATGCGTGTTCCCTATTCTCTTTTTCCTCGATGGACAAACATTAATTGCCAAATTTTTTTGGCAAACACCGTAAAAGTTATTTTTTTTTATTAGATGCTTGAAACATTCTCTAACGTGTGCCGATGAAAACCAATCAGTTTTTTCTGCTTGACTAATAGCTTGAAATATATTTATCTATTTTCATTGTTTAGCAAGATTTGTGTATATATTGAAATTTCACAAGATAACGTGTCAACATGGGTTTCGGAAAAATATATATGTGGGATTCGTTAAAAATGTATTTCCCTCAAAATAGAGAGTTGTAAATATTCATTGAACTCAGTATTATTTGGAAATTTTCGCTAATCCTGTCCCACAACGCCCACTTTGAAAAAATGTTAGATCTAATCCATATTTTTAACATGCATTGGATGATCTACTTACCTACTCCAAAATCACCAATCACAACAACTTTGAAGTTAAGTTCCTGCTTGTGCAAGTTATTTTTTCTTATGGTCTCCTGAATGTTGATAAGTTCTCCTCTGGTCAAACCATTCTGGAAATTCATTCTAACCAGTGGTCAAACTGGAATAAAAATGATGTATTTCTCTCCCAAAAATAAGCGAGCCATGAAATGTCGCAATAACTTCCTTATCACGAGATCGAAGATGTCATTACGATCGTATCTTTACGCAGCACAGGTGAAACTGATAAAATGTGGGAAAATACGTAGCAAAAGTAAATATTCTCATTCAAATTTATTGGGCTGCGGTGCTGCCATCTATGAATTTAATCGATATCATTATCTATGCACGGTAGTTTTAAGAGCTTTGAAACAAAGGTTGAAAGTTTCCCTGGTGCCCAGCTGACTGAAATTTTTCAGTGTTCCTTTGACATCTCATGAAATCGTATATTGCTTGAAATTCTCGTAGTGACATTTGCAGCTGACTAGATGATCCTGGAAAACTTTCGTATCCATCGACAAATCTTTTAGATGTCATAGGAGGACGTTACAGGTTCCTGTAGTTGATGGTATTCATTTTCACTACACGATGGCAGATGTCGCTAGTTTTCAATATTCTCAATCATTATACAGGCATTGTCTAAAGATACATTAGACAATGATACAGGCATTGTCTAAAGATATATATCTTTAGACAATGATACAGGTTTCCGCATCAATGAAAATCTTAGCAACTTTTGATGCGTCTACTCTCTGATAGATGTCTCTAGATATTAATTCATTCTGAATTGTAGTGTCGTTAATAAGATGCATGATAGAACAATCTCATATAAATCAAGGTTATTATATATATAATACTGACAGGGTTACGGCGAAACCTCCATTTTGATGACGTCTGATGTGTGCCAAAATAGCCAACTTTATAGAACTTATTTTCTAATTTCGAAGAGTAACAAGGATGAACATTCAAGATGAACAAGGATGAATACAAACCTAAATAATTAGTATCTATATGTTGGCACCAGTGGCACACTTTCCTCACCTTACGTTTGGTCACCCGAACTCTCCTAAAGCTGTTTTATGCCGTAACCATGTCAGTATATATATATAATAACCCTGATATACATAAAGTAATCTCTTTTCAAATCTCAGCTGCTATTCAATATGTCTAGACACACTGGTGTCTTCACGTATACCTGTGAAAGTTTGGACAAACTTGGCGACGCCAGCCTGCTTAATATGGTTAACTAGAGTTTCAGTTGACGTCGACGTCGCTTCTGGTTTAAACCCACCGACATAACCTTAATCTAGACTGCTGATCCCGTATGACGAGAATTCATCCAATTACAACATATCAAAGAGCTTTTAGTGCATGAGTATTTTGTGTCTGTGACTATTCAAAATCACATAATGGCTCCTCGTTAGATGTCAATGTCTGAAGAAATGACATTATTTGTGCTTTCTGCGCTTTGCGCAGACACGTTCACGTAAATTCTATTTGGATGAATTTTTCGAGTGGTGGGGATATGACCTCTAGCGGTCTAGATTAAGGTTATGTCGGTGGTTATATCCATAGAAATGTAATTATAATATACTGACTAGAATGCGTTTCAAGCTGCGCGAAATGTCCCATGCATGGTGGCCGCCATTGTTGTTTATGTCCTCCTCGCAGTAGCGGAACAATTCCAGTGGCATTGCTTGTAATGGAAAATAGGGTATATCATCATAAAACGTTTTTTTTAAATAGATGATGCATCAAAGGTACAGAGAATTGTGAATATAAATGTTATATACCTGTGTAAAAAATGTTCACCCTTCCACCCATCTATTATATGAAGATATATGAGACATGTTTTACATATCCTTATAATTGAATAGGTATTTCTATCAAGATTTTTCATTGCACTATTACATCAATATTTGAAAAATGAGTAAGTTATAAGGTCACATTCGATGTGGGTGCCATTGTCATTGTATATATCCATTTTTCAGCCGACGAAACCAAAAAGGAGGAGGTTCTCTAGTCGACGCGTATATTTTTTTTATGTATGACCACGCATAACTTTTTACAGAGGAGTCCGATTCCGATTATTCTCTTTTCATTGGATAAGGCATACTCCAAAGTTAGTCCCATTTGGATTCGAAAAAAATCCACTCCTAAGGGTAGCAAAATGGAAAATATTTATCGTTCACCCTCTGAATTTTGATCCGTTAATCGATTCTATCAGGCATAACTTTGTACTGGGTTTTCCGATTTGGATGATTTTTTTTATCACCTAGAATATACCTCATAGTTGATCATATTTGGGTTCGGAAGGAATTAATCCACCCCTATGGGTAGAAAAATAGGGGATGATTGATTTTTCACTTGTGAACATTGGCACACATATGTAGTTGACATTGACAGATCGCTATTGTCATTATTTTTGTTCTCCTACATCCGTCACAATAATAACATTCTATGGAAGGATGGAATTATATACAAAGTGATGAAATGAACTTACCAGAACTATCAAAAATAATTTATAATATATAACAATAAATAGTTGAAGTAGATAATCGTATTATTTAACTGTTATTAGTTGAAGTGAGGTGGATATAAGTAAGTATTTTGGAATTATTCAAAAGTTAAGTAGGTAATAATTAGTATATTTCAGCCACAAAAAATTGAAAAATAAAAACTTTTTAACAAAAAAATTAAACCGACGAAAAACGGAACTGAAAATCACAAAATAAAATAAACTTCCTTAGTCTTGATAACTAAGCTCCTAAACTAATGTAAGTAACTAATTTCGAGTCGGCGCCAAACGAATAATCAACGAAGATCATTAAATTACTTCGAAAAAATCGATCATCCGATGCCATCATTTTACGCTTTACCTAGCTTGTTTGTTTGGCGCCGACTCAAAATTAGTTACTCACATTAGTTTAGATGCTTAGTTATTAGGACTAAGGAGATTCATTTTATTTTTTGCTTTTTAGTTCCGTTTTTCGTCGGTTTAATTTTTTGTTAAAAAGTTTTTATCTTAGTGATCTTTGCCTCTCGACTATACCGTATATTTTCATTGTTTGAGAATATTTTTTGCCATTTGTTTAATTCTGTATTGTTGACGCTTCAAAATGTATCATATTAAAACTGTTTTTTGAAAATGCCTTCATCTGAAAGGGAAAGGATTGAAATTTTAATTATGATTGGTGTTGGCGATATGATGCGGACTCAACAAGAGGTATGCAGATTATTCCATGAAATGCACCCAGATAGTGAACTTATTTCACAATCTACTGTAAGCAGAATAGAGCGAAAATACAGAGAATTAGGACACGTGAGGGGTGCACCAAACCAAGGTAGACCTACAGTTAATGAAAATAATCAACAAGACGAGACGTAATTTTGTCGGCACCTGGATTTCTTACAAAATACATTAATTCCTGATTTGACCAAGCTTTTTCCTGATATTCAAATAGCCAATAATTTAGACCGCAGAAGGCGCACCGCAACATTTTGATGCATCTTTGGTAGTGTATCCAGTAGCTGCATAACTACGTAATTTCGTATAATAATTCTTAATACGTTTATTCTTCATTTCGTTTTTTGTGAAATACAGTATCGCATAACTTTCTAATAAAATTTTGAAAACACCTTTTGTATTGTTGCCCACCCTCTACCAATTTGGAATCAGCAAGTTAACTCATAAATTAAAAAAAAGAGGGTGTTCATTTAATAAAACCACCGCTGATGACGTCATCTCTCGAAGGTAGATCGCCCTGTATATTGGATTATTATTTAAAAAAACAGTAAATTAAAATAAAAAATCGACCTGTTTCGGGAATTTTTAATGATATTGTTCATTCAGCTAATAATGAATGTATGCGTTACTTTATGGACACATTGAAAAGGCAATATGTATAAATAAGCATGGCCACATATCATTACCTACTACTACAAACTAATGTAACACTTCATTATATATAACAGTTTTCAATTTATCCACTATAATCACTATAACAAAAAAGACAACAAAGTACAAAGACACATCCAAACCGAACACAAAGGAATTAAAGAAAATTGGAATGATTTGGCAACGCTTATAAGTGCCAACCGACAACGCCGTTATGTTTACAAATAGATGATATAAATACTACCGTCATACGTTCAGTTGATTATCTTCGTCGCACGCATGTAATATGCTTATGAAGTCATACTTTTCTTCATTGTTTGGTGTCCTCCTTGCTATCGCATAAGGGTGCCACGAAATTCGGGTGCGCAGTAGACTAAACGCGTTCTAGTCAGTATATTATAATTACATTTCTATGGTTATATCTGAAGATATAAGATAATGATAGGAGAATTAATACGACAAGACTCCTATCGGAGATGAACTGAACTGTTAAGAGAAGTAATTTTTATATTCACGCCATATGACTGTTGCGTTATTTTCACGATTTGCTGTGTGAGTACTATCTAGAAATGAATTGGGATTTTTTCATATCAAAGACAACGTAGAAAGTTCATTCGCCGAGTAATACAAATTGTTGTTTGTTCGGTTGTAATAGTAGAAGCGTGAATCCTAACCTCTCCTTTTACAAGTTTCCTGGAAAGAATAGGTACTCCGTCGGACTCCGGGAAAAAATTGACAAGTATAATAAGGCTTGGATAAATAATCTTAAATTCAAGAAACCAGTCCCCAGGGCGGCAGTGGTATGTTCTCATTTCACAAGGGGTGATTTCATCTTACCAGGTGAGTACAACAAAATCGAATTGCTAGTATTCCTATATATTAATTTAATTGAATTATTTGTGAAATATTTCAATTTTATCAACAGACACAAGTAATATGATTAAATTAACATAGTTTTGTAAAAAAAATTAAAATTCACCAAATATCTCTTGTATTTTCTGTCAATGTCAAATAGTGTGCCTTTTTTATAGACTGGTCTAAAAAAAAATTTCATTGTATACTAGGAATACTATTAATGGCAGTCACCTAGAGAAATCTTATTTATTTTTGTTTTCCTACTTCTTCATATTGGAATCAAATGAAGGTCTATTCCTAGATATAAATCCATGTAAATGAATCTAGAAAATATATGAAATCAGTAAATAAGATATAATTGATTAGTTAAATACCTAGTAAGAAAATTATTATCTAAGTCAATCCACAAAACTGCAGATCAAATCTAAAACGCAAAATGAACAGATTAAGAAAATTTCAACAAATGAGGGCATTTTCTCGTCTTCAATCGAACTAAATAGTCTATATTGAAAGTTTCTCATTATTCTATATCACCCACCACTTTACTAAAGAGTCCTATGTTGATTTGTTTGAAAATATGAACAGGTTGTTCAAAAAATTAGATGTGGAATCATCTGCGACTGAAAGGTAAACTTTAGTCACTATCTTCCATCGTTCAAGTTAACCTCTTGTGGGGTATTCATGTTGAAAAATCTTTCCCTTTTCAACGAGTCCTATGTGTTATTAATCGCACAAATAAAAACGTAAACGCAACATTCAAATATTTTTTATTACTTCTCTTTGCCTCCATTTCTATAAAACTGTGGCGCCCTCATCAGACGATTTCCTTATCTATAATTCTTCAGACAATGCTGCTATCTCTTACATGTTGCTGTAGTGATGAAAGTAAAGTTACCATTTTCAATTGCAGAAACCGTTTACATAAGGAGCAAATCAAAAACTCACTTCGCTTACAGGAGCGTATATGCGAGGTAACGGAAAATAATGTTTACTACTCGTAAACATTCTCAGTCGCCGAACGGAAGATCAAAGGGAGATCAAAAGTGCTGAAAGTCAACGTGGGTTTGAGTGACAGCTGTCTAGTTCTACAGCAGATTCGCCTGAGCCAATCAAAACGGACCGCAAGCCAATGATAATGCTTTTAGGTGTGTCGATACGTTGAGAGGCCAAGAAAACTAATTAACCGCGAGTTATATTTGTGTTTCAAGAGGTCTGAATAAATGACAGCCACTAGCGTTTCTGGTCTGGGAATGAAATAGGTTTTAAAATATTCTATAGTTCTGTTGGGTTTTGTTGGAAAATGTTGTTTTTATTTCCACCATAGTAAAATCAAATTATGGTGATCCGATTGCCTAATAATACATACTTATGGCATATTTTTTATTATAACGTATTTTTGAAATATTTAAATATCTAAATAAAACTAGTTATCTCCGTCTATGCTGCTCAAAGGATACCGCTTCAAGTCTGTGAAACTTGTTTTTTATGCTTCTGCAATTGTGGTATAACTATACATATACAGAACACTATTTTCAGCACTATAGTTTTGATAAATCTAATACACAATGGGAGGCAGTAAAGGTATTAATATATGATATCAGTATGTTAGAGGAATATTACTTCAGGTATTGGGCTTTCACTTGTGGATCACGAGACGAAATTTTGGCTGATGGGATGGCTTTTTATATAGCTATTAAAATATAATCACCTCCTATTTACGCGTATCTGAAAAAAACAAAGTTTTGGTAAACAAGATCATAAATTCCAAATTGTTGACATCGCATCGCGATATGGAATATCATAAAACTTTGTTTATGGAATTATAACAACAGAAAAACGCTATAAATTTATAGATGATGACAGCCCATTAAATATACTCAATAACAATATAGATAAACTTCATCGTATTTATTCATTCGCGTACGACCACAACAATGCCATTAATTATTAAGAAAATGGGTTTATTATGACAGGTTGAAGATAGCTCGTGTGGGAATGAAATCCACGGAGGCACCGTTGTGGGACAGATTTGATATAAAAAGGGCGAGACTTTTTGAATAAAAAACTCACTCGGTGTTCAGCAGTCAAACAGTACGTTCAAAATGAGGTTAGAATTCCATTCGGTCCCAACATAGTGAAATAACAATGAGAAGAGTACGAATATAGTTGTCAAGCAGTGAACTTAAGAAACCGTTAAGAATAATCAGATTCAGATCAAGTTTAACCGAGCAAATGATCGCTCCAAGTGAAGGCACGAGTGAACAGTATTTTTTTCCAAAAATAACCTATATTTATGAACGCTTCCAGAACCGATATAAGTCAACGAAAAACCTCAATTCGATAGTTCATGACCGCATAGAAACCCGTATCCATACACGCTACACTAATATGCTGGGCGAGTAAAATAGAATAAACAAAAGTCGCTAGATTAATCAAACTAACATTAAAATTAAAACTAATTATCGTTTAAAAACCTACTCAAGTGAATAAGTTTGAAACCTGGTAAGTCATATGTATTTTTCTGTATTTATGTGTGGCAAATTGAAGTTTTATAATACGAATGTGTCTTCAACTGTATCTCCATAATTTTCATGTTAACAAAGATTTCAAAATATAATTATTTCCAGCCGTTGGTGGCAATTGATGTCAAGCTTGTTTTAGTAAATCTATTTCGATTTTGTAGCCTAATGTAAAATTAACTGCCAGTAAACTACACTCTATTTGCTTTTCTGAATATTGTCTCATATTGTCCGTTTATAAGACGGCTGAAATACTTTGTCAGTTTTTATTTAATATATATGTATATTCTAACTATTTTATGAGTGCATTATTATATTTTTCGAATCCTTCTGAAACGGTACGTACCTGGATAAACAACTCACTCTCAAGCACAGAGAGAAATGAAATATTTCCAGTAGGCCGCTCCTGAAACATAGTTTCGGTTCGACCATCCTCAGATAGTCGATGCTCTCCATGCTTATTTTCGCAATCTAACGAATAATGTCTGGTATTACAGGTGTGGTGTGTTAATTCATAACACCCTGTATAGGCTGGACTACAACAGTAGTTTTGATGAGACGAAATTTATATTATGTCTACACGATTGATTGATTTCATTGCGAAAGTACGAATACGTTTGAGGAAGTTTTTTTCAATTTTTACGACTTTAATTCAGAACTTCGGGAATACAGAGTTTGAGACTGGAAAAACGAACAAAATGACACCTCAAACCCTTCCGGAAGAGGATATTTTCTAATAATTGTATTAAAAAAACAAAATTCAGTTCCATGTTTTACTTCAAGCAAAAATATCAAACAACCACTGAACTATAAATAAACACGTCCAATAACGAAACACGGGAGATTCTCGTTTTCAATCGACCCTGCCTTGATTTCTCCTCGAGTCAGTCGAAAGCTACCTACTGCCTGATATACTGCTCCACATATTCGATAGCAGCTGTCAAGATTTTCTTCTCGATCGCTCTCATTCCTACGGCTAGCCTGGCGTTGGCGCTCATCTGTTTTCCCTTATTCGACCGTTTTCCTTCTAGCACGCCGAGATCTTCTTCGAGCGTCGTCTTGTAAATGCCGAGAAGCAGTTTGAGACGTGCTTGCAGGAAAGTCCAAGATTTCTTCTCCAAAGTCGTATCGAGGGCGCAGTCCGAGTATTTCAAGTCGTCGGCGCGGTCGCTCTCCAACCAATGCTGGAGTTGGTCTGCAAAAAAAAAAAGAAATTGACAGACAGGGCCGTCTTCGTATTGTTGGTCGCCAGCTGCAAACATAAAATCGCCACTCATTTTAGGAGTATACTTATGTGTTAAATAACACTTGGCAACAGTGACTTTTTTGCCCTTGATATGGGAGTTGGAGACTGATAAATTTTGAAAGGAATAAAAACAAAACCAAAGAAAGAGAATACAAAATCTCCTGAAGAATTCGATGATTTCTTTTGTTACATTGCAGAGAATATTTCAAATTCTTTACCAATAATAGACCAAAACACCACTAACATTTTGAAAAATCTTACGAAACCTGTGACAGAAATGGAGGTTTCGGATGCCATTAAAAACCTCAAAAACTCAAAGTGCTGTGATGTTTACGATGTAAACAGCGAAATTATCAAAGAAACTAGTGAGAAAATTTTATACCAGTCATTTTCAACCAATCAGATGCTTTATTTCGACATTGTTACTAAGGTATCCAGCAAATTTTCTGAAAATTTTTCATCCACATTAGCAAGTAGACGTAAAATTAATAAGTGGAAATTTCCCGGCACATGACAGCTATCATATAATTAGACAAAAATAATATTGAAATAATATTGACAATATTTTTTGTTTACTTACTTTATAAGTTGGAAATATTACAACAATTTATTAAGGTGTACATTCTATAATATCATTGATTAATTTTATATTCTTCAAAAATTCCACTTCTACCTCCTCTTTCCTAAGTGGTGAATAAAACACAGAACCGTTGTTTTTTTAACAATATGCCTGTGTTTCATAAAATAAAAATAATACTGAGACACCAGTTTATTTCTTTGAGTATTAGATTTGTGTCCAAAAGAAGGCACAATATCACGCAGAATGTTGCCAATCTCTTTAAATAAGTTTTCTTGGTCAGGATTTAATCCAGATTCTTCCACTAGGTATGTTAGATATTTTACATTTTTATGGTACATTTCAATGTGCTGTGATTCTTTGCAAAAGGAACACAATTCATACGATTGAAAGTTCATTTATTATCACTTTTTTACTAACTCATGATTGTATACAATGTTATGGGGAACTTATAATGCCACAAATAAAATATTGATTGACAGGAGTAGTGAATGAATACGCCAACAACATTCTATTTAGAATAAAGAATAAAATATCCCGATTTCCTGGAATATTTGAAAAACAAATTATTACCGCTAATATAAATTTTTTTTTTTTTTTTGTAGTCAATATTGACATTTCCCTGAAACCTAGTAAGAAAATTATATGAAATCAATTATTTTTATATAATAATGTATCTGATATTATACATTTTATTTTACTAGGGCACGGGCAAAATAATAAAAAAATATCCCGCAATACGAACATCCACTTTCATTCTTAATCAATATTGACATTTCCCTGAAACCCAGTAGGAAAATTGTATGAAAACAATCAATTTTATATAAAAATTTATCTGATATTATATATTTTATTTTACTAGGGCACGGGGAAAATCAAAAAATATCTCCGCAATACGAACGTATCCACTTTTATTTTTAGTCAATATTAACATTTCCTTGAAACCTAGTAAGAAAATTGTATGAAATCAATGAATTTTACATAATAGTTTATCTGATATTATATATTTTATTTTACTAGGCAACGGGGAAAATCAGAAAAAATCTCCCCCAAAACTCCCATTACACACAGCCTTCTATTCATTTGTGAATAACGTCAAAATAAATATTCACTTAATGTTTTCTATTTAAATATAATTCCGGTATAAAATTTTCTTACCGAATCCCCCACGTGCTTAAATTCATTGCGGGATATTTGTCTCATACATGAATTTTTAAAGAAAATTATCCCTCGTAGCTTCGCGACTCGTGATCATTTTCAAAAAATTCATGTACTCAAAAAATTTCCGGCAATAATTCATGCCCTAGGGAGATTATTGTGGAACCTCTTACTGCACTGATCAATCTGTTTTTCCGAAGCCTCGTTTTTCGACGCTTTCAAACTCACCAAAATAATACATATTTTCAAGAATGAAAGAGATAAGGATGATGTAGACAACTACCGCCCAATCTCTATTATTCCCGTATTCGGAAAAATAATGAAAATCATAGTGAAACAAAGTTTCTTCGAAAAACATAATTATCTTAATAAAATCCAATTTGCATTCCGAAAAAATTGCTCTACTGTCAAAGAATTACTAAGATTGTGCAGGGCATTGTCGAGGGTTTTGAGGGGGGCAAACATTCTACAATAACAATGTTCGACCTAAGCAAGGCCTTCGACTGTGTCTCGCACGACTTACTCTTAGAAAAACTAAACTTTTATGGAATAAGGTGGTGGCACTTGATTTCTTCAGTTCTTATCTCAAAAACAGGATGCAGTCAGTGTACATCAATAATATTTCTTCTAGGTATCCAAATATAAACCACGGTGTACCTCAGGGCTCCGTGTTGGGTCCGCTCCTTTTTATTATATATATACAGAGTGGGCCATTGAAAACGAAACAGCGGCTCTGTAGGTCGGCAGAACCGAATTATATAAAAACGCTCGGACATCAACTACATTTTCGAGGGGGGACATCGTTCGCGATGAAATTCACCCGAAATACATTTCATCCCTCGGAGCTGTGACCGCCACCCCTAAATTTTTAAACAGCAACATATGGCAAGTGATAACTCATTTGAAAGGTATTTTCCTTCTTAATATCAAACAACAAAAATTAATTAATTCTATCGATTCGTTTTTGAGATATAGGAACTTGAAGTTGGGAAATCACTTTTTATTCACTCAATCAATAAAAACAATATCTGATAAAGCAAGTGTCGCAATAATTATTATTGTTAACGAACTAAATATTCAAACTGTCTACCACCCATTTCCATACAATAGTACAAGTTCTGTTCAAAACGAGACCTCACATTCTTCAATAATTCTCCTTCGTAAATCTTCCAGAGATTCTGGTTCGGTTGCAAATATTTTGTTTTTCAAGTGACCCCACAGGAAAAAGTCGAGTGGGGTTAAATCTGGAGATCTGGCTGGCCACTCTATAGAGCCTCTTCTTCCAATCCAACTTCCAGGAAACATTCTATCCAAAAACACCCTAACAGGCTGTGCATGATGTGGAGGTGCCCCGTCTTGTTGAAATATCAAGTGGTATTCATGGTAACGATCGTCATTTTCAATGATGTCTACTAATTGTAGATAAACAAATTCATTCAATAATTCCAAATAAGTTTCTCCGTCAGGTTACCGTCGAGAAATACTGGTCCAATCAAACGGTCCGCAAAAATACCGGCCCAGACATTGAGTTTTTGGGGAGTTTGAGTATGGACTTCGTGGAAAACATATGGATTGGCATCTGACCAATAACGACAATTATGACGATTCAGTCGAATTCAAAAAGAAAGTAAACTCATCAGAAAAGCAGATGTTGAAAAGGAAATTCTCATCAGCATCTATTCTCCTAGTCATAATTTCACAAAATTCCTGTCGCCTATCAAAATCATCTTCATTCAATCGGTGTACCAAATGTATTTTGTAAGGGTGGAATTTATGATGTTTCAGGATTCGGCGGATACTGGTTCTACTGATATTGGTAACACTAGCCAATTTCCTTGTGCTCAATGTTGGGTCTGCATGAACTTGTCCTGAAAGTGCAACTCCAACAGCTTCATTTCTCAACGGAAATTCACGTTCAGGATCTCGTTTCTTGTTGGCTACTGATCCAGTTTGACGAAATTTTTGCACTAATTCTAGAACGTATTTTCATTTTCTAGCAACAAGTTTATCTCTATGCGTTTCATTGAACAAATTAGCTGTACCGTTACCGCACTCATCATTCTCAAAAAGAATTGTTATTATTTCAACTCTTCCGCGATCGTATACACCATTATTGCGGAAAGATATTCAGCAGCTTTAGTCAAGTAATTCACTCTTATGTCGTTCAATCAAAGATCAGTTTGACACTGATATACGTCCACAATTGCGATTTGGCGAAAAAAATTATCTAATACATGTTTTTGTTGTACTTGCATTTGAGTCGAATTCGAGAAAACGTCTTTTTATCGATTATTAAGAACCTTAAATTTTTTTCGATCACGTTAATGAGGATGAAATAAAAATTTGAAACGGAATGTCATGTTATTTGTTGGTAAACAGTTAGATCATTTAATTCCTTGACAATGATAATTATCTTTAAACAGTTGCATTGTTAGATGTTATTTTTATTGATTGAGTGAATAAAAAGTTATTTCCCAACTTTAAGTTCGTATATCTCGAAAACGAATCGATAGAATTAATTTATTTTTGTTGTTTGATATTGAGAAGGAAAATACCTTTCAAATGAGGTATCACTTGCCATATGTTGCCATTTAAAAATTTAGGGGTGGCGGTCACAGCTCCAAGGGATGGAATGGTATTTCGGGTGAATTTCATCGCGAACGATGTCCCCCTCGAAAATGTAGTTGACGCGTCCAAGAGTTTTTATATAATTCGGTTCTGCCGACCTATAGAGCCGCCGTTTCGTTTTCAATGGCCCACTCTGTATATATATATATATATATATATATATATATATATATATATATATATATATATATATATATATATATATATATATATATATATATATATATGAATGAAATTTTTCACAATATATCTCCAGGCTTTTGTGTGTGTTACGCGGACGACACTACTTTCATTCAATCACACAAAAATGTATCTACTAAGCGAAATCTCTAGCAATGTTGAATATCAAGCGGAAGCATGGTCCAGAGCAAAAAACCTAAACCTCAACAAGAGCAAAGCTCAAAAGATGATCTGCACGACAAACAGAAATCAGGAGTCTGTTAAACTGATTGGTCTCGACGATAGCTTGAGTTGGCGAACCCATATTGATATATTATGTAAAAAACTATCCACTCAGCTTTTCCTGCTGAGACTTCTTGAAAATTCATGCACTCTTCCACTCACATTTGAATTATGGAATTCTTATGGGGGAACTCGCCTCACTCTGTTAGAGCTTTTCGACTTCAAAAACGAGCTATAAGTATAATGGCTGATGCCTAATATAATGCTTCATGCCGAGAACTCTTCAAAAAACTTAGGATTCTATGTCTTCCTTGTGTTTATATTTATCAAAGTATACTTGAAATACACGCAAAGAAAACTGAATTCGACAGAAACAACTATTTCCATAATTCTTCAACCAGGGAAGCCGACCACATGATGCCTCCAAGGTATAAACTTTGCAATCTCACAACGCCTTAACGCCCTTAACTTACACCTCTACAATAAACTACAATGTGAATGGAAAAATCTCGACCCCATTTTTTTCAAGGAGGGTGATAATTTTCCTCGGAAATTGTAATTTCTATTCGGCAGAAGAGTACTGAGGCTAGGAGATTTTAAATTAAGATGAGTTATCTTTCCTACATTGATAGAAAATTATAAGTTTATTATTCTCTAATTTTCTCTATTAAATTTGTATATTTATTTTATTCTTCAACTGCGTCTAGCGTTTACTAGTCTTCCAGAGTATTTTCATGCAGTTCTTATCAGAAATTTTATTCTTATATTGTGCCCGTCTATCCATAATAAGTGTCCGATATTCCTCAGTTATTTATAAGGTGAAAAGTTCATATAAGCATGGGTCGGCAAGGCCGTCATTTTTTATATACAAGGTGTTCATTATATTTATTTTGGTTTTTCGTAATTATTTTTAAAATAATTTCGATATTTGGACGAAAAATTGTGTTTGGGGATTTTCTAATACGAGAAATTCAAATTTGATCTTAGTTTAGCCCTTAATTGTAGGGGGCGCCGCCTACAGGTCGTTGTCTCTCTTAGGGTGTCACAACTGTGTCGTATCACATTTTCTAGAAGGAAAATCGATTCCTCTATAATTTTTACGTGAAAAACGTATGATTTTCAAAAGTCACTACAAGCAGCCGTTTTCGAGATATTTTGATTTAAATGATTCGATGCATCCAATCTTCTCCTCATTGATTCGCGAACTCTTTGAAAATAAAAGTATCAAGTAGGCTAGTAAGTTTATTCCAATGTTTTTTTATGCTGTCATGTCAAAAATAATATCTTAACGCATAGTTAAATTGTTTTATTTATTATTATTGTGATTATTTGTTAAAAAATGGCAAACTTTACCAATGCAAAGTATGCTTTTACATACGGAATCTAAGATCAAATTTGAATTTCTCATATTAACCCCAAATACCAATTTTCGTCAAAATGTCGACATTATTTTAGGAATTATTTACGAAAAACCAAACTTAAAATAAATTTTTAACACCCTGTACATAAAAAATGAAGGCCTTGCGGACCCATGCTTATATGAACTTTTCACCTTATAAATAACTGAGGAATCGTCCTGTAAAATATCGGACACTTATTACATAACACCCTGTATATTCATAATGTACATGTCTCACTTATGTTCTACGTTTTGTTTTCTGTGGAACAAAAATCTTCGTTTTTTCCTCATATGCGATTCACCTGACCACAAATGTATTTCCATGCATAACGTAGCCAAATAAACGATCTGATTTGATGTTTCATGAAATTTGAACACCAATTGAATATACTGGGTGAGTCTGAGAGATGGGGCACCCCTATTTTTGAGAGAAATAATCCGATTCAAAGCACGAAAATTCAGGGGGCTATTGAACAACTAAAATGTGATTTTTTGAGATAAAAATTAAATCTGTAGCACTTTCGGTTTCGCCAGAAATGATCTGAGTATTAGGTTTTCAAACGGAACACCTTGTACATTTTCACTTTTTTGAAATCTAGAGCAAATTCTGAACATGATAAGCTAAATTTTTTAGTATTATTTTTTTTTCAAAAAAATATTTTTTTAAGGTATGATGATTTTTTACATTTTGAACGTTCCTATCCGATGCCATGTTGTCCGAGAAAATGAAATTAGCATTTTAATTACAATACTTTGCCACCAGCCGCTGTTTGAATGTAACAAAATCACTTTTTGCAACAGATTGTTTCGAAGGAAAGGAATCGAATGATACCAAAATTTTGAATATCTGTCGATTATTTTATCACTATTATAAAAAAATGTACCACAAAATAGTGCAGCCGCTGGACTAAACAACACCAAAATGATGGAAATTTTTAAATATCACTTCTACTCAATTGTCTCATAACGATTCTCAACATTGAAAATTATCATACGTTAAATTCATTATTTTGAATTTGAATACGCCACTTTGAGGATTATCAACATTTATTACAAATTTTTGAAAACAACAAATACGTAGCACAATGCTCTAATACTCTTACTATAAAAATTGCTCAAAATGTTGGCCATTATGTTCCATGCATAATTGCACCCTTCTGACTGCTGCTCGAACTGCTCTAGTTAACTCTGCTGGGCTGATATTATTGAAAGCTGTGATGACTTTTTGTTGCAGTTCCTCGCGTGTCTCACTAGAAGTTGCATATACATCAATTTTTATTGTTCGCCATAAATAATAGTCTAAGGGGGTTAAGTCTGGTGACCTAGGTGGCCATCTGATGGGACCATGTGTAGAAATTCGTTTATTTCTGTAAGCATTATTCAGGTAATTGATTACCATTCCATGATTATGAGGGGGTGCACCGTCCTGTTGAAAATAGACATTTTCCAGAACCAATGGAAGGTCGTCAATGATTGGCTCGAAAAAAATTGGCCCAATGAATCGATCTCCAAGTATACCCATCCAACAGTTAAATCCGAACCTTTCTTGAGGATTACCTTGATGTAAAAGCCTTGGATTCTGCTGTGCCCAATATCGAGTATTATTTCTATTGAAGAGCCCTCTATTGGTAAATCTTGTTTCATCTGAGTATAAAATTTTCAAAGGAAATTGAGGATTTTCGCGAACATTATGAAGAAACCATCGACAGTATTCAAGTCTTCTTTCATCGTCTCCACCATAAAGCCTTTGATGTATCGTATATTTATACGAGCGAAACTTATGCTTTTTCAAAATTCTCTGTACAGTCGATTGACTTGCGTCTCATTCATTAGCTAATTCTCGTGTTGAAGAAGTCGGATTTACCTCTACATATCCTAGAACGTCTA
Organism: Gonioctena quinquepunctata; assembly: GCA_018342105.1. Classification (NCBI taxonomy): domain Eukaryota; kingdom Metazoa; phylum Arthropoda; class Insecta; order Coleoptera; family Chrysomelidae; genus Gonioctena; species Gonioctena quinquepunctata. Next base: position 216,506 of record JAFIRS010001661.1, on the reverse strand, counting down.
TCTCTTTATCTTCGCTGACTATTACATTTACATTTCGATTTCGAATACGTCGGTTGTTTGGCTCTTGTCTCAACTGACGTTCAAGTTTCACGAAGTATGTCCTACACGGATGTCTTCTACCAGGAAACCTCCGTCTGTATAAATTTGATGCAGCCGTAGAATTCTTCAGACACTCACCGTAAATTAAAAGCATGTTAATTTTTTTCATTTTGGCTAAATTTATCCATGCCACAGTTATAATGATTGGACTGAGATAAGAGTTATTTCGTATTGATACTTATTTGATAGCAGATATTCATTTATTTTTTTATTCAAAGGCGACTTTGACAAAATTTGGAGTTGACGATGGAAACACATTCCTTCATTGAAACAGATTAAACACTTTCAAAATCTGTGAAAATTGATAGTGTGATTTCTGTGTTCCTATCAACCATAATGGGTCCATCATGGGAATACTAGTAATTAGTCTTTTTGAAGACGAATTACTTTCAAAATGTGAATTATAGACGTAATTAAATATCTGCTGGTAGCAAACCAGAATTTTCATTACATTTTTCTGGAGTATGCATCTATTAGAAATACATACATCAAATTTGCCAACTATTCTTATTGGTATAGTAAGTGAAATTTCAAATAATGTTATTATTTGGGATTTTTATTAGTCCAGCGGCCACATTACTTTTTGGTACATTTTTTGTAATAGTGATAAATCTGAAAATAATTGAGACAGATATTCAAAATTTTGGTATCATTCGATTCCTTTCCTTCGAAACAATCTGTTGCAGAGAGTGTCCCATAGAGATGCCATTTAAAAAACATGAGATAATCGAAAAAAAGTGATTTTGCCACATTCAAACAGCAGCTGGTGGCAAAGTATTGTAATTAAAATGCTAATTTCATTTTCTCGGACAACATGGCATCGGAGAGGAACGTTCAACATGTAAAAAATCATCATCCTTGAAAAAAAATTTTTTTTGAAAAAAAAAAAAATTAGCTTAGCATGTTCAAAAATGTGAAAATGTACAAGGTGTTCCATTTGAAAAACTAATACTCAGATCATTTCTGGCGAAACCGGAAGTGCTACAAAATTAATTTTTATCTCAAAAAATCACATTTTAGTTGTTCAATAGCCCCCTAAATTTTCGTGCTTTGAATCGGATTATTTCTCTCAAAAATAGGGGTGCCCCATCTCTCAGACTCACCCGGTATATTGGTGGAGCTGACTTTGAGATTCATATCCCACTGCTGTATATTTTGATATTTTGGAAGGTAAATTTATTGTCATCCGGAATATGCCTCTACTTTGTGTTGGTATGGACGTGTTGAATATTTTCCATAACATGTCAGTAAACATTGCGGAAATCGAAATTGGACAAAGCGTTACTTTTCCGATTATTTCTGATGATATGTGAATGCAATTTTTTTTTCACATTTATTTTGTTTTCTCTCATCTCTTTAATATGCACTAAAATAAAACCTCTCGAAGCGATTTGCCAAACTGTGCGATGTGCTTGTATTCGGATAAAATTGTGACAAACTTAATATTGTCGTATACGATGTTCCCCAAGGCTCAGTTCCTTCTAGTGTCTACACAAAAATGACCTACAAACTCACCTTCATTCATGTTGAAAATCCTAACGAAAGCCAGCAAAGCGCCGTCGATAGGTTCGGATCCTTTTTTGATGAAAAAATCGCTGGTCGACGAAATTGCAAGTCTTTGCAGGAGTTCGGTTCTTTTTTCTTGTAAGTTATCCGATCTGCTGATACCCAGTCTTATCCAGTATCCGTCGTGGACGTTGTCTTCGTAGATGAATCTTAAAGTGAATTAAATCTAATGTGAGACCAACAAAATAAAACAGATACCATTGACGAAATATTTCCTATGTATGGATATTCGTACTTTGAATGTTCGGCCTGTTTGACCAATAATAATAATAATAATTTATTGAATCCTTTAAGATAAATACATCAAGAACACAAAAAGGTAGACAAATAATCAAAATACCAAAATACAAAATATAAATGTCACATATACACAGATAGAACTAACATTTTATCTGGAATTTAAAACAAATCAAATGTAAAATATAAATGTCATATATACACAGACAGAACTAACATTTCATCTCGAGTTTAAAAATTCAGAAATGCTGTAGAAACAGTTTTCTTGCAGATATCTCTTCAATTTCGATTTGAACATATTTTTGTTTTGAATTTTCCTTAGATCAGTTGGAAGATTGTTGAAAAATGTAATTCCTGTATATGACGGACTGTTTTTAAAGAATGATGTGTTATGAGTCGGGATCCTGATGAGATCTCCGTTTCTAGTGGAATAGTTATGATGTTGGGAAACAGTGTCGCACATATGTTTCTGTTTCAGAAATAACATTATACATTTAAAAATATATATACATGGATATGTTAAGATATTGAATCTTTTAAAATATTCTCTACACGAATCTCTAATCTTTAGGTTGAAAATAAGTCTGATGACTCTTTTCTCTAGAATAAATATTCTGTTGGAGTTGCTGGAGCTGCCCCAGATGTTGATATTACAGGAGATGTGGGAGTAGATTATGGCATAGTAAATATTGATCAATTGAGTTAAAGTAGAATGGTATAATAACCACTATTTAACTTTTTACAAACAGCATTTATATTTGCTCCCCATCTCATATCACTATCTACGAAAGTTCCGAGAAATTTAGTATTTTCAGAGAGATTAATTACATCATCCATCACTCTTACTTGAAAATTTAATACAATTTTTGATCTGCGATAGAACTGCACACACACTGTTTTGTCTGAGTTCACAATTAAATAATTTTTTTCACACCAGGTTGTGAATTCCTTTGACAATATATTCAATTTACCTTGGAGTTCCTCGGGACTGTCAGCATCAGCAGCCAAAGTTGAATCATCAGCATAGAGAACTATACATTGTGTGCTTATATGAGAAGTGGTAGATCGTTTATGAACAATAAAAAAATCAGTGGACCTAAGATGGAACCCTGAGGAACTCCCAGGTCCATAGAATAGAAATCAGACCTATGCTCTTCAATTTTGACAGATATTTTTCTAAGGCGCATGTATGAGACTAACCACGACAGAAAGTTACCACGAAATCCTAAAGACTTTCACAAATACCACAAGTTAATTTATATTGCCCATATTTTTCATATTTCTCATTTTTATTTCACAACGGTATTTTTTAGGCTGTAGAAATATTATACTCCTCACACAATTCAATCAGTTTCAATGTCGATACAAATGCACTTGAAGATTTTTATTTCGACCAAGTTATAATATTTTCTTAATGCGGTAGTTATTCTTGGGAAACAAGTTGCGCGTTAATTAATTCCGCACACCCGGTTACTTATAAAATAACAAGAACGTTTCATTCGGCATTGCTTAAAAAAAAGCGGATGTATTTATGTTCGAATTTTACCCGTAACAAGTTATAGATATTGGAAAATATGTAATATAGCAGTCATTGTTTTCATCTATAATTTAGTTATTTGCCTCATTTTCTTACCCATTGTGAATAAATAGATCAGCATTGGTTCTGGGCCCGTAGAAAATGAAAAATTGTTCGCCTGGTTTGAAGTCTCTCAGGGCGAGACATTCGCTTCGATGTAGATCTGGATTGTATTCAGTTGAAATCTGAAAACATACACATTCATAAAATAGTACGGTAAAAGACAGTTAGTCGCAATAGTTCGGAAAAATAATTGTTATAAGTGAATATACCGGGTGATTCTCCCTATAACTTTTTTATTATTGAAGATAGAAAAACGAAATTTGGGTATTGTGTATTATAGTTCAATTTAAAAAAATTTGACATATTTACTTGCTTTGCCGTACTTCCGGTTTGACCGGAAATGTCCCAACTTTCGATTTTTAAATGGAACATCCTATATATTTTTACTTATTTCGATCAAGAATGACATTCTAAATCCAACAACACCTCACTTGTCAATATTTGACAAATAAAGTCATTTTTATTCCAATTTTTATTTTTCGATCTAGAATGCCATGGATCGTGTAAATCGCTTCATTCTTGATCAAGTAACATGGAAAAAATGCGACTTTGAGGTTTATGACTTCACAGTCGTTTTAAGAATTATTAAAAAGTAGCAAATTAGTCCATTAAAGTTCTAAATTTTCAAAATGACCTCTTTTTTGATCACGGCAAAGTTCAAACTTTTTCAACTGTTGCGCGCACCACATTGATTTTGATGTGGAATGCCACCCTTACAGTTCTTCACGAGTAGCTGATGCTGTGTTATACACCTGATTTTTTATTATTCCCCAGAGAAAAAAATCTAGCGGAGTAGGATCTGGTGATCTAGAATATGAAAAAGAAATAATACATTATGAAAAAATATGACAACTTAAGAATGTACCTCGCAGGCCACTGAATAGCTCCATAAGTGCCAATCCACTTTTCTGGGAAGGTATTCAGATGTTCTCTTACGACTTGAGAATTGTCAGGTGGCGCTCCATCTTGTTGAAAATAGATATCAACTTAGTTAGCCAGTGGCAAATCTTCAATGAAATAATTGATTTGATTTCTAAGGAACTGTAGATATCTTTCCGCAGTAAGATGTCCGTTGAAAATTATTGGCCCCAAAAGTTTTCCTCCGATAAGACCCATCCAGCAATTGAAACCAAATCTCTCTTGAAAATTTCCTTCTTGCATCAGATGTGAATTTGTTTGAGACCAGTATCTTTTATTATTCCGATTGAACAGACCCAAGTTGGTAAATCGAGTTTCATCTGAATAAAAAATTTTAAATGGAAAACGTACATCTTCTCTGTATTTAGTCAAAAACCAGTTGCAATAAGTTAATCTTCGGTTGTGGGCGTTATCGTAAAGATGTTGGTGTAGTTGGTACTTGAATGATCGATAATTATATTTGTGAAGAATTCTCCAAACGGACGAATAACTTATATCACACTCAGAAACAATTTGGCGAATTGACGCCGTACCGTTCACTTCAACATAGGCCAACACGTCTACTTCTATTTCTTCACTGACGATGAAGTTATTGGCATTTTCTTCTGGTTCATTTCGCATTTTCCTTTCTAGTTTTTGAAAATAATGCCGAGTGGGATGGCGACGATTAGGGAATCTCTGAGCATAAATTCCAGCTGCATCAGTTGCATTCTTTTTTGCTTCTCCGTAAATAAGCAACATGTCAATTTTCTCGTTTCTAGTATAATTTTCCATATCAAATTATAAATTACGCAACAAATATCGGCGGGCGATGAAATCGTTGAACAGGCGCTAAAGTGGATTTCAATCTCATATCGATAGAAATCTATATTCCGATGGATCATATAATCAAACCCAAAACATTAACAATAATATAACGAAAACAATGAACATAAATTAATTTAAAAAATGAATTATAACTTAATATTGACAATACAATTAGAACAGTTATTTTGGAAACATTTGGATTTGTTGTTTTCTGTTGTTGCAGATAGTTACTGATTTCAACTGATTCCTCATTACTAGAAGTCTGAAGAGAATGCATGTTATTATCTGGTGTTTCAGAGTAGTGAGCAATATTTTCAGATTATCTGCAATGGCTAGTAGAAGGCTCATCATTTTCTACAATTTTCTTAGCAATCTTCAGCTTATTTGCAACTGAATTTTCAATATAACCTTCCGCAATAGTCGTCGACTTCCAGCCAGCATGTCTTTTAATGTTGATTATATCCTCGCCTGCATCTGCTAACATAGTTGCTGAGGAACGTCTGAAGCAGTGACCAGTATATCCTTTCGCATTAGAAATACCTAGGTAAGTGGCTATTCTGAATGGTATTTGAGCGAATGTATTTTTTCCGATAACCTGTCTCGTACACTTGCCATTTTTATAATATAAAAAAAACCGCTTCTGATCATCCTGATCTTTCAAGGAAGAATATTTTCTGTAAATATCCAAATAACTTGGCGATTTCTGTTCTTTATCGATTACAATAAATACTCGATCTATCTTCGTTTTGGTTTCTCGTATAGTTATGAGTAAGAATGTGCCAATTCTTCGCGGCGACATGCTCCACAAATACCAAAAATCAGTGCTACCTACAATAAATTCTCAGATTAACATACTGAACATTGAGAAAACATGAAATTAGAACTTACTTTCATCATAAGATACAAATCGTCTGGTGCTTCCCTCAAAAATAACTCGATTTCTTCTCTGCTTAGAATCTTCGATTTCTTTGGTTTATAACCATCAAATTTTCGTTTCAAAAAAGCTATCAATCTTGCGTATCTACTGATATCTATATTATTTAAAGTAGCTTTCAGCATGGAATAACATGACCACATGGTAGAGGGCTTACAATATTTAGATTTTTCCAGAAAATAGGCAAGAAGTACAGTCTCAATGTATTTCTTATTTTTTACATTTTTCCCGTTGCACCACCTCACGAATTCTTCATACACCTTGTCGTATATTTTCTTGGATTTACTTGGCAATAAACTGAATTTCGCATCCTCAGCTGCTTTACTTATTTCTGGTGGAGTACAATTCACACTTTCTTCGTCGCTTGAATCCATTTCAAAATCAGTAATAAATTATATGTGATCACAAAAATTGACAGCAAATATGGCTACTAGCCTATATAATCTTATTTCGAAAAATTGACAGAGTTGCCATGGTAACATTCATTCCATCACTTCTTGATTTATTCTGTTTTCGATATGATATGAATATACATCCTCACGGCAGCCTTGATGTATTTTTATCATGTTCTAGATATAAAGAGGTATCTATCTACATGACATCAAATATACCGGTCGTGCATAAAATTTTGTATGTATTTCGGGCGTAATTTGCTTTCATGGACCTAGGCGTGTTAATAGCCCTCGCTGTCGCTCGGGCTATTACTTACACGCTGCGGTCCATAAAAGCCTATTTTACGCCCTTGATACATAAATAACTATTAAAATGACTGTGAAGTCATAAGCCTCAAAGTAGTATTTTTCCCGTGTTACTTGATCAAGAATGAAGCGATTTACACGATCCATGGCATTCTAGATCGAAAAATAAAAATTCGAATAAAAATGACTTTATTTGTCAAAAATTGACAAGAGAGAATGTCATTCTCGATAGAAATAATAATAAAGTTATAGGGGTGAGGCACCCGGTATAGTACAAAATTCGTTATTGTACAATTTTGTTACGATAGAACATTCTGAATCATTATAAACACTCACCGTTCCATTAGTATGGTTGCACATGTCCCATAATGGGATCAGAGCATTTATCATACTTTGGCCATCTTCAGAAGGGATAGTATTTTGTCTGGTCATGACCGTTGAAACTGCCCAGCTGCAATGGAATGAAAACATGCATTAGTTTTCAAATCTTTTTTATTTCCCTTCTACTTTCGTGTGCGTTTTATCAAGCTCCCAAGATTTTGTTCAAAATTTATGATACGGTGCTTGTTTATATTTTTTTTGAACACGTATAGGGATCGTTATAATTATACACTCAAACAGAGAGCTAAAATGTTTACATCCTATAAAAAATAAAATAATGCCTGCGAGTTGAAAAATTCCCAGACTATAGTAACACCAATCGAAGACTAATAGTCTGGTTCACAAGTGCCATTTCGTCCCGTTGGAAAAGGCCTTCACGTAAAATTTTGACCAAAAAAATAGAGTTAAAACCATGAGAATTTTTAAAATAAAATAAAGAATAGAAAAAAAATATCTGCTTAAAAAACGACACATTGTCGGTCATTTTTGTTTATTTTTGTAGTATTTAAATAAATATAGCGCGAAAATTTTTTTGTTTATAAAAAATTGTGTATTTAATAAACAAATAAAAAATTGAAAGAAACAAAAATCAGTATAAGAAAGAACAGAAATAATAATAAAAAAATGGTTCCTTAATATTAATATTTACTTGCAAAAAAAAGTGCGATTTTAAGCAATAATTTTTTTAAGAAACGATTTTTTCATTCAAAATTATTTAATATTATTATTTTAATTATTAATTACATTTAAAAATTTTTTTATTTTTTAATTTTTAATTTAGTAAAAATTAAAAATGGCTTTTAACAATAAAAAAACAAATCAATCGGAATATTTGAAAAAAAAGTTTTTCAATGTTTTTTTTTTATGTTTTTACTTTTTCAGCATCTTCAATTGTTAATAAAAAAATGGATAATTAATTTTTTTAAATTTTTCCATCGAGAATCTTTTTTAAAAGCTCAAAAAAAATATTTTTTTCTGGCTGCCGGTTTGAAAATTATCGAGGTTTTTTGTTTACTTCCAACTTGGAAAAATTTGTTAATTAACAAAAGCATAATTAATTATAAAATTAGGATAATTTTTTTTTCCGGCGGATTATTGTTTATTCAACTATCCAGCCAGATTTTTTTCATTCCTTAATATTCATATTTAATTAGTTAATTATTTTTTTTTGTTTTCACCCGTATTTTCACCGCTCAATTAAAATTATAAATATTGGTAATACAGTTTCGGGACTTTTTTTCATGAAATTTCCTGCTCTCTATGGATCTTTTTTTATTTGCAAAAAACCGCCCCCTCTTTTTTTTAACTAAATTGTTTATAACTTTCAAACTTTTCCAACGGGACGAAATGGCACATGTGAACCAGACTACAATTAAAACCTCATCCGTTGTTATGTGTTTTTTCGAAAGAATAAGAAACCTAAGCTATTTATAAAGGGAAATTATAACTGGATTTTTTTTTATTTGAAACCCTGCCGCATCATTATCTCGTCAGAGCGTTCCTTATGGATATTAATCAAAGATACTATTGACAGATTCTAATCTCCCAGCGTCGGGGGCATTTCAAATACAAAAATTGCTGGTGTATTACTGAAGTAAATAAATAATCATTTTTGGGCCAAGGAAAATCCGCATGCAATCGTGGAATCTCATCAGCAGGAGCATTAAATGTGTGGGCTGGAATTATTAGCGATTACTTAATTGGACCTTTTTTTCTACCACGCAGATTAAATGAACATAATTATCGTCGGTTTCTTGAAGATACTTTGCCAATTCTGTTGGAAGATGTTCCTATTTTATTGCGAAATCGCATGTGATTTATGCATGACGTTGATCTGCTCATTTTAATAATCGTTGGATAGGTTGTGGGGGACAGAGTCATGGCCAGTTAGATCCCCAGACCTAAACGGTCTGGATTTTTTTTGGGGACATCTTATAGTCAACTAATCAAACTGGGGAAGGATTGCGAAACCGGGTAATAGTTTCCCAAGGAATACTCCAGGAGTACGCGAGTCAATGAGAAGAAGAGCTGAAGTGTGCATACTTGCAGGAGGAAGACATTTTGAACGGTGATTTAAATTTTGGCATTACATTTTTTTTAAATAAAAATGATTTTTTACGCGTACTTATTACTAAAACTAAATAATAGTTACTATAAAATTATAGAAATCTTGTGAAATTAAGAGTAAGAGAATAAATCGCAAAGTGACAAGCAAATGAATGCACTTTATTTTTTAAATCGAAAACCGTTCGCCAGACGAAAAAAGTCAAGAGACCATTTTTATGAGAAGATAGAGATATATTTATTAAAAAATTGTAGGGCATATTAACAGGGACGCCACTGATGTACATTAAAAAACCTTTATCCTTGAAAAAATATATTTTTATGCGTACTTTGCAAGTACCAAAATAGAAAAAATACGAAGCGGTTTTACAGATATTGGAGTTAACGTTTCAACATATCTCCAGTGTTAGGCAATTCGAATACGAGAGAAGTTATCGTAATTTTCCTCATACTATTTATTATATTCAGCAGCTTTGTCCAAACTCAATAATTTCCGAAATAATCGAACAGATTAAACTTTCTGATCAGTTTTCTAGAATCTGTTATCGTAACACAACAAATTCAAGTAATAGTAATTCAAGAATTTCCGGGCCAGGTAACATTCTTATGAAAAGTCCGAGGCTATAATCAGTAAGCATTATCATCCAACTTCCTGTATTGTGATATAACAACTTATTGAAGGCTTTTAGCACTGATAAAGGCTAGGTAGTAGGTACACGACCACTTAGAGTTATACAAAACAAAATAACAGTAATAAACGACTGAATATAGATCTCCTCGAAGATAATTCTAAATGAGATACTGCCAAGAGATATGGCGAAGACGATAACAATATGGAATGAAGAACAATAACAATGTTGGTGTGTATTAATGAAAAACAACAACACACACTACAAAATTAGGGATCATATGGGAAAGTTCTCTTGTTCAAATATAGACAATCCAACTCTACACTGTGTCCGTAAAGTATGGAACAAATTCATTTTTAGCTAAACAGGTCATTTTAAGAAATAATCCTGAAACACGTCGATTTTTGATGTTAATTTACCGTATTTTAAAATAATAATCTAATATACAGGGTGAATAACGTTCGAGTAATGACGTCACCGTCATTTTTTTTAAATGGAACACCCCCATTTTGTCTCAATTTTCGGATTACTCTAGCTGAGCTGATTCCAAAAATGTATCACATGTTGATTCCAATTGGTACAGGGTGGACAAAAATACAATAGTTTTGTGTGTGCTCATAAAGTAACACCCGTAGTTTGCTACATGTTTAGAGTAATAAAATGAGCTGTTTCCAAACATGTTTGGTACTTGTGGTCTAGCAGACAGAATATGACAAAAAATTTTTCTTATCTATTTATAAAAAACATAGTCGTCTACTTTTTTGGGAAATGTCATTATTTGTTTAGTAATTTATTGATGTTCAGTGACAGTTTAGTACTACAATATTTTTGGTATTCGTGAATATTCGAATGATTGCTTAGATTTAATTGGAAGTAGAAATGGAGTTGAGTGTAAAACAGAGAATTGAAATACTTATGATGATTGGGTATGGAGACAGATCGCGAACTCAGATGGAAGTGTGCAATTTGTTTAATGATAAATATCCAGAAAGACCTATAACGCGTTCGACAGTCAGTAAGATTGAAACAAAATTTCGAGAAATTGGTAATGTTGAAAATGTACGCAAATCAGGTCGTCCCCCTGCAAATGCTGATACAGCATTAGATGTTTTACTGAGTTTTGAAGAAGATGCGCACACTTCTGTTCGTAAAGTTAGTCGCTATATCGGTGTTAGCAAAACAATGGTACACAAACTATTAAAGCTTGAAAAATGGCATCCTTATAAAATCAAACTTGTGCAAGAATTAAACGAAGATGATCCCGATAGAAGACTCCAATTTTGCGAAGAAATGATGGATAAATGTCACCGAGACCCTCTCTTGATACAAAACATTATTTTTCTGATGAGTCCACTTTCATGTTAAATGGTGAGGTTAACCGTCAGAATTGTAGATACTGGGCAAAAGAAAACCCCCACTGGATGCGTGAGCATCATACACAATACCCTCAAAAGGTAAATGTATGGGCTGGAATTGTACGAAATCGAATCATCGGACCCTACTTTTTCGAAGGTAATTTAAACGGGGCAACGTACCTTGAGTTTTAAGGGGGTATCTCGTACCTACTTTACGTAATTTGTTTCCCAGCAGACGTAATCCTGGAGGTTTTGATGAAAGTTTATGGTTTCAACAGGATGGTGCACCTCCACATTATGCTGTAGATGTTAGAAGGTACCTAGATGAAATTTTTTCCGAACAGGTGGATTGGTAGACGTGGACCCACTGAATGGCCAGCGAGGTCACCAGATTTAAATCCTTTGGATTATTTTCTGTGGGGCCATCTGAAGAATGTTATTTATAAAACGAAACCAGCAAATATTGCAGATGTACAAGAGAAAATTCGAACAGAAATAAACAATATTACGCAAGAAACCATACACAAGGTTCAACAAGAATTTGTACACCGTTTGGGTTACTGTCAAATACAGCAAGGGCTGCAGTTCGAACATTTATAAAGTCATGTATTCCAGCATATTCTGTCCGCTAGACAATAAGTATTTTTGATAATATTGTTAATTTACCTAATAAAGAATGTTACGCGTTACTTTATGAGCACACACAAAACTATTGTATTTTTGTCCACCCTGTACCAATTGGAATCAACATGTGATACATTTTGGAATCAGCTCAGCTAGAGTAATCCGAAAATTGAGACAAAATGGGGGTGTTCCATTTAAAAAAAATGACGGTGACGTCATTACTCGAACGTAATTCACCCTGTATATTAGATTATTATTTTAAAATACGGTAAATTAACATAAAAAATCGACGTGTTTCAGGATTATTTCTTAAAATGACCTGTTTAGCTAAAAATGAATTTGTTCCATACTTTACGGACACAGTGTATAATAGTACTATATGCATCATTTCAATCTTCAAATTCATCCGACACAATTCAAAATATATAGTTTACAGGGTGGATAATAAATATGAAATTGGTTTTATAGTAAAATATTTGCATTAACATTTGATAATATTAAATAATGGAATCAAATCCTTCCAACTCGAAAAAAGATTTTTGAATGTCGCCCAGTGTGTCCAATTATTTTCAGATTTATACTGCAATTGAATGACGATGTTTTCTGAATGAAATATAAATAAAATAATCAATTTATCTATGCCTTTGAGGTTCAACCATGTATTTTGCAAATTTTGTTGGATGAAGGATGAATTGAAAGGGATGCATACATTTTTATAAATACAGTTTTCTCTAATTGTAGTAGCGGAAAAAAGGACAATAAATTTCAGGAAATTTCCGACGTTTCGAGATTTATTATTCAGGGTTGAAAATAAATTATGGGTCACACTACAAGTGTGATGAAAATATTGTTATAAAAACAGAGAAAAATGTATCCACATCCCACGATGTACAGCCATTGAGACAGTCAAAATCATCGCAACGATCTGTATGAGAATTTTATGACTGGTGATGGTTTCTCCTCTATGTGTGATATTTCGTTGGTTATTGATGAAAAAACTTAAAATATATGTAATTTTTTCAGAATAATCTATTTGGAAAAACAAGCATGGTTGTACTTTAGGGACATTGGGATATTTCACCCACCATGAAGAAATTTGGAATATAAATGGATGAATAGTGACTGGTTGTATGGACTAAGTCCGAATGCCAAAAAGCATGGTTGTACATGCACGAAAAGTGGGTTCCAACGTAATATCAATTAGAAAGCCAAGAAAATTAAAATGTAATTTTTTTTTTTTATATAACTCAATTATACCGGGTGATTCTCCAAGGTGGCTCACCCCTATAACTTTTTTATTAGTAAAGATAGAAAAACGAAATTTGGGGGTTGTGTATTATAATTCAATTTCATTTTTTTTACATATTTACTTGCCTTTCCGTACTTCCGGTTTGACCGGAAATGACCCCAACTTTCGATTTTTAAATGGGACATCCTATATATTTTTAATTATTTCGATCGAGAATGACATTCTAAATCCAACAACACCTCAATTGTTGATATTTGACAAATAAAGTCATTTTTATTCCAATTTTTATTTTTCGATCTAGAATGCCATGGATCGTGTAAATCGCTTCAATCTTGATCAAGTAACATGGGAAAAATACGACTTCGAGGCTTATGACTCCACAGTCGTTTTAAGAATTATTTAAAAGTCGCAAATTAGTCCATTAGGTTCTAAAATTTTCAAAATGACCTCCTCCTTGATCAATTTTTTCAACTGTTACGCGCACCACATTGATTAGCTGTTCCGCAGTGATGCTCTGGAATGCCACCCTTACTTTATACTCCAGTTCTTCACGAGTAGCTGATGCTGTGTTATACACCTGAATTTTAATTGTTCCCCAGAGAAAAAAATCGAGCGGAGTAAGATCTGGTGATCCAGAATATGAAAAAGAAATAATACGTTATGAAAAAATATGACAACTTAAGAATGTACCTCGCAGGCCACTGAATAGGTCCATAAGTGCCAATCCACTTTTCTGGGAAGGTGTCATTCAGATGTTCTCTTACGACTTGAGAATTGTGAGGTGGCGCTCCATCTTATTGAAAATAGATATCAACTTGGTTAGCCAGTGGCAAATCTTCAATGACATCATCAAAGTGATTTCTAAGGAACTGATATCTTTCCGCAGTTGTCCGTTGAAAATTATTGGGCCCAAAAGTTTTCCTCCGATAATACCCATCCAGCAATTGAAACCAAATCGCTCTTGAAAATTTCCTTCTTGCATCAGATGTAAATTTGTTTGAGACCAGTACCTTTTATTATTCCGATTGAACAGACCCAAGTTGGTGAATCGAGTTTCATCTGAATAAATACTGAAAACGTACATCTTTTTTGTATTCAGTCAAAAACCAGTTGCAATGAGTTATTAATCTTCGGTTGTGGTCGTTATCATAAAGATGTTGGTGTAGTTGGTACTTGAATGATCGATAATTATATTTGTGAAGAATTCTCCAAACGAACTAATAACTTATATCACACTCAGAAACAATTTGGGCGTACAATTCACTTCAACATAGGCCAACACGTTCACTGACGATGAAGTTATTGGCATTTTCTACTGGTTCATTTCGCATTTTCCTTTCCAGTTTTTGAAAATAATGCCGAGTGGGATGGCGACGATTAGGGAATCTCTGAGCATAAATTCGAGCTGCATCAGTTGCATTCTTTTTTGCTTCTCCGTAAATTAGCAACATGTCAATTTTCTCGTTTCTAGTATAATTTTCCACATCAAATTATAAACTACGCAATAAATACATTTTTAAAAGTGTCAACATATTCAGTAGCCTATTTGTTTAGATAGTCCTAGCAACAGCTTCAATTGTTTGAAAAAAAAGTGGAAGTGTGTGGTATCAAATTATTCGTAAGAAAATGATCTTTCACAAAAAGCCGACGAGCCACCGCCTTTCCATTTGAAAAAATCAAGTTAACTGGAAAAATTCATATTTGCGACTTTTACATAATTCTTAAAACGACTGTGAAGTCATAAGCCTCAAAGTCGTATTTTTCACTTGATAAAAAATGAAGCGATTTACACGATCCATGGCATTCTAATTGGAAAAATAAAAATTGGAATAAAAATTGGAATAAAAATGACTTTATTTGCCAAATATTGACAAGTGAGATGTTGTTGGATTTAGAATGTCATTTTCGATCGATAAGTGAAAATATATAGGGTGTCCCATTTAAAAATCGAAAGTTGGGGTCATTTCCGGTCAAACCGGAAGTACGGCAAAGCAACTAAATATGTAAAAAAAAGTAAATTTAACTATAATATACAACCCCCAAATTTCGTTTTTCTATCTTCAATAATAAAAAAGTTATAGGGATGAGCCACCTTAGAGAATCACCCGGTATTTTTAATGTCCTCTAGCAGATCATCGATCTTGAATCAGATTTTATATCCGTAAGAGAGTTGTTTATACTGAAAAATCCCCATGCAATTTTTCTTAATTTTTTATATTTTGTTCAATCCTGCAATATTTGTATTACTTTTATGATTTATGTTCATAACTTTTGTTTTTATGGTTGTACTAAAGCTATTTTTAACCAAATTGATTACAGGAAAAAATCAGAGATAATAATTAAGAACTTGAGAGGGGAAGGGGGCACCCCCTGATCACGTCACTGGAATTTCCCACCTAACAAGAAACTTACTTCATAAAAAAGGCATCCGATGTTTTCTGAAATAAGAGTGTAAGTTCTTTTTTCTTGAGCAAGAAAAAGGCAATAAAATAGCGACAAATTTGCAAAAGTTGTAAGACAACCTTCATTTCTTTACTTACGTCAATTAATTATATAACTGAACATAGGACAAACATCTAGAACTTTCAAACAACGCATATCTGAGCATAGAAACAGTTTTATTAAGGCAAATCTAATTCACTTTTCGCTAACCATCTGACTGAAAAGCATTGCATTGCTAATGACTTTGAACTTTTGCATGTAGAAAAAAAAGGTCAAAAACTCGATCTCCTAGAGAGTTCAGAGATTAACAAAGACAAGAATTCACAATACTTATTAAATTACCAGATTAATTTGAATAATTCGCCATTTTAAATCTGGTCACTAGAAATTGAATAATATTTGGTCCAATAATCACTTAATTACCTAATGTCCAACTGACTATCTGCTTCTATTATTTATAACAAAACCCAGTAATTGTAATTCAGTTTCCACTTGAAAAAGCTATAGTATAGTAGTAGTATAGTATAGTGTCGTGGGTTTTGTGAAACAATGTTTGAGAAAATCGTAGTGAAGAGTATTTTTTAGTTTACTTTAATAAATCATGTAACTAGAGGCATCCGATATTTTGGAAATACTATAGCATTACTTTTTTTGGCAACAAAATATCGGTAAGTTTGCAAAAGTTGCCAGGTATAAGTTATTTTCTAGAATACTTGAGCAATATTTGTTCTTTGACGATTAATCAGCAAGAAAATAACATAGGCTTCCGATATTTTCTAAAAAAAAAACATAACGTATTTTATTCTTGAAGAAACCAGCAAGAAAATAGCAGCCAATTTGCAGAAATTGCAGTACATTCGACTCTAAAATACTCTATTGTTTTCTTCGACAATAAATTAGCAACGAACATAATTAATATAAAAGGCATCTGATATTTTGAAAATACGAGAAAATTTTTTTTTTCTTGGGCAGGAAATAAGCAACAAAAATGCAGTGGAAGCCTCTCTCCCCCACCCCAGTGATTATTTTATTAAACACTAGTGATTAATAGTAGTGTTGATCAACTGAAAATAGCTACATTTGAATTACAATGGTACATTTGAATTACAAACTCTCGATTGTTGATAAAAAATGTAACAAGAAATTAACCACTCAAACAAATGCTAACCACGACCTTGTGAGCTCATTCACATGCTCATTCAATTTCTACGCTGATGCTATGCCATCGCACAGTCGCTGATAGGGAAAGTGAACGTTCAATTGTGTCTGTTGATATTTCGTGTGCAAGACGAAAGTATATGTGAAATTATCGGAAAACAATATAAACTGAAATTCAACACGCGATATATAAAAACATTTACATTGACATAGTCACTGCATTTCAGCATTAACATTGTTTCATATCTTCATTACTAGGCCTTTCAAGTACTTGAACAAACACCGGTGGATTTTTTATTCGTCAATATGCAGTACGAGAGTTGCCTTTTACATTTCAGGAATAGAGAACAAAAACAAACATTAATCTTCGTAGGTATATGGCTTTATTGTTTTTCAAAATATTCTTCATGAAGATACATTTTTGCGTGCGCTTGCACCAATTCTCGAAGCACTTCTTCCACTCCGACTGAGATACCTTGATGAAAGCCTTCTTCGGGCGTTGACCTCGTATTTATTTTTGATGTGCGGGAATCAAAAGAAGTCATTGGGTGCTGCTGAACAGCGGATGATTCAATTTTCAGTTCTCAAAAAGTCACACCGATTTAGTACGTTAGTACAATTTCATGAGTTATGGTACAAATTCAGTTTTCCTATAAATTTCGTTAGTACAATTCCATAAATTTCAGTACAATTTGAGTTTCCCTCCAATCAGAATACTACAGATGCTAGATACTCGAACTGTGGAACCTTCGCAGAGATACGTCGACAATTGACAATAATTTTTCAAAGAATTTAACAGTTATAGGAAGCAATACCGATGACCGTTCTGTTATTGTGTTCTATGCTGTGTTTTTCGTTCTTCCGTCGTTCCGTCCCCAAAAGGTGTCATCTGTCCGTTGCCGGCATATTTTAATTATTTATATTTACTTTTTACTTCAAAATGAGTTTGGATGAGTAAGTCTAATTATATTCGTTTATAATTTGATGCATATTTTTTTTTCATTGGAAGCTTTGTCACAAAAAAAGGACTGAAAGAAGTGAAAGGGAAAACATGTCTACCGAGAGGGAACCTGGAACAGAATATGATTATCCTGGTAGTTCTGATGATGAAATAAACTCAGAATCTGATAAAAAAAGAAACGTGCGCCATATTTTTCAGACACTTTATACGAGTATAACCCGTGAATATGCGCTATAATCCCCGATACTGGTTTATTGTCCGTAATAGACAGGCCAAAAAAACAAGCAAGAAAGTTAAAGTGTCCGAAATTTTCATATTACCCGCTTTTTTAACATGGCGGATGCGCTTGCGCGTAACGTGTCGTGAAGAGGCCTATAGAATTTGCTTGTATATTTTTCGCACAATTGAAAGTCATCGTTGATCAGTGCGATTCCTTTGATTTTCAATGTTGCCAACATGATATGAGCTAAATGAGTGCTCTCTTTCCAACTATGCGAAGCCCCGAAAAGTCAAATTAATTTCAGTACAATTTTCTTCGATTTAGTACGTTTTCTTCTTCAAATCTGGTACAATTTGTCATCTAGGAGACGGCAGCACTGCGTCTGTGTACCATTGCAAATTGGTACTTGTGAGTTCTCGTTCATTCGTCCCCCATTAATTTCTTCCCGGGACTATTCCTCGTAAGGACTATCAAAGATGTATAGGGGTATTATTGAGTCTGATGGCATTTTATCTCGTTCTCGATCTTGCCACAACTTCCTTCCCTATTGCTCGTTAACCTCGACGGGTTCTGTGTATACTTACTCTTGCTTCCTTCTACAAGCGAATTTGCTGCTGTCGAGTGGTGGACAGATACGCTTGTCTCTGGAGTTTGTTGAGCTTTTCTGGTGCACTCTCATGATCCACTAGATGACCGCTCCATAGGTGACTATAGGTCGTACCACTGTGAGTTAAAGCCACTAGCTATATTTGTTTGGGTTGCATTCCCCATGTTTTTTCACAGATTCTTCTACAAGTCCATAGGACTTGCCTTGCTCTGTTGTTCAGATGAGCATTCCACGTGAGTTTCTTAACTAGAATTGACCCTAGGCATTTGGCTTCTTCCTTGAATGTAATTGTTTCCTCATAGAGCTTTCTGTCTTGTTGTGGTTAACTGAGAGTTATTCTGTTCCACACCACCTAGTGATAGTCCTAAGAGCCGCTTGGAGTATGTCTATTATCATCTCTCCAAACTTTTCTCTAACCGTTTTCTCTAACCGTCAGCGTAGGCTGGAACCTCAATTCCAATTCCTTCCGCCATAAGGATCCTGATCAGTTCGTCCACGAGCAGTGCCCATAGTAGAGGGGATAAGATTTCCTCCTGTGGACAGCCTCTCACCGTACTGGTCACAATTTCCTCATGGTGGTGGGAGCTCGAGAGTATTCTGTATCTCAACATTGCCTCGATCCAGTTACAAACAGTTTCCCTTTCTCTTTGTTGATTGCTGCTCTATGTAGGGATATCGGTAGTGCATTTTTTTTACTCCTTCAATGTCGAGAAAGGCTGCTACTGCGATTTCTCCGCATCTCAAAGAGTCATTCTATTTCCCGAGGAGGTTGTCCGATGTAGTTTCTGTTGCCTGGTAGGCATACTGGTGTGTGCATCTTTTCGTGTGTCTATCCAGGATTTTCTCTGTGGTTTTCAGCAGAAATGATGTCAGGCTGTTTGGACGAAGAGATATGGGGAGGTTTTTGTTGTTCCCGACTTTACGTATAACTCTTATTACCGTCCAGCTTGAGGGGTGGTATAGCCATGCCAGGCTGGCTCTAAACAGTTTAGTGAGCATGTGCGTTACTAGTTGATGGCCCACTCTACCGCTGGTGGTTTGATGATTTTGTTTGCTTTCTTCCAATCTTCTCGGTTAGATTGGCTTGGCTGATTTCATCAAGAATCATGGCGCCTGGGTTTTATACTAGAAGTTCCGTCAGATCGTTTAATCAGACACACTTCTTGCTATGGTTTTCTAGAGAGGATCTTGTGGATTCTTGCACTTGTGTGTATATCGGATATACTCTGGCAGAATTTCCTCCAGGATTCCCTCCCGGCCATCTTTACCGCTTTGTTGTATTCCATTAGAGTAGAACGGTATTCTTCCTAGCTTCCTGTTTATTTGGCTCTATTGAAGAGCCTCCCAACTTCTGCTGTCCTCTTTAAGCTCCACCAAGAGGTATTAAGTGCGCAATTTTATTGACAGTCAAAACCGAATAGATAGATATAGATAAGCTTTTTTGTCGAAAACATTTTGTCGACAAAGTCAATAAAAGTCAGTAAGTTTTTCCATATGGTACCTAGTAATGTACTGTAAATATTTATCATACCTATAAATAAAATAAATAAATTGAATTAAAATGAACATGCATACATTAGGGCATATTTAAAAAAGTAAAAATCAACGCAAAACAAAGATTATGACAAAACGACATTTTAAAACTTAATACTTCATTGTATCATAGAAGGACTAGAATTGATATTCATTTAAACTATAGAAGCATTTTCCCATCAAGAGGTGCTCAACTGATTTTGAGATCATTGATGACTGATATTTGGTTCGGTAAATAGTTGTAAATTTGTTTACTTCTATAAATCAGTGATTGTTTCGTCAGCGAGTACGTCTACGAGTACGTCTTTCCCTGTTGACGTTTATGAACTTTTCTCTATATTTATGAAGCAAACAAAATTAAAATTTCGTATATCGTCAAAATCTTAATGTCAGAAAAAGCTGGTCCACATAATTCTCGCTTTTTTATTTTGAATATGAATCTCGGAGCTCGCTTTTGACGAACGAATACACTTTGTAGTAGAGCCTGGCTGCCAGAGCCCCAAAATGGAATTCCATGTTTGAGAATAAACAACGCATATCTGCCGAGAACCAACAAAGCTTTAGGGCAACGATCTATTAAGACTTTGAAAAAATGGAGCTTGCAACGTGGAAGGGCATACTTTCGTTCAACTATTTATTAAATGATAAATTAAAATTAATTCAAATCATCTTACCACATACCTTATTCATTCATCTTATTGATTATGTATATCACGTAGACTTAGTTGTATTCTCTATCTTATATAGTTATAGGAACATACTTATAAGTTAGGAAATAAATCAGCAATTTGAATATTGCACATAAATTCATGAAAGCAAATAAACATAAACCTCTCCATCGACAGTCCTCCCCAGGACTACATGGCGTTTCTGTTAATTTACTTGGTATTTATACATATTTTCTCCTGGAAACTTTTTTGTTCGTTACCTAGTAAATAAACATATATTATTATTATATCGCAGATTAGTTTCAAAAAGTGAGTAGTAGGCCATTAATGAAGCCAAGTTCGCGGCATATTACATTGATGGCAACACAACCAGAGAATAATTTTTTCTTTAGAGCTGCTATATGGTGGTCAAACTTCAAATTGTTATCACTATTCACACCAAGAAATTCTGTAGCGGGCTTGCTTTCAATCAGCTGATTTCCCACACACTTAATTTCTTATTTCCCCCTTCACTTGGCTTTTCTTTCATTACATATATGCCAGTCGGGCAACTTAGCCACTCCTACTGAGAAGGAATCTTTCATTTAGAATCCTATCGAGGTAGGAGAAATGTATGGAGTGTTTATTTCTGTCACTAGGTGCCGCCGGTTAAAAGTTATCTTTTCCGACTTAACTAAAGATGTTGTAAGCTTGATGGTGATTTTATTTATGTTGTGTCTCGCTTCGGCCAGAGCTCTCCGGATCTCTGGCTGGTGACTACTCCGTACTGATTAGGGCCAAAAAGCCTGAAACCGGTATGCGGATTGTTAGGCGAACACGACATGAATTAAACATAATCGAACTTATCAGAAAGAAACATTTGCGATCAACATCCATTTATATGGAAATTTGCATGGATTGTCAGGTGAATATCATTCGACGTTCTGCGTGGTATTTGCTAGGAAAGTAGTGTTGTTGTGTTTCAATTTATATTGAATACTTTGTGTACTTTAAACACTTCATCCCAGAGTAATTTGTTCAATATTTGATTTGAATGTGACTAAATTTGCTTTAGAGATATTTAGAGTTAGCTTATTTGCATCTCACCAAATTTTAATTTTTCCAATATTTGCGGAAACCAAGGCAGTATGGTCTTCATTGTGGTATCGTCTACGAAAATGTGTTAGGTGTACAGAAATAAAGACGCAAGATATATCGTTAATGTAAAGTAAAAATAAAATTGGTTCCAGAACAGACCCCTGAGGGACGCCACTTAGAATCCTCCCCTTCTCAGAAGTATTTTTACCCAAGAATATTTTCTGGTTCCTGTCAGTAAGATATGATCTGAACCAATCCAAAACTGTATCCTGAAAACCATAGTGGAAGAGCTTCTGATGTAACAGAATTTTATGGCTTACGCAGTCGAAAGCTTTGGAGAGGTCAAGAAACACTGCTGCAGCTGTCTCCTTTTCATTTAGGCTTATGTAGACGTTCTCTAGGAAATTGAAAATGGCGTCACTAATGTTTTTTTATTTTGAAAATCGAACTGTTCTTGAGTTACTATATTATGTCTCTCTAAAAAGGCTACAATTCTACGTTTAACCAATTTTCAATGATTTTTTCATGTTGACAGCAGTGAGATCGGTCTGTAGTTACCATGATATGATTTGCTGCTAGCTCTGTCTGCGCACTATTTCTTATTCTACGAGTATCGTGTCAAAGTGCCACTGGGTGTTGCTCTGAAGCCTTTCCAGTACGTACATTTGGGGTTCCGATATTGTAGGTATATATTCCAAGCACGTATGTACCTCAGACTAACCATCAGATCTAGGATTCCTGACTCTTGTCTCGTATTTTAGAGAATATCGAATGTGTTTCATATTAATTTGTTGGTTCTTCTGCTAATCGTGGACTGTGTTAATTGGGTTGAAATTCCAAATTTAATAATTCTTTATTCTTGCAAATATATATCGAAAAATAATTGGTATCTAAATGGTTACAATCTGATAAGATAACCTTTTTTTTATAAACACAAACAATCGAACGGAACAGTTCACATAATAAATCAAGGCTGGACCAGCAGAGTGATGAATATTATTCCAGCAGAATACCTTCTATTATGAAATTAGTTTTTTGCCGACTTTATTGCTAAATTATTATTGATATCCATCTAGATATTAATAACCAAGTCTCTGAACATTTTCGAGAATTTCTTGTACGCAGCAGAACATTCCCAAATTTTATTTCGCAGGACCTGACCGGAAATAAACTTACATGTGTATATTAAGTTGATTTTGGAATACTTGATAATTATTTATGAAACATTCAAGTATCATTTGGTGTGTAATTATTCACAGAGAAGATTTCAAACACGCCCAAACATAATGGTGAGAATGCGAATTAAAGAAGCTTCATCAGAATTCCACATACATAAATGCCAATAATTGCCGAATGAAAAAGAAAGTTTGGGAAAAGTGAAAGGGTTCATTGTTAGATTCTGAAGAAAAGTTTGTAAACACTGCCAGTTCATTGAATACAAATGCCCCTGTTGAGTATTACATTCACTCACATCAAAATTCATTCCATTGCAAAGAACTTTTAGTTACAAAATATATTATGATCTCTCTCAATGTTTTCAGAACTTCTGAGTTATGAAATCTCCAAGAATTTTTGTGGAATAATTGAGGGTTCTTTTTTGCTTTCACATGGTGCGTGAAGTTGACATCGATCGATAATTCTATAATAAAAAATGTGCATCACATATTACAGCTAGCTCATCAGGTTTCATTTAATTTCTTTTTTGAATTTAGTACAGTGTCCGGCATAAAGTTCGCAGCATATGGAAAACTTTTTTATTATTGATTTCTCAAAAAAAACCATTCGTGATAAAAACCTCTGCTTAATCCCAAACCTGAATTGCACACACCAAAATTGAATTTTATACGACCCTATACGAGGGAGATAGAAAAGTATGCTTTGTTTTCAAAATAATATGATCCCATCACTTTATTTCTCACGGTAGAATAAAAATTATTATTAAATTATTGGAAAATATTCCAATCCATCGATTTGGAAATGTTCCATTTGAATACATTCCAGCTCTCATGTCCAGAGGATTATCATCTAAATAATCGGAGAGAAATGTCTGCAGCATTATTAAGTACCTTGCAGAATTTAGTGGTTGTCTGAAAAATACTGGTCCAACAATAATGTCATTAAGAATTCCGCAGCAGACGTTAACTTTGAAGTGATATTGGTCTCTACATTGTATCCTAAAATGGGGATTATTATCTGCCCACCACCTGCAATTCTGGGAGCTGACTACCCCATTTGATGTGAAGGTTGACTCGTCACTGTAAATACTGTCATTATCTTCCATCATAGACTGAAACCAGAAACAGAAATCCAAGCGATTATCCGGATCTTTCGGTTTCAAAGTGTGTATGAATTTTGGTTTATACGGTTTGAATTTATTATTACCTAGCACTCTTCTCATTGCTCTGATTGATTGATTGATATACCAAGATTTTCTCCTCTTTGCGATAATGACATTCTTGGATTTTCAATCGTAGACAGCATAATATTCATAACAGTTTCTTCATTTTCAGTTATCGGTCGTTGATGTGTCACTTTGTATTTTTTCGAAACCGATCTAGATTCCCTGAATATTTTCAAAATTCTTGTAATTGTCGAATTATGAACGTTTTTACCTGGATGTCTTTCATTAAAAATATTGGCAGTGTCTCTACAAGTATGATAATTGTCACCATGTATCATTACAATCTCCACTCTCTCCTGTATACTTAGTCGAGCAGCCATGATTGAATTGAAAAACAACTGAAATTACTCTTCAGATTTGTGAGTTATTCTTGATGCGTCAAAAATGGTTTGTTTACAATTAGAAATTAATTTGTTTTCAAAGCCAACTGTGATCGGCAAATGGTGTGTATCTCAATCATTTACAGTAAAATTCAAAGAAACTATGGAAGCTGGGTATTGCTATCGAAGTCGAATGTGACAACTTACGATATTTCTAAATTCATAAATATTACGTGAATACATTTTTCGAGTGGAATAAAACCTTAATTTTGTACGTTGAATGCTGCAAAAAATTCAATAACATATAAATAAATTCATTTTCATTCTAGCATCATACCTTGGAGACAATTCAGTTTTATTTACTATTTGCAGCATTATTTTGTGAAATTCCGTCACATAATTCAATTAATGTGATTTTCCGATGGGAGAGAGAAATGAGAAAACATTCAGAGAGTGATATCATCATATCTAACAATATACCATTCGTCTAGCATGATATTCCTTATGTTGTACAGGGCGCTGAGGAAAAAATGGGAAAAATAGTTGAAATATGAAATTGGTCATAGGTGGTATGATTCGAATTTCTGGATCAACATTCGATTTTGAACAATATTTCCCCATGAATTTGAATTCTACCGTGAGAAATAAAGTGACGGGATCATATTATTTTGAAAACAAAGCATACTTTTCTATCTCCCAATTTTTGTTTTTGCATTCCAGGTTTGGGATAAAGCAGAGGTTTTTATCACGAATGTTTTTTTTTGAGAAATCAATAATAAAAAAGTTTTTCATAGGCTGCGAACTTCATGCAGGAAACTGTATAAAGTGCGAGATACGGGGAGGAGTATTGTTAGGATAGAAAACGATGAGAAATAAATGCAAAAGGCTTGATGACATATATTACAAACTTCAGTAAAAGTACAGAAATACAGACTTAGTTTTTTTAGACAGGTGGTCTCAGAAGGCCTTGGATTCTTCTTTAAAATGACTTTCAATCTTGGGAATTCAATTTTAGAGTCTGATTGATGGGCCCTTTTGCTTCATGTCTGAAATTCAAAATGTGATTATATCACACAGACCACTGTGATATCACTATGCATTAGGAAACAATCATTATCTCGGTGCAGTCATTAAAAAAACAACACCAGTAAATAACTTTCGGTTTCACTGTACTATTTACGAAGAAAACACGCGACCCCGTCAATGAGGACTTTATTAATAATTAATTAAAAATAGAAATCGTGAGACATCGAAACGCAAGCCATATGCCCGCGATATACAGATAATTTTCATTTCTATCATACTCGGTTCATTTTATTTATGATAATTCTAACAAAGTCTCGACATTAATATCCGTTTAGTCCGTGGGACAGAAGAACAATTCTGAAAAGCTGAAAGCGCAACGTTTTGAAAACCAATCCTGAAATGTTCATTGTCTCATCGGCATGGGCAAATGGTTGATTGAGCTTTACATTTTTTTTGTGAAGCAGTGTGGTAGGCCACAGATAATAGTCATTAGAAATATAAAATTATTATCCAAAAGTGAGTTACATTAAAAAGGTGGTCAGTAATTGTGGAGATACAGACGATTCTTCAATTTAATCAAGTCAGCCGTGAAAGCCATCTTAAATAGCAAATACAATCACCAATTATTAGAGGAGGCATTGTAGTAGAGCTCATCCAGTATTGAAACGACCACTTTGGCCTTCCCCCACCTAACAACCAATTTTTATCGAAGATACCCGAACCATTGTCTAACTATGGCTATTAATAGAGGCGTACCAAATTATTTGGTATAGGCGATTCACTCCTATAACTTTCCTAACACTCCTATTTCTTTTTCCGCTACTGAATGATACTTAACACTGGGCATTTTGGCAAGGTAACGAGTAAACTATTGCAAAGTTGACTAAATAACTGCACTACCTATTTATTAATTAAACAAACCTAACCTTTCAAACGCTGCATACCAAGACACTGGTGAAGATTCGCCGTAGCACAGCAAATCGTGTCCACTCGTGTTTTCCCCCTCTCTACCTACCAAAAGGTCGTTTCAATACTGGATGAGCTCTAACATCCGATAAACGTGTGGCATTGAGTTACCCCCAAAAAAAGGTATAAATATACATGAAATGCATATTGATTACTGCTTAATAGTTTTTCAAAATAATTGTACATCATTTTTTGAATATGATTTCAAAAACCTTACCGATACTAGGTACAATTGATATTGGTCTATAATTCTCAGGGTTTTCCTTATCACAAAACATGTAAATAGATAACACTTTGGTAAGTTTAAATTCGTCAGGAGCCATATCATCTAGAATACAAGTATCGAATGAGTCAGTGAGAGGATCAATTAGTAGAGAAAAACCTTATTTGGGGTTATTTTGCTTTTAAGTTCAAACATGTCGAAGCAGTAGGAATTTTTTAACAGGTTAATAATAATAACGATCTTTAATCACAATCAAATCACAATCGCAGATCACTGGAATCACAAATATTACAATTAGATTGAGATTGATGGTGTTGGCAAAGCAGCAAAAGCCGATAAGTATGAGAACACTTGTTTCAGCATTGACAAAACAAATATTTATAATATAAAAAAACTAAACTACTTAGAATACTAATGTATACATATATATATATATATATATATATATATATAATATATATATATATATATATATATATATATATATATATATATATATATATATATATATATATATATATAAACCTGTGTTTTCTTTAAATTTTCCATCCCAGCAGGGGTAATTTTTCTTTTGAGGTTCTATTTAGGAGTTGCAGAAAACGCATTTTTAATTGTGATAAATTGAGCGTAGTGGTCATAGCGGCAAGGATCAATAATGCCACTCTCATACGTTTGATTATGAAACTTAATAATGTTGTCTATGCAAGATTTAGAGCCATTACATTGGGATACTTCTAAACTAAATGAATCTGTTTAACAGAGACGCTGATAAGAACGTTTGACTTTATTTTATCTCCAGGGAAGAGAACCTTATAAGGTCCTTACGATCAACTCCAACAAGTTTCTATATACGGTATTTTGCTCTATTTTCTAAGAACAGTGGAGGAAGGTTGAGAAGGACTTCCATAACTTATCTCTGGAGTTTGTTCTTCAGTTTTTCTCGGACACTCTTCTTCTACGTTTATTTGCCCCACCACACGATTGTGAGATAAAGCCAGTACATTGTTTTTTACAGATTCTTCTGCTAGTCCACAGAGCTTGTCTCACTCTATTGGATGCTTTTTCCGGATGAGCATTCCACGGGAGTTTCTCATCTAAAATTACCACTAGGTATTTGTTTTCTTCTTTTTTGAATGTATAGTAATAGTATATTATTCAACGAGCGAGAAATGTGGCCATTACTCGTGAGAATGAAGTTTGTCGACGCGAGCCAAAGGCGAGCGTCGTAAATCATTCGAGCAAGTAATGGCTATTTCTCGCGAGCAGAATACTATACTTTTTCTGTGACTTATATCAGGACTATTTGAAAATAAGATTCATTTGTGAAGGAAATCCTGAAAGAGTGTAATTCATTTAATTGCATAATAGGAAGTTTTTATTGAATGAAAAATCTATAATTATATTTCGAAAAATTTCATAACATAAACAAAATCATTTTTTGTTAATGAAATTAATAGTAAAATTGGAACAGTTGGAAATCATAACTGAAGGTATCGAGGATTCTATATCCAAATTCATATTTCCATTTTTCATTTCCGAAGTGTTCTGTGCAATAAATGTTTGTGAGATGTTGCTGGTACTGGTAGACGGTTTCATTGAACCTAAGATTTTTTCTGCAGTATTCATTTCAGTTTTCATCGAATCATCTATGTATCCTTCCGCCACAGATGTTGACTTCATGCCTCTTCAAAGAAGTGATGTCTCCACCCGCATCCACTAGCAGGGTGGCAGATGATCTACGAAAGGTATGCCCAGTATATAGTTCTGGATTTGGAAGTTTCAAAAATGTTGCGATTTGTTTTCCCATGGCTCCGAATGTATTTATTCCAATTCTTTGATTGGTGCATTTACCTTACAAATAATTCAAACAAAATTAATCTGTTAATATATTACTCGGTCGTAGCGTGATATATTTAATACAAATATGGCGAAAAGTCTCCTATTTTCATAGAGTGCATTTCATTCGCACGGCAGGCTCCCATGATCAGTGCAACCTAAAAAAAAAGATACATAAAAAATATTTCCGATTTTTTTAATTTTATTCAATTTCAAACAGTTTGATAATTGTTAAATCATGTTCAATCACGATCACTGGATTGAAAGTCCAGAGCTTAAGCTATGTGCTACCGAGGTGCTCTCAAATTAAAGTGATATGAAGCTGTTCAAGTTCCTAACTACGTTCTCTCATTTTGTTAAGTGAACTTTTGAAAAAAATATCAATGTCTTACCTTTGTCGCAAGATATATTTCGTCAGGTGCTTTGATTAAGAATGAATTTATTTCATCTGGGGTGAATGTTTGAGCCTTTCTCGGTGTATAACAATCGGATTTGCGTTTCAAAAACGTACGTAATTTTGAATAACGTTCTATGTTGACGTCGTGGTTGATTAGAATGGTACTTCTTAACATTGAATATTGTGTCCAAAGTGCGGACGATTTATATTTTTCAGCTAATTGGGAAAAATATGCTAGAAGTCCTTTTCCGAAAATGAATTCACATTATTTTTCTTTGGGCAATCCATGAAAATTGCATATATCGTCTCATATTTTTTTCTGGATCTATTTGGTAATAGATTTGAAGATGTTATTTTCGCCGCACTACAAATTTCTGGTGTGGAACACTCGTTGTCATTTTCCGAATCCATCTTTTTCTTCTTGTTTTTCGTTAGAAAGTATAATATTTCCAAAACGAACTGTCAATTCAATGATTATGACGTTTGAGAACAAGTTTGAACTTGTTAAATTCTCAAGGCATACTTGCGAATGGAAACAATTCAAACACAACTGCATAGTAATGAATATGCTCATCTGTGATTGGCTTCAAAGTGTTGAGTAATGAATCTGGTTCAACTGTGATTGGTTCGAACCTGTTGAGTAATGGATCATTACCTACTCGGGGACGAAACTAGAGTTCATTACTTATCAGGAAATGGTCATATAAATTACGCTTTTTTCAATAGTCATAGAACAACGTTTTTTAAACAATTGCATTTACATTGGAGATAATCACCTTCGTTGTTGTACCCACCATTTGGGAGAATTTGCAAGAATTATAATGTAACTGTAACTGTACACGAACATTCACACAATTATTTACGGTCACAGAATCGTTGGCCCGCCGACTATGCGACAGATGCAGTGAAAGTATCGTAAAAATATCACGGATCGGCATTTTTTAGTGGACCATACGTAGACACTGCGAGCGCAAGTTTTCACTCAATTTGGTTAAGATTGTGGCTTGAAATGGAAAGTGTTTTTTCCTAGTGTTTTCGTATTCGACATACTCGGGTGTTAGTTCATTTATTACGGTCTTACCTAACTGTAGCTGAATGATTCTGATTGTTTTGTAATCCATTATCTTGGCAAATGGCTATTACGACGATATGTTCGCAGATTTAAATAAAGCAAAAATCGCAAACTCGTTAAAACAATCGGCATTCCTCCAAAAATTATGGTTTATCAAATCCTCTTGGAATAAAAACTATTTTGAACTAGAAAATCTTTCAGTTTTGTTATAAAAACGACAAGAAGAAATCAGTAATTCAGGAATTGTTAGTATGCCAGAGCTAACTTAGATATGTATGATGTCGACCTTGGAATTCCACAAGATTCGGTGTTGGGTCCACCGATATTCTTATTATTTGTAAATGACCTACCTTTTCATGTGAAATCAGATTCTGTGGATCAAGCAAATTAGTTATGTTTGCAAAATGCTAGCCTTCATGCTATTTTTCAACTATAAATATATTTTTGATGAAAAATCACTGTTTAATGTATTTTATACAATGGTACATACAATACTAATCTATAATAAAATTTTATAGGGTAGTAGTATATATAGTTTCTTTTTTTAATATTCACAATGAAAATCTGAAGAAGAAAATCAGACCATTTTTTTATAATTTTTTATATGTACCGTCGAATACTATGCACTTGTCAAATCTCTCTTAAGTTATGGTATAATTGGATGGGAAGGAGTGAGAAAAACCTTATTGAGACCAAAAAACAGGTTTGAAAATTATGTCATTTAAAAAATAACGTTCTCTTCCAATGAACTTTTTAGTGAAATGAAAATAATGGATATACGATAAATTTATGCTAAAAAACATATTCGAGAATCATCTTTAATGAAATTGATCATAATAAAAAACTCGAGCCATAACAGCAGAAGACTTAATCGTCCCAGGATCTAAAAAAGTTATAGGTCAAAGAAACTTTATTTATATAGCACCTAAAATTTATAACACGCTACCGCAAATATGAGAAACTTAGAACAAACATAAATTTAAAACCGGAATCAAAAATGGATTTTGAAAAAACATAGGATTTTCTTCCATCAACAAATTTACGTCTTCTGAATCATACTTAATACTGTCTAGAATATAATCAATTAATAATAATAATAATAACGACACCTCACACATAAATTGATCAATCTATGTGAAAGTTTGTCAAATTTTTTTACTTTTTTTCGTGAAATTAGTACTCTGCCATAGTCAGGTTTGTTAGAACCTAAATGGTGAATTCCTTCCTTTGCAAAGATTGATCAACTACTTATTATGTATCATCGCCATAATTATTATTGCAAATAAATTTGAATTTATAATAATAATTCTAAAGACCCAATACATACATTTTTGTACATAATAAACCTTTTATATGTGTTAATGTTTTAATACTTTTTTATACCTTTCCTTTTCTTATTTATTTTTATATTTTAACTTTTTAATTAATGACACAGTGTAGCTCCTGTCAAAAGTTTGTCAATAAGATAAGATTTCTTGGACAATAAGCACAAATTTTGATTGATTGATATACTAATTTACTATATATATATACTATAATTTACTATTTACTATATACTATATACTAATATACTAATTTACGGGCGATCTGATGTCTGGAAGTGGAAGGGGGTGAGTTTTTAAGGGTAAAAAACGGTTAATCTCGATTTCCGGAAAAACTACAAGTCCTATAAAAAATTACAACTTTTGTATTCACACTTTTTTCACATAACCTCAAAATTTATGTGAAAAATTAAAAACCAATTTTTGGTTTTATTTTATCTTTTACAAAAAAAAAAAAAAATTCACGAAATTTCGTGAAAACTTACCTTTTTATGCCCCAAACACACTGTAATTTATTTGATTTGTAATATTTATTTTTTCACCTTATTTTGACTTAATATCGAAAAACCACCCTAATTTTCAATCGAAAATTATCGCGTCAAAATATCAGCTTTTTTCAAAAAGTCGGTGGGCTTTTTATTCGTTGAAATCTCTACTTTCTGATGGCGAAAAAAAAATACATTACTATGGTAAATGTTCTCAGAAAATGCAAAGAAATAACAGGTAGTAAGGCCCAGACCCTCCTAGCCCCTTCCCCACTTCTCTATGAAATACCTTTTGATGGGCTAAAATTTTCCGTAGGTCACTCAGGTATATAAGTTATCTTAAAATAGCAATAAATAGGCATATCTACGCATATAATTTAAAGAAGATTCTACAACTTTCTCAAAATATTGCAGATGTCTTATTATTTTCGGATTCGAGTTTTTTTCGTTTCTTTGCATTTTCTGAGAACATTTCCCATAGTAATGTATTTTTTTTTCACCATCAGAAAGTAGAGATTTCAACGAATAAAAAACTTTTTGAAAAAAGCTGATATTTTGACGCGAGAATTTTTGATTGAAAATTAGGGTGGTTTTTCGATATCAAGTCAAAATAAGGTGAAAAATAAATATTTCAAATCAAATAAATTACAGTGTGTTTGGGACATAAAAAGGTAATTTTTCACCAAATTTCGTGGGATTTTTTTTTTTGTAAAAGATAAAAATAAAAAACCAAAAACTTGGTTATTTAAATTTTTCACATACATTTTGAGGTTATGTGAAAAAAGTGTGGATACAAAAGTTGTAGATCTTTTTATTACCTACAACTTTGCCATTTAACTTTTTCCCATAGGACTTGTAGTTTTGCCGAAAATCGAAATTAACCGTTTTTTACCCTTAAAAACTCACCCCCTTCCACTTTCTGATCTCAGATCGCCCGTAAATTATTTTTCCTTTAACTTTTGTTATATTCTCTTCCTTTTCCAAAACGTTTCATCCTACTATTATTTTTTTTGTTTAAAAAATTATCGACCCTGGTCTATAACGACTAGATGTAGGAAAATATTGACTTTTTAAACAATTCCCGGAAAATAATTCCCACAACAATAGAACAGATCATTGAAAAATGTTCACTGAACAGAAAATATTTGAAATACCAACAATATTATCTAGCACCTTCATGAACAATATCGTAAGGCAGCTTAACGACTAAAATTCGCAAAATTTCCAATCGAAACTCACTAATCAATAAAAATCAATAACGCCCTTAAAAATAACAAGCGTGGAATTCTAATCCTTCGAAAAAACAGGTAAATCGTTCACACTTCCCCGAAGAATCCTCTGCAGCTTCAAAAATCCTTTCTTACCTGAGAAATCCCGTAAATGACCATAAAAACACATCGGAGAAAGCTTTGACAAACCGACGTTTAGCAGGCATAAACAATCGTCAATCCACCAGACTACTAGCAGAATCTCCCTTCCAAGCCTCGTGAAAGGATCGACTCGTATTGTTGTAAACAAATCCTCAATCATTCGCAGTTTCTCTAGAGATTCTTACGCATAATGGTCTGTTAAGAAGTGCACGTGCTCTTTGAACCTCCGACCAGTTTTATTTCTCGATTGAAAATTTGATGGGACTTGAGTTGATGTTAATTTCAGTATGAAGTGCTTCCAGCTTGTGCTTGTTTTGGTGGTATTTGATGTGACTGTCTGCCAGGATTTCGAGGAGAGCGAAGATTCGCTTGAGGAAACTGCCCGGGAAGTTAGAGAATACAGTCCAGAGGTATGTCCCTTTTTTATTTTTACTCGCACAATTATCTATTCAAATGTCAACAGCTAACTTTGAATCCTTTCATCCAACATCAAGATCGCATTCAAAAAAAAGAAACTAAAAATAATAATAAAGATTGGTTTACCAGTATAATATAAAGTGCTCGTCTAAAGTCCGCCCCCCCCCCCTACTAATTTTTGAACCACCTGGTATATCGCAACGAAACTTGGAGGGCTTGAATAGGAGATAAAAACCTAATTTTTCATGAAAAAATCACAGCTAAAAGTTTTAAAATGGCGGCTGAGCGCCATCTTCAATAATTTTTTTAAATAGAACACCCCATATATTATTCCATTTTCAAAATGTGCTCATAATTCTCAACAGTTTTCTCTATACACTTTATTCCTAAATTCAATTGTTTTCGAAATATTAACGTTTAAAAAGTGACATTTTGGTCATTTCAAACCCAACCAAAAACACTAATGTTGCTTTCAATCAAGTTTGCATTGGAAAAAATCATTGTCGCGGTTATATCTTGTTTACTGTCAAACTGAACTGCTAACTGTCAAATAGTCCGTTGAGCGCCTAAATCCTTTTATGAAAAGTGTGATCATGGCTCGTAGTTTAGACCATAAATTTGAAGCAGTTTTGATATTTGGAGAAGCTGGAAGAAATTATCATCTAGCAGTCCGTATGTTTAATGATAGATTTCCCGAGAATCCCATTTCGAGGTCATATTTGCGCAAACTTTTAAATAAGCTCCAAGCAACTGGTACGCTGACTCAGGAAGATCAGGAAGACTGCCTCTTTCAGACGAAAAAAGGGTGGACATTGTTGCTGAAATGGTAATCAATCCGACTCAGTCGACGTCTGCAGTTGCCGAATCCTGTGGAGTGAGTTCAAAAAGTGTCCAAAGAGTCCTAAAAAAAGAAAAGTTTCATCCCTATAAAATGAAAATCCTGCATGCTCTCACGAAGGATGATCCAGACCGGATGGTTGAATTCTGTGAGTGGTTAACAAGAACAATTGAAGGAGAACGGGGCTTCTCAAAACGTGTATGTTTCGCAGACGAATGCACGTTTTTTCTTAATGGAAAAATCAACAACATAATGTACGATACTGGAGCGATACTAATCCGCAGATTTTTAGAGAGGGGCATACCCAGTTTCTTGAAAAGGTGAATGTTTGGGCGGGGAATTTGGGCAATCGCGTTGTTGGACCGATTTCCATCAGAGGCAATCTTCTTTACAGAAATCTTTTAGAAACTGAAATTGAACCTCGAATAAGACACATTGTATTAAACAATCAGGGAAGAGTTTGAAAATCGTGAAATCATATTTTAGCAGGATGGGGCACCTCCCCATTTCAATCGCATGGCTAGAGAGTTCCTCGATACAAACTTTCCTGGGCGATGGATAGGTCGCAGGGGAAGTACAGAATGGCCACCAAGATCTCCGGATCTCACACCTCTAGATTTTTTCCTTTGGGGGTATCTGAAGTCAAAAATCTGCGCCACTGAATGCCAAACAATAGAAGAGGTGGAACGCAGAATAATAGATACATGTGAAGAAATAGATGAACAGACTTTCATCAACGTGAGAGAAGCTATTTATAATAGGGCACTTCATTGTCAAGATTTAGGAGGGGGCCACATTGAACACTTGATGAAATAATTGTTGGGGTTAAATAAAAGTGTTATTCAAAAATAAATTATAATTTTTTAGCTAACTAATTTGTTTTGATTGTGAATTTACAGAACACATTCGTAGGCTTTGAGATTTTCCGGTAAGCGCTAGTGTTTATCCTTAATTGTCATATATACCTTACATTTTACTTTGTTCATGTGCTCTTTGTAATTTTACAATTTACTATTAGAATTCGTGTTTTTATCTACATGTGAGCGTTCTCTCGTAATGTATTAAAATATCTATGTACATTTTATATTCATTTTCATTAGAACACATTGTGATAATTTTGACTTTGTCGACAAATGTTTTCATTTAGACAATGAAGCTTTTCTATCTATCTATCTATCTATGGATTTTCATAAAGATCGGCCGCTTCTATTCAAAATATAATGGTAAGACCTCAGACTTGCCTTTAGAAACTATTGTTTGTCTTTGATTATAAATTTCGAAAACGTATTCAAATATGGATGGGAGCTAACAATCATGATGATTTTTCACATTTTCTATACCTTATGAATCGAAACAAACCTACACATTTTTATCATTTGTGAAATTATCCCGTTGAAAAGGATAATTGATCAGAAAGGTAAACAATTGTATTATCATAAAACTGATACTGAGTTGAAAGAACAACTGGAACACAAGCCCTGTATACATTATGTGCGTGAGCATCTGATATTTTCAAGATTGTTTTCCCAACATCCATTGAATTCATATATGTACATGACACACCTGGCAAGTGGAGACTAAATGAATTTAATGTATGTATTCATTCGTAATCATATCCAACAGCTCCTGTCGGAGAAACCACATTCTTGTGCGTTATGTTCGTGCATTTACAGAATCGATCTTAAAATAAGCTTGAGATATTATAGAAAGTTTACTGAATTACTAACTTCGCTGGTATAGTTAGTTGAAGATTAGATATCGTTGGGTCAAAAAAGAACACACATTAACCAATTTGTACGATGGTGAAATTAATTCACTTCGGTCGATTAATGTTTTTTAATCTCTACGAAATTCAAAAACAAAAGCACTTGCAATACCATCAAAATGAATATTACAAACATTTTAAAAACTAAGTCTGGGTAGGAAATAACAAATAAATGAGAATTGGTTATAATAAAATCATTAATAAAATAAAATCGGAAAAATAGCCTAGTTCTAGAAGAAAACTTATAATAGTTGGAAATGAAACTACAATGAAAAAACGGGTTTTTACGCCAAAAAACGGAAATTCTTCCAGAGATTGAATGAAATGAAGTTTTACGAGTAAATTCCGAGAATATAGGTCAAACAAGATATTATTTGAAATAGAGGATATCGGAACACGATAGAGATACGAATACTTTAAATCCCATTACTCTAGTTGGCACGAAGGGGAAATGGCCACAATGGACCGAAAGGAAGTAATATGTGCAGAAGTCCACGGAATCACCCACAGAAAAACCAGGTACCTGCTGAAGGTTCGAAAAATCCAAATAGACACCAATCCTCTATTTCGTGAAGCAAAAGAGATACACGAAAAAAAAGCATTTGTTAATTCAACCAAATTTATTTGGTCACTCTTATTGGCTTGACCCAACTAAATAAAATTAATCCAAAAACACAGATGTATTCGATTGATGGAATCATTATATTGCGGTGACAGAATGGATTTCTCAATGCAATGCTAACATTTCTTTGATTTGATATGTTCATCTATTGAAACAATCTCCAACTCATATTGAATGAAAATTTGTTTCAACACAAATATAATATTTATTTGATTCAAACAACGGAAATAGAATTAATAATATTATATTGGTTGAATTAGATGCGAAGCGTTCGCATATTGACCCTGACTTAGATAATGTTACCGAATAGCAAAGCCAACTTATCATCGTTGTGACGTCCGGACTTAAATGTCTGGTGTAGGCTCTGTCAATTCAGTGGATTAACAAAATTATTACTCATTTGAATGAATATTTTGTTGAATTGACATTTTATTGAATTATCAATTCGACATAAATACTTGTTTGAATGAATATTTTTGTTAAAGCAATCAGCAAATTTTGTAGATCTGATTATTGGATTCCACAAAATAATTACATGGTTGAAACAAATTTCTGCCAAAACGAATTACAAATATAGTTGGTCGAATAAAATATTTGGTTCATGCAAATTATATTTTATCGTGCATATACGACACTTTTATTTGTTTGATTCAAATAAATTTTGTTTTATTCAACAATTTGTTTTTTTCTGTTAGAATAATTCTGTGATGCCAATCGTTCAGAATGGCAATTTGAAAATATTTTATCCTATAAAATTGTAAAAAATCGGAAATGTCGCATCTACCCGGGATTGAACCAAAACGTAGGATATTTCGTCTGCTTTCAGAAAATATATAGTTCGTACGGTTTTTCTACGCGACATTTATTCCAAATTACAGAAATGCCAAAAAATTCGGAGTATATGACCTGAAAAGTTTTCCGAATTCATCCGAGGAAAATTACTGGGGCACATCAATATGTATTTCGATGCGTTCATCACAAAAAAGTTTTGGTTTTGGATGCTAAAAAACTCTTCATGGTAAAAATTCGAAAAAAAAAAAAGAAAATGTTCCCTATTTATTTTTTTTCTCGGGAAAACGCGAAATCTACTTTCGATTTGTTGACCACGTCATAGAAAACTAATTTTCAGTCAAATGATGTATTGTTATCCATGATTCATGCTCTGGAAATATTTTGAGATTCTTGGAGTCGGAAGTTCCAAACATCCGACACGAAATGTAAACCACGATTTTTTTTGCGGAAAAACCGGTAAAGTTGGAAAATAAAAATTGAATTTTCAACTACTGGTGTGGAGTTTGTTGGGAAACAAGTCCCAGAAGTTTCATTGCCTTGAAAATATATAGGGGGTGAACGATGAAAAAACAGTCTGTTTATGAAACTATCAACTGTTGTCTCGTATATTCTAATTTCGTGTTGTATCTATGATGTCTGATTTTTATATCATACTTTCAACTTTTTCAAACTGAAAACTTTTTCTGGTTAGCACTATTCATTATTATAATCGAACTCTTTTATTCAATGTATGGCTAGTACAAACCATTTTTAATTTATAAAAATGCATTTTTTCAGAGCCCCAAAAATAAATGAAGAAACTTGGCGATAAGCAATAGTTTTTCTTTGATTTTATATTCATAAAACATATAATTCACACGATAATTGAAGAATCAATCACAATTCACTGTCCAGAATACCGACGCGACACTGCACTGCATGTCTGAATCAATCCTCCAATAAACACTGTACTGACCAATAAACAACTGACTGCTTCCGCGATTCACTCAGCCTTTCATATGGGGGGGTTATTAGCACACGAAATCGCGTGACGTCGACCAGTCAGTCACGCTCACATTCTTGGAATTTTGTCTGGACCAGACACAAACAACACGCAGATGGCGTATTGCATTCGTAACAATATCGATTCCTTATCCCAACGAACGTATTTTAAAGAATTGGTTTGTCATTATTACCTTTTATGGAAAAATAACTTCAGTGTTCATCAAAAATGGGAAAACCTTTGCAATAATTTAATTATTTATATGAATTCATCAAGTCCAAGGGATTTTATCGAGGGTAATATCACAAGTGCTAGGGGTTTTATCGCTCAACATTTTTCCAAATTTTCGAGAAAACATTTTGATGGAAATTTTTGTGTTTATCTATATAACTACGAAAGCGACGCTTGAGTGGTTTAATCTTTGATAATAAGGCCGCACATTGCACAGTTAAATCCTAGAGGAAAATGAGGAAAATAAAAAAAAATGCATAAAATCCTCTAGCACGAATGATATTTGATGAGAATAATTTCCCCAATCACATTTAAAACTGAATAAATTTACCAGAATTCATGTTATATTCGAATTTTCAACAGATTGCTCTTAACTCACTCAAAAACAAAGATATATATAATTTTTCACTATTATTGAAAAAAAATATCTGAACTTATTTTGACAATAAAAACTTTTTAACAAAAAATTAAACCACGAAATACGGAACTGAAAGTAAAATAAAATAACCCTTTTAGTCTTCAATATCGGCTCTAACTATGAGTACAATTGAGTCGGCGCCAAACAAGCAAATTAATTAGATAAGGCGTTAAATGACGCGGTGACATTCTGATAATTTTTTTGAAGTAATTTAATAATCTTTGTTTATTGTTCGTTTGGCGCCGACTCAAAATTAGTTACTTACATTCGTTTAGGAGTTCAGTTATTGAGACTAAGAAGGTTTATTTTATTTTTTACTTTTCAGTTCCGTATTTCGTCGGTTTAATTTTTTGTTAAAAAGTTTTTATTTTTCAATTTTTTGTGGCTGAATCTACTAATTACTACCTACTTATTTTTTGATTACTTCCAAAATACTTACTTTCCCACCTTACTTCAACTATCACCAGTTAAATAATATGATTATCTACTTTTACTATTTGTTGTAATATAAATTATTTTTGTTGTTCTGGTTAGTTTATTTCATTACTTTGTATATCATTCCATCCTTTCATAGAATATTATGATTGTGAGGGATGTAGAACAAAAATAATGACATTAGCGATTTGTCATTGTCAACTACATATGTGTGCCAATGTTCACAAGTGAAAAATCAAATATTCCCTATTTTTCTACCCGTAAGGGTGGATAATTCCATTCGACATCCAAATATGATCAACTATGAAGTACACCCTATCCACTGAAGAAGAATAATCGGAATCGGACGTCTCAGTAAAAAGTTATGCGTGATCATACATAAAAAAAATTAAAAAAATATACGCGTCGACTAGAGAACCTCCTCTTTTTTGGTTTCGTCGGTTAAAAAAATAGACGACACTGCAAGAAATCGAACACGAGCCTTTCGGGTGACAGCCTGCCATTTGATTGGTTCAAAATAACGGGGGAAAAATACCGAAATTACTTAAATTAATATTGTAACTGTCATCCGTTAGCAAAGTTAATAAGTCGTGAAGTGATGATGTGTTCTTTATTGAAGAGGGAAATGTGCTTTCGTTTTTCTGCAGTGACGGAGATTTTCAAGTTCAGATAAATATGCCCAACTCATATGTTCCCTTGGAAGTGATTTCGAAAACCTTGAATAAATTCAGTTGAACATTTTCAAGTTCATTGCATTTCTTCACCTGTAATCTCTTTTTTATTCTTTGAATTATTTTGTTTATAATGATAGTACAGTGCTGTACTGAATAAATTCATTTTTAGCCAAACTATCCATTTCTGAGGAATCTCCTGAAACAGGTCGAATTCTTGCTTTTAAATCTTCTAAATTCTCCGGCCTATTAACACACACTTTACTCTTCAAGTATCCCCACAAGAAGTAATCAAGTGGTGCCAAATATTGAGATCTAGCTGGCCACTGAATCGGTCCCCTTCTCCCTATCCAACGATTCGGAAACACCACATCTAAATAGTTGGCTGCTGCATAATGGGAAGATGCACCATCTTGTTGGGTGAAAAATCAGTTCTCGGAAGATAAGATTCCTCTAGATCTGGATACAAAGCTATTAGTGCAGGAATAAGGTCGAATCGAAGAAAATCCAAATATATTGCACCAGTCAGGTTCACGTCAAAGAAATAGGGACCCAGAATTCTTCCGTCGACTATGCCACACCATACATTCACTTTCTGTGGATTTTGAGCGTGATACTCTATCATTCATCGGGGATTTTCGGTAGCCCGATAACGGCAATTTTGCCTATTGACGTGGCCGTTCAAAACAAACGTACCTTCGTCAGAAATAATTATATTTTTTACAAAATTAATATCATTATTGCATAGCTGTTGCAGTTGTTCGCAGAATTGATTTCGCCGATCAAAGTCGTCTTCATTCAGCTCATGGATGAGGATGAGGCGTACCTTATAAGGATGGTGCTTTGATTTTCTCAGAATTTTGTTGGACTGTAGACTCTGCCATACTGAAATCAGAAGCCAATTGGTTGAGTGTTGTGTGATGATTTTCATGCACGCCAACACAACATTAAGCTGATCGTCTTCTGGTGGTGAGGGTCGACCAGATTTAGGAAGATCTCGGACATGCCCAAATTCACGGTATTTTGACTCAACTTTACTCACCATGCTTTGGTTAATAGGTTGCCGATCAGGATGAGTTGCATTAAACAATTCAACTACCCCTTCTCTTTGGGTGCGCATTCTGTCTCCAAATCCTATCATGCAAAGAATTTCAATTCTTTCTCGTTCATTTATCTTAATCATTTTCCATGAAATGAAAAAGTTACTACTCAATAATGTATCGACAATGTTATTCTTTAAAGAAATAACTTCACAAAAACTAATCAGCAATAAAAACAAAATTCTGGTCGCTATGGCTATTGTAAAGTAATGGAAATAGTCAGATAGGAAACGGTGCACAATTTGAACATTTAATTTGATCGTTGTTTGAAGTTATCATTGCCATTAAATTTAGTATTTTCATATTTCAAAATAGTTTTTCTTATTTTATTTTCATTTCACCCATACTGATAATCACACATTTCGTAATGAAAAATGGGGTTGCCATTAAAAAAATAACGATGACGGCATTTCTCGTACACGAATTATTTATTCTGTATGTATCAATTATATTTGAAAGAATGCTCAAATGAAAATTAAATTCGACGGCTTCGAGCGTTCTTTTCAAAAATTATTCCTTTAATTTTTTACGAATTTATCCACAACTTTACGAGAGCACTGAATTTAACGGACGCACTGTATACAAACCCTATGTGTGATATATTTTTGAAATCAGCTTTCCATGGAGATTCAAAAAATTGAATAACATATAGGGTGTTCCGTTTGAAAAAATTGTCGTGAACGTCATTAGTCAAACGTGGATCACCCTGTATATTTAATTTTCCCTTATAAATGTGGCAAATTAAGATTAAAAATCGACCTGTTTCAGGAGATTCCTCAGAAATGGATAGTTTGGCTAAAAATGAATTTATTCAGTACTTTACGAGAGCACTGTATTATGCCGTTAGCAACATATAAAATCAAACATAAAAACAGTGGTTATCAATGGTGATTTTTATTAGTTTCCATTGTTATTTCTCGTACCTAAATGTATGCCAACGCTTAACATTGAGTCATAATCAGATTACTGGTAATCATTTGCATGTTATTGTTATTAAATGAATGCCACACATAAAAATTTATACAATACAATTCCCCTGATATGCTGCAGGAATATGAATCAAGTGTAATCTGTGACCGTAACGGTTTTATCGAATATATTCAAGGAAATAAGAAATGATGTGACGAATCAAAATAAATAGAATATATTAAAAACAAAATTTTATAAATGTACTAAAAAGAAATGAGTCCGATCTAATATATTTTTCAATTAAAATATTATTAAAAGTGTTGAACGCGAAAAGACGCTGTAGAATTTGTTTCTATCGATATGTAATAGAACAACATTATTATGTTATATGTATACATTTAACATTTATGTTATAAATCTGACGTAATGACGTCATAAAGCTGATCGCATATCATTGGATACTCATTTCAAGGGGTTTGAAGAAAAAGACCACCCGCCATCTTTAAATACACTCTACGCCTACGTGGTCTACCATGCTCATCAACATTCATTTTGATTCTTTCAGATTTAGCACGAAACTAAACAAGCAACTTGATAAACCGCAACTTTGGTAAAAAAATTGTCATTTTTCAATTTTTTTGTTGGATTAAAAAAACTGTTGATAAGAATGAATGTTTTGCTACAAATCTTTAAACTGCAATAGGTGTACTAAGTGGACACAAAGTTTTATCTTTGTACTTGGTGGCACAAATAAATTATAACAAAAGAAAGAAGTGGATCCTTTCTCGTTTTCAATATTGTATATAAGCACAGGTGTGTCATATATCTTTCTTTTCTTCGTTTTCTTTTTATGTTACTAAACAAATTTAATCTTCCTTAAATATTATGTCAAATTGCTAATAAATGAAAAAGAGTTTTTCCGAGAAAGATATTTTCGTTATCGACAGATATACGTACAGTGAAGTTAATAACATTATAGTTTAGAAAAACTAAAGAACACGCTTATAAAGCAGTAAGGACTAAAAAGTTGAAAATAATAAGAATAAAGTCACTGACCAAAAAATTTTCTCTTTTGTAAAAAAGCGTGAGGTGCTTGATATCAGTTATCTTGATATAATTATGAAAAGTAAAGAGCACCCCACGCTTTTTTACATAAGAGAAAAAAATTTGTCAATGACTTTATTCTTATTATTTTCAACTTTTTAGTTCATAGATAGATAGATTTTATTAATCCTTTTTGCTACATATTATGTAGATGGGACAAGTCATAGTTGCATTGGTTTATACATACATAAAAAATATACTCTAAGTCTAGATAAAATGTGATTAAAAGACATTTCACAATAAAAATAATTAAATCAACACATCGTCATTAAAAAAAACAATATAAAATACACCAAGTCGGATAAAATGTGATTAAAAGATATTTCACAAAAAAATAATTATCAAACATCGTCATTTACAAAAACAATATAAATATAAAAACATTTGAAAGGACATAGCAACACTCTACCAAGACAAGAACATTTAAAAATGAAATTTTCAAAATAAACACGATTGCCCATTGCTCACCTCAAGTGTAAATGCATCTAAAAACATTTTTCTGATAAAAAAGTTATTTTTTTTGAAGTATGAGGTGTCAACATCTTTATATCATTTGGCAGTAAGTTATAAATGCGAATACCAACCAATTTAGGAGATTTTTCATATTTTGGGGGATGATGTTTCCGAGTTTGGATCATATTTTTACTCCTTGTATTATAATTATGCATTTCTGCTCTCATTTGTAGCATACCTTTATTTTCATGTATATATGTTAATGTTTTCAAAATCAACAAACTTGTAACGGTCAATATTTTGTTTTGTTGGAATGTCTCTCTACAGGAAGTTCTATAATCCAAATTGAATATCAATCTCAGCAGTGCTTTTTGCTTTATGAAAATCCTCTCTGATCCAGTAGCTAGTCCCCAGACACCAATATTATCATATATAATTGAGTGAAATTTAGCATAATAAACTGATATTAGTGATTTCGTATCTAACTTACACTTGGGAGATTTTAACAAGAGTATGATTGATTCAATTTCTTATATGTAAAATCGCCATGTAAGAGTGAGTCAATCATTG
The DNA here is from genome assembly GCA_018342105.1 of Gonioctena quinquepunctata. Taxonomy (NCBI): domain Eukaryota; kingdom Metazoa; phylum Arthropoda; class Insecta; order Coleoptera; family Chrysomelidae; genus Gonioctena; species Gonioctena quinquepunctata. The sequence continues at coordinate 171,915 of JAFIRS010001661.1, read as the reverse complement.
TTCACAAGAATTTTGTCGAACTGGCCAATTCTAAAGATTTGTTTTGGAAACTGAGATTGAGGTTATGTAGACTTCTAGATGAATTCGCAAATTGCATGCATACTGTTATGTTTAGGTTCACCATGAGTCTGTTCTTGTTATTAAATTCAATTAATTGTATCATATCGTCAGATGTTTTACTAGAAAGAATGATCATTCACATGTAATAAAAAAAAATGTGGTACAAGAACGCTGCCTCAAGGGGTACCCGTTGTAACAAGAAATTTATCCGACATATCGTTTTTCTGCTTCATCTGGAAACAGTTATTCGTCAAAAAAGACACAAGTAACTGGTTTATATTACCTCGATTTCCTATGTTAAGAGTTTTTCTGCTACAAATTCAGTGTAGGCGTTTTTGAATTTTCTTTTTCAGATCTATATTTCCGGTCTTTTATTGATGATATAAATTTTTTAAAAAGAGAGTTTTTTAATAAGAGATGAAGGACGATAATTCTCGATATTTTTGCTATCGCCATTTTTCAGTAAGGAGACTAGAATGGCAATTTTGAGAAGATCTGGATATTCTCCAAAAGAGATACATAAATTCATTATATGCCCTATTACGTCTGATAATATATCTACACATTCTTCAACTATTTCTGTGGAGACCTCATCATGTCCTGTCCTTTTTTTATTGGGTAATGAGACTATATCTGCTGTAACTGGTTTGAAAAACATCGTTGTATTAACATTCGCCAATGTCGTATAACTGCCTGAATAATTATCCGGGAAATGAATGTTGATTTTTTTGTCAATTATAATTGAGAAGTATTCTCCAAATGTTTTCGCAAGTCCTACTTCATTACTGATTTATTTCTGATTGTGATTCAGGAGTATACGTTCACTTTCGGTTGTTCTGGATGGCTGCTTCATTATATCCCAGAGAATCTTGCTTTTATTGCTGGAATCATTAACTTTTTTCATATAGTGATTAATATTCTCCTGGCGTATTTCATTTTCTACACTTTTCTTTGCTATCTTATAAGTAGTATTTTTATTTTCAGAGTTCTCAGGTTGTCTCAGATAATTCATGTGCCTAAGATCTTGAATTTTTTTCTTTAGTGGGACAGAAAGGGCAATTTTGTTATTTTGTTGTTGAGAACATATTGCTACAAAAAAAAAGATTACGGGAGAAAAACTCTTCGATTGATTCATCCACATGAGATGGAAGTTATTAATAACAAAATTTTTGTGGATTTGCAGAGAATCAGTAAATTATGCTGAGAACGATAACATTATCTATGGAATTCTTCCAATATTTTGATTGAATATTTCCCAAGGAAACAAAATAATCACGAATTGAACGTATAAGCAGAAAATAATAAATGATAGCGTAGCGTTTTCTCCAGTTTTCTGTGTTAGTGTTATAGTTTCATCGAATATGGTTACCTAGACGTGAGAAAATGGAAATTGTAGATAATGACTATCAACAGACACATACGGTGATAATACGATAATGAAACGTGCATATTGGAAACTATACTTGTAGAAACTAGACTATAAAATTATCGGAATTACCTCTCGATAATCTCAAAAAAATTACACAGTTCTTATTCTCAGATCCGCTGAATTTCCTGAATCCGGAAATTCGAAAATTTCAACAGCTTCTATCATTATTCATCGCTGACTAATTTTATTTTGCGGACTTCACAAATCCTCATGTTTAAATTATATTCATTCAAGCGAATCCATTTCGTTATAAATAAGATACAATTCCTAATTTATAAAATGAAGCACATCAACCTTTACTGGTTACATCATAAAACCATATACCAAGCACTAGTCGAGCCACACCTTACTTATGGAATGCTGGTTTGGGGAAGGAGTAGGCAAGAGCTATATTGAAAAATGACCCATATAAACTTAGCAAAGCAACTTGCTCCAAAAACGATAATAATAAATGTCGTAAATTTGTCGTAAATACAAAAAATTTGTCGCCCTTTTAGTTTTTTTTATAGGGGCTGGCTGTGCTAACTTGATATGAAAAATGCATTCAAACATATTTTAAAGAAAATATATCCTTTTTATGGATAATTCCGGGTTCCTTGAAAATTTCGAGTACTTGGCAACATTGTATTCATATAAGTACATCTGATTTGTGCATTTTACATGAAAAGGCGAAATATGAGTGTCTTACATGAATTCATTAACAATTGTCAAATGACCCAACGAATTTTAATTTCCTGAAGCAAAAAAATCCGGTGAGAACGATGAATTAATTGGAAATTCCTCATTTGAAATAGACCCTGTATCTCGTTTGAATATTGTTTTTTCCAGCCTTAAACTCACGTAACAATTGTCGAATATCCAAAATATAATTACGTGCAGTTTTTGAATTTTCTGAAGCAGAAGAACAGCGCACATTTTTTTCTAAGGGTGGCTGCGCTAACTTGATATCACTGCCACTACATTGAATTGACGAACGCGACTCGAATATAATTTTTTTTATGAAATTTGTCGAATGATTGTTGAAATATATTTTTTAGAAAATATAATATTTTTATGATATTTCAGCAATGTCACTGTGTATCAGTTGAACATTTTATCTACAGCCGAAAACTCACCTAGCAGTACATAATTATCGTGCTAATTTCGAATTTCTTGAAACTGAAAAACCAAGGTTGAGAATTCCCTTTTTTTGAAATACACGCTGTATCTCGGTTGAATATTGTTTTTTCCAGACTAAAATTCACTTAACAATTGTCGAATTACCAAAATGTAATTGTCGTGCTAATTTCGAATTTTTCGAAGATAAAAAACCGTTGAGAACGATAATTAATTGGGATACCTTTTTTTCGAAACCCAAAACTCTCTTAATTGTCGAATGACAAACACATAATTGTCGGGCAGTTTTTGAATTTCCTGAAGCAGAAGAACAGCGCACATTTTTTTTAAGGGGTAGCTGTTCTATCTTGATAAGTGAGTTTTCAACTGTAAAAAAAAATTCAACTGAAACACAATGAGCATTGCTGATATATCGTATAAATGCTTATATGTTCCAAAAAAATTATTTTAGTGTATGTTTATCATGAGGCCAATAAATACTTACTTACTCACTTTATTATTCTAGTGTTTTATTTTTTCTTCATTTTATCACTATACTGTTTTTCTCATATGAATATCTCCACACATAGTGGTTTTTTTAAGATTATTTACTAAGTATGTACTATTTTTAAGAATATCCCTCCCGTAAATAAACTATTATTATTATTATTCATACGGCTATGAACAATTATTTCAATATCTGAACCAATCTCCCAAGTTTCTTCACAGTTATTCATTCATAATTTTTTTTTCAGGCTTGGCGACCAGCAGAATTCCTTCACCAAGGCAATCTCGACTGGATTCCCAGAGATGACCTGCAAGACTCCGAAACCAAACTGAAAAGACGTCGCCTGCGCAAACGCAAACGAAAGCCAGCAGTTTTCGAAGAAACAGAAGACTTCGAACCCTACCCAGAAAGACCGATAAGAAGAAGGGTACGCCCTCAAAGACTAGATACAATTCGTGAACCATGGCAAGAAATGGAAGAAGATGCCATCAGAAAACCGAATGTAAGGCGAAGAGTGACACCTGCCTACCAATCTTCGGAAGAAAACAAAGAGGACTTTCTGAAAAAGAGCGAGCAAACACATTTTCAGTCGAAAAAATTGGAAAACGAACCGACCTCTATAAAAGCCTCGATTCTAGTAGAGGATTCAGGTATTCAGGCAAAACCCAAGCCTCAAATCAGCTCCATATCCGACCTGAAGACACTGCTTAAAAAATCTGGTGGTAGCCTCAGCCTCAGCGAGCTGCTGCAACAAAAAAATCTGTCGCTTTCTGAACTCCTCAGCGGGGACGAAAAAGCCATATCGGTATTAACCGAAAAACCCCAAGTGGACCACTCGACAGAAATCTCAACAGTAGCAGTGCCAAGTACCAAGTACCAAAGGCTGCCGCCTTCTGTAGGACTGAAGAAATTTATAGATAGGAACTTTGAACAAGACGGGGAGTCGGTAGAGTCGCTCAGTGCCAAAGAGACACTGCAAGCCCAAAGGAAACGTTTAGCTTTACTAGGGGCTAAGGAAAGTAAACTAGACACCACTGTATCCAAGTTTGATGTGGCAACAGAACCCACAACAGAACGGAGAATTTTCGTGCCAGCCCATCCCAAATACTATACTTCACTGAACTTCAAACCTGACTTCGCTTCTGAAGATCATCATGATGAATCTTTGGTAAAAGTCGCCCCTACTGAGAAAGCCGAAGTTGTAACTATCACTTCAACGAGCCCTTCTACTAAAACGACGACAGAATCTCCCAAAGCAGTAACCCCATCGCCGAAACTGAGAGCGAAATTGCCAACAACCAACGCCAAACTCAAGGTTACTACAAAAACAACCAAAGAAATAGAAAACATCTTTCCGTTTGCCTTCGAATTCACCAAACCAGTCAAATTGAGTTTGAATGAGATAATGGGCTTCAAAGAAGCAGATGGAAATATTGACGAGCCTTTAAGGATGCCCATCGATATAGAAACAATAATCAATAATGAGAAACCTGTCAGCACAACTACAGATATCCCAGGAGATAATGTAACTCTGGTGACTGCCAGAGAGGAAATCATGGAGATAATAAGAGACCCTTCAGCCAGAGATAAACTGTCCGAAATTTTGGAGCGGAGAAACATGACCCTCCAAGAGTTGGTGGAGCAGAGGGAACGCGGATCAAGTCAGCTCCATCTAGCGGATATTTTCCACAACAAGACCAGGGAACCGGAACCCAAAGAAGAACCTTTCATAGGTCGTATAAGTCCAGAGTATTTCAACGGTTTGAAGGCGTTCGACAGGAAGCAAAAAAGTCTCAAACTCGACAATGAGGCAGTTAAAACCAACAGAATTTCAACTATTGTCGTTGAACCTAGCGAACCAGTGACTCCGAAAATTGAGAAAGAAACTACGACCGGAAAGATGGAAATAGTCACAGAAAAGCACACAGAATTGCCTTCCACTACCGCTGGTAAGATGAACTATCCAGGAATGCAACATTTTCCTTGGAAACAACTATATCCGGATCTCTTCACCGATCCCCAAACAAGCGAACATCTTGATTCCCGAGAAAACCTCATCGAAGAAGATAACCAACGCCTAGAAGACGTACCAAGTGGGTTTGTTTCTTCTTACAACGAACGTTTCGACCCAGACGACGGTATCTTCGTGAACATACCTTCAGGAGTTAGGTCCGCCCTGTTCGCCAGCTTGGCTATAATAGGCCTATCTCTGGTCGTCTTTTTGGCCATACTGGTGATTCTCAAGTGTTTGCAGAAGAAAACGCGAGCAGCGAACTACTGTAGTAGTTTATCTTCGAGGATGAGATCACCGATGATTCTACAAGGTCGTACGGCCGCGCTGAAGACATTTATGAACGAAACTTTAGGGAGGAAAAAGAACAACTACTTCAGATCGAGTATGCAGAGCATGTCGGATGAAATTTGGGATAGCGGTAGAGATAGGAAACCGTCTTTCTGATGATTGAAGTTGGTGTTATGGGACTGTTGTTTATTTATTGTATTTTATTTATGTGATCGCGAGTGCAATATCATTAATTCTTCTTCATCATGTGACGGTTTCTTCTTCTGTGAATAAAAAAAAAACGAAGGACGTCACAAAAGCAGAAATGGAGTCTTGACATTAAACCTCACGAAGGTTGGAATTGGCGATGTTTTTATACTGATAGTTAATAGATATTATTAAGTAAATGTTTGAGTGTTATTGCTATTCAAATGCAAAAATATTTAACATATAGCTGTCAAGAATTTGGTATGAAAAACAAAACCTGTTGGCGCGGTTACTTGCAAGAGTAGCTTCCACAATTTATCGCTGACGATAGGATATATTATTAACCAACCTGATATTTTATAATGTTTTAAAAATACTGACAAATTACGCGAATGTAGGAAATTACTCATTCGTATATCTGAACCTGCTATCTCACTACTAGACAAGTAGGTATATCAAGAATAGACAACAAACATTTTCATGGATGAGCTGGAATCACGGTATCTACCACTTAATTCTGGAGAACCGCAAGGTTCAATTTTGGGTCCTTTATGGCTCTGCATGTACTCTTCGAATATATATATATATATATATATATATATATATATATATATATATATATTTAAGAAATGACAAAGTTAAATTTACGTATATTCAAAAAAATGTGCAGTATAGTTTGGTGGAAATATGGAATAAGATTGATGGAAAACGGAGCAATTAAGAGGAGACTAAAAATTTTCTTATGCAAAAATGCATTTTATAACATTGAAGAATATTTTCAACATGATATGGAAAGTTTGTGATAATTGTATATGCAGATACCTAATGTTGGTCTATAAGAGTGTGTGTGTATAAGTAAAAGTATGTGAGAATATGTGTCAATTTATTTATATGTATATGTATGTGTATATACAAAGGTGTGTGTGTGTAAGTGTATATCGGTACCTATTAGAGTATGTTTATTTATAAACATTATTTCGTTTTTAACGCTGTTCGACAAGTCTGGTAATTGGGATTTGATTACTTTCCCTTTTAATATATGTGCAAGTTTCTCAATTTTATACATTTTCAATGATTTTATTATGACAGGCAGTATGAAACTACATACATGTAAATATTTTATCGTAATCATTGTAATTATATTTAAGATTATTTATTTGACATGTTCTACACTTCTATGAGGTATGTAAATTAACAGAACGAATAAAGATATATATCTATCTATTGAGAAGCATCAATATTCATACGACACTCAGCTCTACTATAGTTTTCCTACTTAATCAACTGAAATTGTTTGTATACAGGTAAATAGTGATCTCCAATCATTGGTAAACCTACGCTCCGCAGAGATGTCCACACCTAAATTTAAAACGGAACAATTCAAGAGATCATTCAGTTACCAAATCTGTGAAATCCATAATTCAGCTCCTATCAATATCAGAAATGAAACAAACCTTCAGGAAAAGATACACAGATTATTTGTATGATAGTCAGCAATGAGTGAACATAAAACCCATTATCCAATTCATTCGTACATTCATTCCAGAGATAACACGTTTCTTTTTTGTTTTTCTTTTTCTATTTCTTATTTTTCTCTCTTAAAGATTTTTTAAGGTTAAGTGGAAGAGCAAATTGAACTTTGCCTTTTGTTTTCTTGCGACACAAAATAAAATTGTGAATATTTTAGGAATAAAATATATGAAATGGAGAAAACAATAAAGTCATTTATAATTATTATTGAAAACATTCCCATATCATCTTCGAATTGATATTGTGGGAACTCATTGCTTTCATGTCGGACATAGTTGCAATGTCCTTTTTCATGGCCAAGGTTAAACTAGACATACCTTTCGATAGCGTGTATTTTCGAGGTTGAAATCATAAGTGCTGGGGATTTTATTAGGCTAGGGGCTGGTGTTGGATTCTTTGCACTTTCTTCAAGGTTTTCATGGTGTGGTGTAAATTTGAGTTCCTTTTAACTTAAGAGCTGTCAAACCGCTATTTGCACATTTGTTGAGTATATCTATAAATATCTTGATAGAAAAAAACTTTTAGGTGCCCTATTTTTTTATCTCACGAAAGCTTTCGATTGCCTAGACCTAGATCATACTGAAACCAAACTGTACTCGTTAGGAACAGAAACATTATTGTGAAATTTTATGGAACACGACCCGAATTGCATAACATCAATCTAGGGGTACCACAAGTATCTATACTAGGTCCACTGGTTTTCCTCACGTTCATCAATGAGCTGCCGGATTACAAGAATGCTGATTGTCTGATATTATACGTCGATGATGTATCTGTAGCATTTCACAGTGAAAACGAAATTGAATTCGATAAGAAAGTGATCGAACTACATAACAAATTCGGCAACTGGTGCGTCTCCAATCGATCATAGCATAACCATCCTTATGCAGTATTACATAAAAAACAACCGCATGGTCCCAGAAATCAATACACGTAATACAACACTGATTACATCAGATTTCCCGAAATTTTTAGACTCCAATCTATCCTTCAGAAATTGCATTGATCATATCAGTAAGCAAGTAAATAGTGGGTATTATGCTATTCTACAGATGAAAAATATCTTTGATAAGCATCAACTTATCTACATTTACTATGCCTTCAAATATCCCCACACTTCTCCTATAACATAGTTGTTTGGGAATATGCGGTCTCATCTCAAGCTGATATCTCAAAAGAGAATAAATACGCTTAATTTTCGGAATGAAACGCACAGACTCTTGTAAACCATTCTTCATTGAAAACAACATCCTCGCTATACCATGCATGTACATGAAAACACTATTAATAATCAAATCAAAACTCTCTACTCTCCCGACAAGTGGTGTTGTTAATCACAATTATAAGATACGCACTCCTCTACAGATACCACAACATAGAACAACTTTGCTCGAAAATGCCCCATCTTTTGCAAGGGCTCAATGATACCATAAAGTGCCTGAAGAAATTGCGAGTGAAAGAAATTACACTATATTAAAAAATGAATTGAGAAAGTTGAATAATTTTTAGTGAACGATCATGGTGCCTGAATGCACTTATTCAAAAAGTTTCTTTCCTCTACCCTTGTAATTATGTCTTTACCTGTTTGCAGAATATGACCTGTGATTATCTGTTTGAATATCATTAACCTCAATAATCTCAACAGTAGGTAGGTACTCTTTATTATATGATAGTACCTGGACGACCGAGCTACGCTCGGCATGTTTTTTTTGTAAAATCCTGTTATTTCGGAGATATTTATTTAGATAAACTTGAAACCTAACCTACCATAAAAATGTTTTTTCGGCAACCGTCCGGGATGTACCCACTTACCAGACGCTTTTTCTTTGAGAAAGTAGCATTTTCCGGCCTAGTCCGGGAAGTACGTACTTCCCGGACTAGGCCGGGAAGAATCACGTCCTTGTTGTCATTGTAAATATGAAAATCTTGGTAGGTATGGTTTTGATAAATGTAGTTGATCATTACCATAGCAACGAAATAACGGCTGACAGTTCATATGAAATTAGTTGTCAAAAGTTTGCATGTTTTTGATCGCAATTCGCAATAAAATATGGAAAGCAGCAGCGATAGTGACTTTGAAAATGTGCCTTGGGAAATTTCCAATATAGCAGCTGCTGCTACAGCACAATTCAAAATCCAGGTACGAAAACGTTTATGATTTGTTCACGAAATGGATGGATATGAAGCAATGCAAAACTATTACAGAGGATGTAATTTTGGCTTATTTGGCGCAAAAATCTGAAACTGTCAAATAAAAAAAAAATTTTCCCAAAGGTTATGATTTTTAAAAGGAAGAATTTAAAAAGAAGTATAAATTAGGGAAGGATAATGAAACATATCTAATGCTTAAGGTAATTTTAACAAAATATTACGATTGTAGGATATAAAAGTATTAACTTAATTTTCAGGTAGCAACAATTATTGGGTTAGCCGGTGCGTGTAGACGAGAAGAACTAACAAAAATGTCAATTGATCTAATAAATGACAAGGAAGACATGTTGCTTGTAAAAATACCGGATTCCAAAACACATATTGAGAGAACTTTTGTTGTAATTGGGCAAGAAAACCTGCTGTTGTATAGGCAATATTTATCTTTACGGCCATCCCATACTCCACATAACAGATTATTCGTTTACAAAAAAGGAAAATGTTCGATTCAGCCTGTTGGTATCCACACTTTTGGGAGTCTCGGAATAAAAATCGCAGAATTTTTACATTTACCCAATCCTAAAAATTACACAGGCCCATAGCATTCGTCGAACTTCGGCGACGTTATTTGCTGATAATGGTGGGAACATCACAAATTTTAAGAGACACGGTGGCTGGAAGTCTACAAATTGGGCTGAAGGATATATAGATAATTCACTTACAAACAAAATTAAAATTGCCAAGATCATTCAAAAATCATCGGATGAAAACAATCAATGTGAAACGGAAACTTTGCCTTCTTGTTCTGGCTTCAACAAAAGGAATTTAAATATACCAAGCATTTCAAACAAATTGAATCCCTTCAATATTAGCAATTGCTCGAATTTTAATATAAATGAGAATTAGAATGTTTCTGTTAATATGTAGTATTTTCTGTTCTGTTTGATTCAAATAAGAATTAAAATGTATAATAAAGAAATGAAGAAATATGTCGTCTCATTGATTTGTTATTCTACACGGTTGCCGACAAAATATTGTACGCAACACGCCAGAAAATAGTTTTTTTGGACTCACAGACTTCCAGGACTCGCCTACGGCTCGTCCTAGAATTTTGTCTATTCGTCCAAAAAAACCCTATTTTCCGGACTTGTTACGTAAATTACTATTTTGTCAAAATTCATGAATTTTGTTTTGTTATTATGGGCCGATTCCATTCAAAATTGGTATGTGGGAGTTTTTGGGGTCGGAGATCATGATTTTTTTCATCAAAATCCACGAATTCAAGATGGCGGCTCCAAGGTGGCGACGAGTTTTGTGATACTAGCCTGATTCCATTCAAAATTGGTGTGAGGGGGTTTTTGGGGTCGGACATCATGATGTTTTTGTCAAAATTCATGAATTCAAGACATGTTTGGTTATTATGGCCCGATTCCATTCAAAATTGGGTTTTTTTGAAGTCGGAAATTATAAATTTATATCAGAATTCGATGAGATGACGGATTTCATGAATTACTAAAAAGAATTGAAAATCAAATGACAAGTGACGGTCTTTGGTCATCGGTTGCTCATACAATGAATAGATTTCAGGTAGGTAGTCGTAGAAAGAATCACTGAATTATCAATTTATTACGTGATTTCGAGCAATTGGCTCCATACGGTTTAATCTGATCAAATTGCCCGATTCAGCAGGACTGCACGTTCGTGTTGCGAGAAACCAGATTTCCGGGCACGGATTCCGGATAATTACGAAGAACGTGTAATCCTAATTGAAAATACTCGCATAGTTAGTTTTAGCCGTTTGTTTCTCCGTATTAGCGGGCTGCTGAAATTTTCGATAGTGATCATTGCTATTGTAAGGATTTTTCTCTAGGATTTGGAATAATTTTGTTGTCACCTGAAATCATCCATACAATTTGTCGCAAAAAATGTTTAAGAATGTTATTATATAATGAATGGTGTGCACTGAAGGGAACAAGAGACTTTACATTGGGCGGTTTGGTGGCCATTGTTCCAACGCCCATATGGTACAAAATGGGACCATCTTGAAAATCGGAGGTTCCACAACAAATTTGTTTTAGTCTTTGGACAATAATTTGATGGATATCTGAACCGAAAAATAACAATAAATCATCATACGGTGCGTAGATACTACTGGATAATAACAATAATGGAATTTTACCAATCACACGCAGTTTTTCTGCTTCAGGAAATTCAAACACCCCACGACAAATACGTTTTGGTCATTTGAAAATTGTTCAGATAATTTCTGATTGAAAAAAGTTTCTCATTTCGTTTTTAGTTCGTCAACATCCATAGGGACGGCATCGAAAATGCGTTCTATCATGCTGCTACCGTGCAGACTTCTCTTCGAAAAATCGTTAATAAATCAGGGACGCATATATCGATGCGAAATTCCATATCCCTGTAGAAAAAAGAATTTCCTTTCGAATGGCGAGAAGCACGATGGAATCGGAACACTTCAAAGTGAATAAAGTTATTTTTGCAGTGTTGTAATCTGGGTAATATACAGGGTGTTGTGAACTACCACACACCTGACCACCAATGTTAATAACTGGGCTACGGGGTGTTGTGAATTAACCCACCACACCTGTAATACCAGACATTATTCGTTAGGTTGGAAAAACAGTATTAAGAGCAATCGACTGTCTGAAGACGGTCAATACTGAACGAAATCTGGAGCGGCTCAGATCTGGTTCATATCTCTCAAATACTGGAACATGGGCTGTTTATTCAGGAAATACTACCGTTCAGAAAGATTCGAACCAAACAATGATTTGATAAAATAATAATGCACTCATAAAAGTTAAGAATGTATATATATATTTAATAAAACTTCACACAATTCTCTCAACCGTCTATGGACGAATGATAGGCAACAATATTCATACAATGAAAACTAATGTAGCGTATTGGCAGATAATTCTGCAGTGGCTTCACAATAGAAATAATTTTAATAAAAGAACAATCTTGAAATTCAATTGCTACCAACGACTAATAATACTTCTCTTTTTGAGATCTTTGTAATCTTGAAAACTATGGAAATACTTTTTAGACACATACACATTTTAATGGGTTGGGTTTTTTTTTTGCCATAAACATAAATACAGAAAAACAAACATGAGACTCACCCTGTTTAACACTTATTCACTGGAGTAGTTTTAAACGGCAAATAGATTAGAATTTATTATTATCAGTTCGTTTTCTCCCGCTCAATCGGTTATTCTAATTAGTTCGTCCGGTATATTCGTATACAGATAAGGTTTTTCTAAGTGATCGGGAACCATTGAAATTGCGGAATCCCGTTATTATCTCTGTTTTGGAAGCTTTTACAATTTGTGGAAACTATACTGTTCACTCGTGTTTTTACTAGGAGCTTCAATACTTGATTTGAATCGGCGGAGTTTCTATGTTTGCTGAAGTTAACTACACTGATTGGGAAACTCTCATTATTATTGTAAGATACTGTAATTCGACTGACTTTTATACCGCACTTTTGAGAATGACATGTTCTCCGAAATATTTTCGTATAATATAAGTGATTACTGAATGAGATACTGCTTTGAACTAACTTAACTCTTTCGGCTCCCGTTGCCTTTTATAATATCTTCGATACCGAAGCTGGGGCGGGACTTAGTGTGTTTTATGAGCAGATAACGAGGTGACATCGTAAAACTGATAAGGGTCTTGTTTTTCTAACCCGTTCTCGCTTATCTTATGTTATAATTGGATAATATTTTACTGCATGACAGGTATTTACGGTAGCTGTCGGGTAATCTTTGAAATAATGACCAACAAGTGTGTTTATGAACTTCTCGGTGGCGATTTATGAGTTAGCTACGGCCCTTAATGATGTGGGCTGGTGTGCCTGTCGTTTATCGGGATTTTTTAATGGCCCTGTTTGTGTTATCGACTTTGGAGGGTGTTTTGGTAATTATTTAAACTGACTTCCTTATCTCGCTGTGACTGTAACGGGTAGCAATCAATAAACTTTGTTTTGCTCTCCTAGATGAGTCATGTAAGCATTCGGTATACAATGGTTACGTCTTGGTAATTATCTTTAAATGCATTTCTGTAATTACAGGGCATAACAGCAGGGGCACCGGTGCAGACTTCTGTTGGAAGAATCCCAAAAAGACCAAGGAACAATCGGTGTGAAATTCTGGAAATTTATGCAAAAAACTATGAAAAAACCGATTTTAGGTTTTTTTTTTTGGGAAAAAAATCATTTTCTGTTTTTTTCCGGAAGTTCGGATTTTTTTTCTAACTCGGGAACGGTAAACGATAGAGCAATTCTGAATGGCTGAATCAGTCTAGAAACGGAATTTCGTTTTGATATGGATTTTTTTTTGAAAAGTCAAATTTTCGAGCAACGCCTAGACGCCTAAATTTCTTCGAAAAACCAAAGTGGTCGCATCGCTCTCCGGCTTGAACCAAAATGCGGGAAATGCCGCGTAGATTCCGAAAATATAGCATTTGTGGTATCTCAATCCGACAGATTCACCGTGAATCCTGAAAAATCGAGATGACGGCGAGAGAAATCATAGATGGCGCACCGGACGACTTTGACATATGTCAAATGAAAAAACCATCGGAGCGCAATCTGAAAATAACTTTTCTATACGTAAAAAACTCCGCTGAATACAAAAAAGTGCCCATCTCGTCGATAGGACATGAAATGAAGAAGCTATTACCATATTTTCTGCCAGCGCACCGACGTTTCGAGACTTTGCGACATCATAGCTCTCTTAGACGAGATAGTCACTTTTTTGGAGTTTTTCAGATTGCGCTCCGATGGTTTTTTCATTTGACATGTCAAAGTCGACCGGTGCGCTATCTCCTTATTTCTCTCGCCGTTATCTCGATTTTTCAGGATTTACGGTGAATCTGTCGGATTGAGATACCACATATGCTATACCGGGTGACACAGAATATCGGGCCACCCCTGTAACTTCTGCATTCGTGAACGGATTTTTCTGGAATTTGGTACAGTTAAATAAGCAACCATTTCGGATTTGATCACATTACAATCCAATATGACGGACTCCCGGTTTTCTGGAAATGCCAGTAACTTTGTTTTTTCGAATGGAACACCCTGTATATTTTTACATATTCAAGTTCAACAGGTCGAAACAACTCCAAACCTTATGTCAAATGTCATTTTTTTAAAACAATTGAAATTAAAATTGTTTTTTTATTTTACCTCGTGGATAAATGAGATTTGGTCGAAGCTATTCACAATAGCTCGAAAATAACAAAAACACTGAATTTTTTCTGAAAAATTATTTTTTGTGTCACTTACTGGTTAATCAATTCAGTCACATCACATTTTGATCAAAAATTCATTTTTTTCTAATGAAACCCCTATGGGCCACCTACCTGTCTCTCTAGAACATTCATTAAGGAAAAAACTGAAATAACATTTTTGTATTTCGGTGCAGTAACAAATTGTATACATTCAAAAATCTACAACTAGTTCATGAGTTTCCTTGCAGTTCGAATAATTTTTTAACTTATTAAGCTGTGGAAAACAACATTTCTGAATCTTGTCAACTAATTGTGTAAGTTATACTTATAAGCACGATAATGGTGTTTTTTTAAATCCTTCTAGCGTTTTCTCGACTGACATTGCATTGGTATTCCAATTCCCGCGTCGAAGCGGTTGGATCAAAATCAACATAAGCAAAACATTCATTTCTGCCTCCTCACTTACGATCATCTTCTTCATTGTTGGGTTCTTTTGGGAATCTTCTCTCCACATTTTTGAAAAAGGTTCTTTGTGGGTGTCTTCTGGGTATCGTTCAGCGTATAACTGACAAGCGGCGACAATGTTTTCAAGACATTCTCCGTTCACTTCTTCTGTTCACTTCTTGTGAACCTATAACTTTGATTTTACAGTTCTACTAAACTAATTTCCGGAAGTTAACTGATTTTCGAGAGTTAAGATGAAAGATGACAGCGACACACAATTAGTTGAAAAGATTCAGAAATGTTGTTTTCCACAGCTTACTAAGTTGAAAAATTATTCGAACTGCAAGGAAACTCATGAACTAGTTGTAGATTTTTGAATGTATACAATTTGTTACTGCACCGAAATACAGAAATGATATGTAATTTTTTTCCTTAATGAATGTTCTAGAGAGACAGGTAGGTGGCCCAAACGGGTTTCATTTGGAAAAAAAAATGTTGATCAAAATGTGATGTGACTGAATAAATGCATCAATAAATGACACAAAAAATAATTTTTTAGAAAAAATTATGTTATGTGCGACTTATTGTGAATAGCCCAAATCTCATTTATCCACGAGGTAAAATAAAAAACAATTTTAATTTCAATTGTTTCAAAAAAATGACATTTGACATAAGGTTTGGACTTGTTTTGACCTGTCGAACTTGAATATGTAAAAATATACAGGGTGTTCTATTTGAAAAAACAAAGTTTATGGCATTTCCAGAAAAACCGGAAGTCCATCATATTGGATTGTAATGTGATCAAATCCGAAATGGTTGCTTATATAACTGTACCAAATTTCAGAAAAATCCGTTCACGAATGCAGAAGTTACAGGGGTGGCCCGA
Source organism: Gonioctena quinquepunctata (assembly GCA_018342105.1). Classification (NCBI taxonomy): domain Eukaryota; kingdom Metazoa; phylum Arthropoda; class Insecta; order Coleoptera; family Chrysomelidae; genus Gonioctena; species Gonioctena quinquepunctata. The sequence goes on along the minus strand of JAFIRS010001661.1, from coordinate 156,062 downwards.
TATCCTGTGTCACCCGGTATTTTCGGAATCTACGCGGCATTTCCCACATTTTGGTTCAAACCGGAGATCGATACGATCACTTTCGTTTCTCGAAGATATTTAGGGGTTGTTCGAAAATTTGTTTTTTTAAATTTTTTTCGTATCGAAACTAAATTCCGTTTCTAGACTCATTCGACAATTCTGAATCGATTGGAGTTCGCAGAATTGCTCTATCTTTTACCATTCCGAGTTAGAAAAAAAAATCCGAACTTTCGGAAAAAAACCGGACTTGATTTCTTTTCCCGAAAAAAAACTTAAAATAATTTTTTTCATAGTTTTTTGCATAAGTTTCCAGAATTTCACACCGAACGCTCTGTCCCTGATCTTTTTGCGATTCTTCCAACAGAAGTCTGCACCGGTGCTTGAGCAAAAATCACTTTTTTCACCTTGAAGCGGGAAAAAAAATTTTTTCCGTACTCCAATTCCATCGTCCTCTATTCTTTTTGCGTCCCTGATTTATTTACGATTTTTCGAAGAGAAGTCCGCACGGTAGCATCATGATAGAACGCATTTTCGATGACGTCCGTATGGATGTTGACGATCTAAAAACGAAATGAGAAAGAAACTTTCCGGAATATAACTTTTTCTGACGATCGGACCGCAGCTAAGAGAGCTATGATGTCGCAAAGTCTCGAAACGTCAGTGCGCTGGCGGAAAAGATGGTAATAGCTTCTTCATTTCATGTCCTATCGACGAGATGGATTCAGCGGAGTTTTTTACGTATAGAAAAGTTATTTCAACAAAGTTACGTGGGTGTATTACTGTGAAAATATAATATTTCCATCATTCAACACGAAAAAAAAAAAAACGTAAAAGGTCATTATACAAATGCGCTGTTGCCAAAAATGCGAATTTTCCACAGAAACCAGGAAATCCCGTGAAAAAGGTATATACAGAGTAGGCATTGAAAACTAAACAGCGGCTCTGTAGGTCGGCAGAACCGAATTATATAAAAACGCTCGGACACGTCAACTACATTTTCGAGGGGGACATCGTTCGCGATGAAATTCAACCGAAATACATTCCATTCCTCGGAGCTGTGGAAGGTATTTTCCTTCTCAATATCAAACAACAAAAATACATTAATTCTATCGATTCGTTTTCGAGATATAGGAGCTTGAAGTTGGGAAATCACTTTATTCACTCAATCAATAAAAATAACATCTAACAATGCAACTGTTTGAAGATAATTATCATTGTCAAGGAATTAAATGATCTAACTGGTTACCAACAAATAACATGCAATTCCGTTTCAAATTTTTATTTCATCCTCATTTACTTGATCGAAAAAAATTTAAGGTTCTTAATAATCGATAAAAAGACGTTTTCTCGAATTCGACTCGAATGCGAGTACAACAAAAACATGTACGAGATAATTTTTTTCGTCAAATCGCAATTGTGGACGTCTATCAGTGTCTGATCTTTGATTGAACGACATTAGAGTGAATTGCTTGACTAAAGCTGCTGAATATCTTTCGGCAATAATGGTGTATACGATCGCGGAAAGAGTTGAAATAATAACAATTTTTTTTAAGAATGATGAGTGCGGTAACCGTGCGCTAATTTGTTCAATGAAACGCATCCAGATAAACTTGTTGCTAGAAAATACGTTCTAGAATTAATAATATAATAATAATAATAATATGTTTATTCACCAATAATATAACTTGCATAAAAAGGACAATATATAGTAAGAATAAACAAAAATAATCACTGAAGCTGTAGTAGCTTGTGTGTGATACAATACATACAGGTCAATCAATATAAAATATAATATAAAATATAATCGAAAACACACTACATCTTAAAATACATCATATGAGAATAAAATTTAATATGGAGACGTTGATTGTAAAATATCAAGTATAAAATTTGAAGATTTGAACAACACGATATTTTAAGATAGAATGCACGACACTTTAAAATATAACATACGAGTATAATAATAATAATAATAACGGAAGGACTATAAATAGAAATATTACAATGTTATTTATAATACAAATATGTACAGTTACTGTCTAAGTTTTAATTTTTCTAATAATTTTCTTTATATCACTCAATCAGCTCTCTATCATTTTGTGTATTTTTATTCTGTCTGTCCCATTAACAAATAATAAAAGTTGTGTTTTAAAGCGTTTTAAAGAAGTTTCATTGATGATTTTTGTGGTAATTGACTGAATATTTTAGGTGCCAAATAGTTGTAACTTTTTGGCCTACTGCTTTAGAAACCGTCGGTATGCAATATTGATTTTTTGATCTGGTTGCGTATCTGTGGTTCTGAGTGGTAAGTTCGCTTTATTTTTATATTGCTGGCATCCTATCTGAATGAAATACAATTGTCTGATATCTAATATTTGTGTTTCAGTATAGAGTAGAGAACTTGCATATCTTGCAGGTTTGTTGAGCATCATTCGGAGGAATCGTTTTTGCGAGATTTCGAGGGCATGTAGGCAATTTCCTGATACTCCTCCCCAACCAATAATACCATATTTTAGGTGTGACTCAACCAAACTGTGGTACAGTATTTTTTTATATTTGAAACTCAAAAATGGTCCAACTTGTTTGAATCGAAATAGAATACTACGAAGTTTTTTTGTTAAATATTCCATATGATGGTTCCATCGTAAGTGATTGTCGATAACTACTGAAAGATTTATCGAAATTTATTGAGAGTAATCTGCTGTCGAACCAGTCTTTGAGTTTTGCAAGATCATTTTCTATGTTTAGTTTGAGATTGTACCAGTCGTCATTTTTGTAATAAATCACAGTGTCGTCCGCAAAGCATTATTTTACCAATTTTTCTTGTTGAAATAATTGTTCAAATAAATTACGAATAATACCGGACCCAATACGGTTCCTTGAGGTACACCACATTTAATGTTTATTTCTTCACTCACATGATTTTTGAATTTAACTTTTTGTGTTCTATTTGTCAAATAACTTCCGAAAAGATTGTGTGCTAGACCCTTACACCCATATCTTCCAGAGTATCTAAAAGTATGGAGTGATCGACAGTATCGAAGGCCTTTTTCAGATCTATAAAAACTCCAATAGAAGGAGTACTTGAATCTAAGGATTCATATATAGCTTTTGTCAAGGAATGGATTGCATCGTTGGTAGATTTTTTTTCTCTGAAGCCATATTGGGATGTCGACAGCAGGTTATACTTTGATAGGAAGGCGGTAAGTCTTGTTTTTAAAATTTTTTCAAAAACTTTGCTAATTGATGATAGGAGAGAAATAGGCCTATAATTTGAAACATTGTCAGTATCGCCATTTTTGAAAATTGGAGTTATGAGTGATTTTTTCAGAGTGGAAGAAAATATGCCCAATTCAAAAGATTTATTTATAATGTCCGTCAAGGGTTTGCATATTAATTTTGACATAATCTTTAGGGTTTCAGCTTTAATTCCATCAAGCCCGGGGGTCTTTTTATTTTTCAAATTATTTATTGTATTTTCAACCTCAGCAGTATTTGTTGGTGTAAGAAAAAGATAATTTTTATTGATAAATTTTTTTACTTTTGTAATTGGGATTTGGTCTTATGTTCTTTGCCAAATTTTCTCCCACATTCGCGAAGAAGTTATTGAATATTAATTAGTGCAAGAATTTCGTCGAACTGGATCAGTAGGCAATAAGAAACGAGACCCAGAACGTGAATTTCTGTTGAGAAATGAAGCTGTTGAAGTTGCACTTTTAGGACAAGTTCATGCAGACCCAACATTGAGCACAAGGAAATTGGCTAGTGTTACCAATATCAGTAGAACCACTATCCGCCGAATCCTGAAATATCATAAATTCCACCCATACAAAATAAATTTGGTACACCAATTGAATGAAGATTATTTTGATAGGCGACAGGAATTGTGTGAAATTATGACTACGAGAATAGATGCTGATGATAATTTACTTTTCAACATCTGCTTTTCTGAATTCGACTGTGAATCGTCATAATTGTCGTTATTGGTCAGATGCCAATTCACATGTTTTCCACGAAGTCCATACTCAAACTCCACAAAAACTCAATGTCTGGGCCGGTATTTTTGGGGACCGTTTGATTGGACCAGTATTTCTCGACGGTAACCTGACAGGAGAAAGTTATTTGGAATTATTGAATGAATTTGTTTATCCACAATTAGTAGACATCATTGAAAATGACGATCGTTACCATGAAGACCACTTGATATTTCAACAAGACGGGGCACCTCCACATTATGAACAGCCTGTTAGGGAGTTTTTGGATAGAATGTTTCCTGGAAGTTGGATTGGAAGAAGAGGCTCTATAGAGTGGCCAGCCTGATCTCCAGATTTAACCACCCTCGACTTTTTCCTGTGGGGTCACTTGGAAAACAAAATATTTGCAACCAAACCAGAATCTCTGGAAGATTGACGAAGGAGAATTATTGAAGAATGCCGTCGAATAACGCCGGAAATGCTACGAAATGTGAGGTCTCGTTTTGAACAGAACTTATACTATTGTATGGAAATGGGTGGTAGACAGTTTGAACATTTAGTTCATTGACAATAGTAATTATTGCGACAGTTGCTTTATCAGATGTTTTTTTATTGATTGAGTGAATAGAAAGTGATTTCCCAACTTCAAGTTTCTATATTTCGAAAACGAATCGATAGAATTGATTTATTTTTGTTGTTTGATATTAAGAAGGAAAATACCTTTCAAATGAGGTATCACTTGCTATTTAAAAATTTAGGGGTGGCGGTCACAGCTCCGAGGGATGAAATGTATTTCGGGTGAATTTCATCGCGAACAATGTCCCCCTCGAAAATGTAGTTGACGTGTCCGAGCGTTTTTATATAATTCGGTTCTACCGACCTACAGAGCCGCCGTTTCGTTTTCAATGGCCCACTCTGTATATGCTATAAGGAATGGATTTTTTGCGTTTTTTTACGTCAGATGGACTTCGACAATTACTCGACAGTTATTCATAACCATTGTGATGAATTTGATGTTTATTTGTGAGTGGTACTGCTAACTTGATATTAACTTAGCAGAGCCATCCCATATAAAAAAACTAAGAGCGCGGCAAATTTTTTTCGTTCACACGACAAATTCTCGACAATTATTCGACAATTATTGGAATAGGTTTGATTGATTTTTTTGCAAGTGGCTCTGCTAACATTATATGGGTAAAAAAGTATTTAGGAAAAGCCAGCCTCGGCTTGCGCCCGACAGGCAATATTTACTGTCATCCGGGTAATGTTCAGCTTTTTCCACTAGATATACATGTACTAATGTCCGAGATCTCTATGCTTGCTGTACAGGTTAAAGAATCTAGTGATTCTCAGAAACTGTACTGGAAAACTTGTGAAGGACTCGCTGGCCAGGTATCCAGTTCAAATATCGGGAATAACAATATAATTCCAGGGAAAAGTCCACTACTCAAAATGTGTTGCTGCACAAAGAACTTGCGGTATTAGCAAGAACAGAAAATGCCGTCAAATGGTAGAACCAGGGCCGGATTAAAAGGTGTGGAGGCCCTTGGGCAACAAAGAAGTGGAGGCCCCTAATCATTTTTCAAACAAGTTTTTTTTATTTATTGCGGAACAAATCAAATTATTTCGACACGAGCATATGTAGGCATAATAAAATACAAGAAATAAATTAAATAACAGCGTAAACGAATGGATTCTTGCGAGCTTTTTTCGACGAAAAGTCATTGATGATTTCGGTCAAATCCAGCATCCGGAGAAAATCATTCTCAATGCTAAGAAGCGATAACTTTGATAGGCGGCTTTGTCTCATCGTAATTCGCCTATTTTTTACATTTTTCATTTTGGAAAATGAGCGCTTTCCAGTGCAATTCGACACCATCAAAACCAAGTATATTCTAATATCACAAGAGAGTGAAAATAATTCGACAGATTTTCGAAAACTTGTCGCCAGGCGATAGACAAGGGAGACCAACTGGCTCGAGTGGCTATTGCAAAATGCCAACAAGTTTGAGAAAGAAATCTAGATAATTATTTTCTACTATATCGAACTCTCGTGTGGTATTCTTTAGATTATTTTTTGATGTTACGATCATAAACACATTTCCTCGCAAAATTATATAATGTACTAAACCGGTTTTGATTCATTTCTCACTTTTCATGAAAATTGATGACAGACGTCAAATTAAAAATATAGGTTATCCGACAATAAAAACAAAATAGCTCAAATTATTCCCGCGACAATTTTCTAGGTAGAATATTCCCACTATTGATTGGCCAAAACGTATATGAATTATTTCAATTGAACGTTTCTATTGGTTTCTAGCAATGTCAAAAAATAATCACCGTAATTTCAATGTTTGGGAATGTAGCTCTGAAATTTTGGTTTTCAAGAATTTGATAGTAGAACAGCTTAGATTGGTCTTTTTGATAGTCCTTTTTCAGAAGGATTTACATTTGTTGCGGAATGTCATCCTTTCAGATTTCGGGGATTTCTCTGTTACAAGCGCGCCACTCAGCGGCCAATAAATAGGAAAAACAGGTATAGACGGGCAAAGTGTTTGTAGAATCGGCAGAAAAATAGTCAACAGAATTTGCAACTTTTGTTATATTATGGATTGCGCACAGGGCTCTTATAAATAATTTGATGCAATCATATTCATAAATTGAAATATTATTTTCTTTTGCTTATGATTATTGAATTGCATTGTGAATCTAGATCGCTTGTGTCATTCGAAGAACACATTAGACAAAAAATCCTCCATTTAATAATAAAAAAAAATATTTTTTTTGAAATTCAATTGTTCTTGTTTTTACAGCTAATTTCGATACGATATAATATTTTGTATAATAGTATGATGTTTTACTTGGTGATTGTTTCTCGCATATACACATGATTCATCAGATCGAAGATTAATATTAACCATGGATTTTGACAAGAATACGAAACATGTTTTTGAATGTTTAAAACTAAAAATGAGAGGAAAAAGTGGGAGAACTGCTCTTTCGTTGTCAGATTTTTTATATATAATTTTGCATATCCTTCGGTATTTGTTAGGAAATTTTACCTAAAAATTTATATTGTGGAGGCCCCTCTCTTGTGGAGGTTCCGGGGCTGCAGCCCCGTTTGCCCCCCTCTTAATCCGGCTCTGGGTAGAACACTAGTAATGACATTTTTCCATCATTATATTAACCAGCAAAAATATATTTTTCGGCAGTACTGGAAAGAACACTTAATTCTTCTAAGTGCCAATTTCAAGAAGTTCTATTTCGACTATCGGAAACCCTAATAAAGTTCTTACCTGGATGGTTTCGAAGATCATGATCGAATTCCCTTAAGTATCTCAAAACTAGATTATTATTTATTAATCTACTCACAGATACGATCAATGTTTCTTTTCTCATCAGGAATTTCTTGTTATTATTTATTCATAAAATGATCTATTTGAATGGTATGTATCACTTGATTCCTAATCCTTTTTACCTTCAAATGTACCTTCCCTCCTCGTATATTGAAAAATGTTGAATACATTCATCTCAGCATTATTTATCAGAACAAATAACACGCATATGCCCCTTTTTTAAAATATCTTGATTTACACATAGATATTATCACATAGAAATATCAGCAACAAACGTAAAAATTGAAAGAATGTTTTCATCACATTCATAAACGTTATCCTAGCGCCTCTGGTGGACGTATGCATCGTTACTTCACACAGTTCAAACTCTTACCGCTAGTTGCTTCGAACTGTCAACTATAATAGCACCTGACTTCGTATATATGTTGTTGTAATATTCTGATTATGATAGTATTTTGAATTTCCACTCAAACATCACATTACATGAAAGTGATGTTGAATTAATGTTTGGGTTGCAAGAAATAGTATTGTCCATCAATATTCCTGAAACAACCACAATTGGCGCTAGTGTTTGGGGACAATTATTCAAGTAAAGATCAAATCGAGTTTGAATTGAGGAGCACCTTCAAATTTGAAAATGTTTGATAACATTTTGAGATCTGAGGAATTATTTTCAGTTTTACATGAGGCAAAGAAAAATGAAATTATGCGTGTTCTCTATTAAAATCGTTGTCACATATATTAGAATTGATTGAAACAAATCTTACCAGTACTCAGCATATGTGAACTTCTCCCTCATAAATCTACTTATCGGATCATCCAAAGTATGGAATAATTTATGAAAATAAGCATATTGCCTTGCAATACATTTCATCTGTTTCAAAGCAATATCCAGCGTAGGACTTCCTTTCAATTCTTCCAGTTCATCGACACTAAAATAAAGAACCGTAGTATATTCCGTTGGCAATATATCGATATATGGCCCCCAAAACGATTCTTTTTTGAATTTTTCGTACAATAGGAAAATAGCCAGTGTTACGTTAGGCATGTTACTCAGAATTTGATCCTTTTCGATCAGATCTTTCAGCTCATTTTTGCTTGCAAGGTCTGCGGTGATCATCAGTCTCCGTGGAACTGTAATCACTAGGGAAGATGAGGGAATTTCAGCATTCACTTTCAGTCCTAGCTCGAACCCCTCAAACTCGTGTATCTCGGTCCCTTTGAGTTCCGCGCCGTTTTCCTCAACCCACCACGTGAAGCGGTCGATGGTGGCAGCACTTGTCCGGTTACCGACTGAGAATACTGAGATGTCTCTCTGTGCATTTTTCCTCACTTCCAGCTCTTTAATTTTATCTGTTATTGTACTGATTTCTCTTTGGTTGTCTAAAGCTTTGACTAAGTTGGGTTGTGGTGGAAGGGTACTTATCCTGAGCAACTTATCTACATATAAGGTGATATCTTTCTCGTCCTTCCTGGTGTTTCGGTCATTTTTTGCGGCAATTGTGTTCCTTGACCTTTGGCCTTGTGATTTTCGTCCCATCGTTCACTGCATCCGCGCGATTAGTGATTAGATAAGATCAGCTTTTGATTCATTGATACACTACACGTGAGACCGCGAACAGTACCTTCTCAGGTTACATTTTATAATGATTTATTTATAAACATCACATCAGTTGGTTGCTTCTCGACGTTTCTGTAATTTTGGCGTTGTTCAGCTTCTCTATACTAGATGGCGCGCTACTCTCGATTCTGAGGTGGGCATTCGAAGAAATAGGCCAATTAAATTCGGTTAATCCAATCCAATTCAGTTAACTCACTCAAACTAAACATTTTATATACAGGGTCCTGCAAGAGTGGCGCGGTGTTCCATATCTCTATTTAGGAAACAGATAGGAATCTATATTTCTATAATATTACCTTATTGCTCGAGTTCGACAAAATAAAAAAAATGACGGTCACACAGGGTGTTAAATTTTTTCTGGGCGGATCCCAATTGTGTTTTTTCAAATGTCAACCTATATTTTTTATGGCTTTCTACATAGAAAATGAAAGATACTTAATGTATATCTTCACTAGCAGTTTTGAAAAGACATCTTAACGCAAACAGGCAGTATCACGACCGGACATCGTTCATTGGAAAAAACAAGTTGATAATAGACGGAAGAGAATACTCCGTGGAGAAACTTCTCGAAGCTGAAAAAGAAGAGACGGGAGAACAATTTGAAAGAAGGAGCCTGCCATCAACACCTACACAACCCTTAATCAAAGAAGCATTCAAAGACGGAATCACAAAACAAATTCAAATTCAGAGAGTGTCTGGGACGCTTAAAACGCAAGGGGTCGTCTATGTTATAATCAGTGGCTTCCCTCACGAGTGGATTCTCGCGAGCTAATGCACAATCAAATACTTTTTGATTGCGTTCTCCGATGATACTTCTGATGGAAGGCAGATTTAAGTCTTCAAGGATCCAATCGTTCCGCACGTACCACGGAGCGTTCGTTATTATCCGCAGGATAATTTGCGCCCGTTCCAGACGCCAATGCTAGACCTGCAGATTAGGCCCCAGGCGGCTGAGGCATACAAAATGACAGGCCTGAACATCATCTTGTAAATCATGACTTTGTTTTTGAGGGGGAGCTTACTCTTTCTGTTAATCAGGGGATATAACGCACATATCTTTTTAACAATTTTGTCCCTAACAACGTTGACATGTGGTCTCCAGGTGAGCCCCGAACCAAGTGGATCATCAGGCGCTATCAAGAAACAGCCAGCCAAATATTTTAATCAGAACATTGAAAAAGTGAAAACCAGATCAAATAATGACAGAAGAAAGTAATTTGTTTCCTAAGGTTAGTCGTAATCACCATTAAAAATAAAAAACATTCCATTGATTTAATCATGGATCAATATATACGGGATTTCTCAAATGAACCCATAAAAACGACCATATAGTAGATAATTCAACAGAACTAATGAACAACTATCAAAAAAGGGGTATAAATGAATCAGAAGATCAGTTCTCTATTTACCATAATAACATATGTAGCATACACAAGCATTTTGACGAATTCCAAGCGTTCATGTCTGAATTTGAAGAAACATCCACTTGCATAATACTCACTGAGACATGGGAAATAAAAGACTGTAGCTCAATAAATTTACAAAAGATACTTCGTTTATATTGCTCCAAGGCTGAGAAACTTGCTACCTATCTCATTAAAAACTATTAACTCCAAAACCCTATATAAAAAAAAGGTGAAAGCTTGGATTTTGTCAATGAACAGATACGTTTTCCACAACCTCATCGATCCCTGACTATGGTTTATTTATTTGTTTATTTATATTGTGCTACTTTTAATGTATCTATTCTGCACAACATATTCACTATTTTTGAAATAATATTATATATTTTGCTGTTTTAAAAAATTCTTGAAAAAAAAAAACTTTTATATTGTAACCTCATACTTTTATCTACATTATATTATATCTCATTAAATTATCCTAATATACTTATATATTGTCATGTAATTGTTATTTATAGAGTAGGAAATTCCCTTCGATAAGCTCCACGAGAGCTTTTTTGGGATTACCACCTTTATGTTACCTTACAACTCATTTATCCATTATTTATGTATATTGTATACACCTTTGGTAAAATAAAAATCATTATCATTTTCAATCATTATCACTTCGAAAATATTGACGGTTTTCGAGATTTCATGATAGGTTTTTTTTTCCAATATTCGTCACTCAGAATATTTGAAATTATAAAGTTGTGCCAAGTCCAATTGAAATTTTTTTTTTGACAAATATTCTACATTGGTAACTCTCTCAAACGATATATCTGAAATCGACCTGTGATATACAGGGTATGAAAAACAGCTTGCCACATATTGTAAATACAAATTTGCAGAATCTTCCTTATTTTAAATGGAACTCCCTGTATATTATCGATCCATAAGAAGCATCAACAAAGGCTCTACAAATGTCATTAAGTATTCCCTTTCGAAAACAAGAAAAACAACTTTTTTCAAAGCGAATCCATTTGACGACTGATAAGAATATACGAGAGATATCTCAATTATGTTCATTACAAGGTATCCAAATAAATATTTTTTTTATGAAATAAATGTATGTATCACATTTTTATAAATGGAATTTTTTTTTTTCATTTGATATAGAATTTTACACATAAATCGTGCAATATCAAACCAAATACGATTAAATGAAAAAACATAATGAATATTACTAATATTTCTTTTTATGTTATGGTGTATATTAATGAATTAAATTCAGAGCTTAAGTTCTAGATATTTAAATTGTCATCTGGCAAACTACAAAACGGAAAGTTTAATGAAGGTTGATAATGAAACTTTTATAAAATACGTTCAACATGTCTTCCATTTTCCTGAATGCAGAGCTGAAGTCTATGTTTGAAAGATTGTTCTACCCTGCGCAAGACAGCTGGTGTAATGCTGCGAAAAGCATTCGTTATTCTAAGTCGCATATTTTCGGAAGAAGTTGGTGGCTCGACGAAAACCATATTTTTTATGTATCCCCATAAGAAAAAATCCAGTTTTGTTAAATCTGGTGATCTAGCGGGCCACCTGACAGGCCCATTCCGTCCTATCCATTTATTGGGAAATACTTCATTTAAATGATCTCTCACTTCTGCCGAATAGTGAGCAGGAGCGCCATCATGTTGTAACCACATTCTATTGCGAAGGTCAAGAGGAATATCTTCTAACAAACCTGGTAAATCATTTCGTAAGAAATTGAGATACATTGTTCCATTCAGATGTCCCTCAAAAAAGTATGGACCAATTACATATTCTCCAATGTTGCCTCCCCAGACATTTATCGACCACCTATGTTGATAATCCACATGTCTCAATGAGTGGGGATTTTCTGTCGAATAATAATGGTAATTATGTCGATTTACAAATCCATTTTTATGGAATGTCGATTCATCCGACCATAAAATATTATTGAAAAAATATTCGTTTCGACGAATTTCTCCTATAGCCTAATTGCAAAATCTCACTCTTTTCTCAAAATCGGCATACAGTAGTTCTTGATGTAATTAAACGTGGTATGGATGAAAGCGATGTTTCTTCAAAATTCGTTGCACTGATCTCCCACTTATATCCACTATTTCACTAATTTGTCGTTGACTCCTACAAGGATCTTCTTCAACAGCAAGAATAACTTGCAATTCATTATCTTCATTAGTAGCTGGCTTGATGCTCTCATGTTTAGAATAATTGATACTTGCAGTTTCAACAAATCGTCTCCTTTCGGAAAGATCTTTCATCTGGATGCCTTCTATATGGATACCGTTAAGAATAAATTCACCTAATATGAAAATCATATCAATCAAATCACTTTTTGAAAACAACATTCTGATGAAATTATATCGAAAGTTCAACTTCACGATTCACTAAAGATTTCATACTTGTTTGCAGGCAAATATTTTGATCTGTCATTTGCCAGACTACTGGATTTCCAATAAATATTTTATTCGCTGAAAGGTTGTTTTAGACCGAAAGAATATGGCACAAATTCAGAGATTATTGAAATTATTGTAAATATTCAAGAACGTACCTTTTGTTGTGTAATTCACAACTTGTTTATCTAGCAACAGGTAATAAATGTGATACAAACATGACATAATCTCGATCACAGCCGACAAATATGGATTTCACAGTAAAAAATATGGCGAAGAAATAGAAATAGTTGTCATGTTTCGAAAAAAAAGTTTTTTTAAGAAAAACTATAGGATACCTTATAATGTACGTACTTGAAACAAGATATCTTTTGTATATTCTATCAGTCGTCAAATGGATTTTACTTTGAAAAAAGTCGTTCATTGAGATTATAGCGAAGAAATATGAATACTTGTCATTTTTCGAAAAAAATAGCTGTTTTAAGAAAAACTAGTAAACTTTACCATAGGGAATTCGTGATGACATTTGTAGAGCCTTTGTTGGCGCTTTTTATGGATCGATGATATTTAAAATAAGGAAGATTCTGCAAATTTGTATTTACAATATGTGGCAATTTTCATACCCTGTATATCACAGGTCGATTTCAGATATATCGTTCGAGAAAGTTACCAATGTAGGATATTTGACAAAAAACAAATTTCAAATATTCTGATTGAATATTAGAAATCTCGAAAACCGTCAATATTTTCGAAGTCAAGATATACATAAAGTATCTTTCTATGTAGAAACTGAAAAAGCGGTTAAAAATATAGGCTGCCATTTAAAAAAACACAATTGGGATCCGCCCTGAAAAAATTGAACATCCTGTGTGACCGACAATTTTTTTATTTTGTCGAGCTCAAGCAATAATAAGGTAATATTATAGAAATATAGATTCCTATCTGTTTCCTAAATAGAGATATGGAACATCGCACCACTGTTGCAGGACCCTGTGTAAGTTGTAAAATTTAATTCGAAATCTCAGCGATATGAAGGGAGTGCTGTAGATTTTATAGTATTCAAAGTTCACACATTTTGGTGAGGGCATTTAGCGTGAAATCTTACTGAGTTCGATTTGCGGCTTACTATCTGATTCAACAATGAAAGCACGGCTTTAGTGGTTCAATATTACATAATAATAATTTTATAATTTAACGAGTTAAATCTAACAGCTACTGAAGCAACTGACTAGACAATTTGGAAAGCCACTCGAAAAATAGAACAAAAACTCATTCTCCATACGGCTAAATACGACCAAATCATCTGTTAATCATCTCGTAGATGTTTTCCAACCACATCCATCATGGGTAATCCTGATCTTGAAAACGAAATTTGGCAATACCTAGAAAACTACAAAGGCGTAGAAGGGCCAACAACAAAATATATTTTTTAAACATTTGGAATTGCCACTTTGAACTGACAATTGTCACTTACAAAATCATTTTGAATTGCCAGTTCAAATTAACAATTGTCACTTCAAAATGGCAATTGCAGATGTTTTTAGAAGTGACAATTGTCACTTCGGAATGACAATTGTCACTTCAAATTGACAATTGTCAGTTCAAAGTGACAATTGTCACTTCAAAGTGACAATTGTCAGTTCAAAGTGGCAATTCCAAATGTTTAAAAAAATAATTTTGTTGTTGGCCCTTCTACGCCTTCGTAGAAAAGCCATATCAATTCAAATCATTAACGGATAAAATCGCAATTAACCATTAAAAAGGGTAATATCCATAACTAACTCAGATAATTCCCTAAGATTTCATCTCATCAAGGGTAACACTCACACACAACCCTCAAGACAGGTCTGCAATATTTAACACAAATTATGCAATATACAGAGTGGGCCATTGAAAACGAAACAGCGGCTCTTTAGGTAGGCAGAACCGAATTATATAAAAACGCTCGGACACGTCAACTACATTTTCGAGGGGGACACCGTTCGCGATGAAATTCACCCGAAATACATTCCATCCCTCGGAGCTGTGACCGCCCCCCTAAATTTTTAAACGGCAACATATGGCAAGTGATACCTCATTTGGAAGGTATTTTCCTTCTTGATATCAAACAACAACAAAATTAATTCTATCGATTCGTTTTCGAAATATAGGAACTTGAAGTTGAGAAATCACTTTTTATTCACTCAGTCAATAAAAATAACATCTAACAATGCAACTGTTTGAAGATCATTACCATTGTCAAGGAATTAAATGATCTAACTGTTTAACAACAAATAACATGCAATTCCGTTTAAAATTCTTATTTCATCCTCATTTACTTGATCGAAAAAAGTTTAAGGTTCTTAAGAATCTACAAAAAGACGATTTCTCGAATTCGACTCAAATGCGAGTACAACAAAAACATGTATGAGATAATTTTTTTCGCCAAATCACAATTGTGGACGTCTATAAGCGTCAAACTGATTTCTGATTGAACGACATTAGAGTGAATTACTTGACTAAACCTGCTGAATATCTTTCCGCAATAATGGTGTATACGATCGCGGAAAGAGTTGAAATAATAACAATGTTTTTAAGAATGATGAGTGCGGTAACCGTACAGCTAATTTGTTCAATGAAACGCATCCAGATAAACTTGTTGCTAGAAAATACGTTCTAGAATTAATGCAAAAATTTCGTCAAACTGGATCAGTAGCCAACAAGAAACGAGACCCAGAACGTGAATTTCCGTTGAGAAATGAAGCTGTTGAAGTTGCATTTTTAGGACAAGTTCATGCAGACCCAACATTTGAGCACAAGGAAATTGGCTAGTGTTATAGTATTTCTAATCCCAATTGGAACGACATAAAAAGTTTCGGGAAGGGATTCTCTTGGCACTTGCCGCATTGACATAGGCGTTCGAATATTATTTTTCAGAGGTATTTCTTCGGTTACTTATTCTTACAATAATAGCAATTGATCACCCCATGTAAAAGTAGACACATGTTATCTCAACTGGATTTTATTATTTGTTTCGAAAGGTCTCCAGAAAGCCATAATGATAAAATTATTTTCAATGGATAATTCCTAACTTCACGGCACGGCACTGATTAAGGAATATTGTTAAACGAGGATATTATGCAGCTGGATATAACATATGTCCAATCCAGCTAGCCGAGCTTTCATTACTCAAATATATTTGATAGCGCCGTTACTGATAATCTGGGCAACTGGAAACACGCACCAGATTTTTTGTATGATTGTACCAGGAACGCTTTGAAAGTAAAAACACTGGTAGTATATAAATTTCCCATTTGCCGGGCAGTGCATATGAACACTCCTCGTAGTGCTCTTATTTTATGGCCGTTCCAATTGGGATTAGAATAACTATACCAATATCAGTAGAACCAGTATCCGCCGAATCCTGAAACATCATTAATTCCACCCCCACAAAATACATTTGGTACACCAATTGAATGAAGATGATTTTGATAGGAGACAGGAATTTTGTGAAATTATGACTACGAGAATAGATGCTGATGAGAATTTCCCTTTCAACATCAGCTTTTCTGATGAGTCTACATTCTTTTTGAATTCGACTGTGAATCGTCATAATTGTCGTTATTGTTCAGATGCCAATCCATACTCAAACTTCCCTAAAACTCATTGTCTGGGCCGGTATTTTTGGGGACCGTTTGATTGGACCAGTATTTCTCGACGGTAACCTGACAGGAGAAACTTATTTGGAATTATTGAATGAATTTGTTTATCCACAATTAGTAGACATCATTGAAAATAACGATCGTTACCATGAAGACCACTTGATATTTCAAAAAGACGGGGCACCTTCACATTATGCACAGCCTGTTAGGGCGTTTTTGGATAGAATGTTTCCTGGAAGTTGGAATGGAAGAAGAGGCTCTGTAGAGTGGCCAGCCAGATCTCCAGATTTAACCCCCCTCGACTTTTTCCTGTGGGGTCACTTGAAATACAAAATCTTTGTGACCGAACCAGAATCTCTGGAAGATTTACGAAGGAGAATTAATGAAGAATGCCGACGAATAACGCCGGAAATGCTACTTAATGTGGGGTCTCGTTTTGACCAGAACTTGTACTATCGTATGGAAATGGGTGGTAGACAGTTTGAACATTTAGTTCACTGACAATAATAATTATTGCGACGGTTGCTTTATCAGATATTGTCTTTATTGATTGAGTGAATAAAAAGTGATTTCCCAACTTCAAGTTCCTATATCTCGAAAACGAATCGATAGAATTGATTTATTTTTGTTGTTTGATATTAAGAAGGAAAATATTTTTCAAATGAGGTATCACTTGCCATATGACGCCATTTAAAAATTTAGGGGTGGCGGTCACAGTTCCGAGGGATGGAATGTATTTCTGATGAATTTCATCGCGAACGATGTCCCCCTCGAAAATGTAGTTGACGTGTCAGAGCGTTTTTATATAATTCGGTTCTGCCGACCTACAGAGCCGCTGTTTCGTTTTCAATGGCCCACTCTGTATAAAATTTTGTGGAAGGTCCCGAAAATTATTCGATTTCAACCTGAGTGACATACACTGCGCGCCAAGGACGATGGATATACCGATTTTTGCGAAATTTTCACAATCTATAGGTATACCGATGATGATGCATTTTTCCTGGGGGTTATCGTGAGTGACATATACTGCGCGCCAGGGGCGATGGATATTCGCTGTGTGCATTAGGCTGGAGGAGATAGATGAAAAAATAGTACGTGTAAATTTCATACTTACAATTCCAACGGCATCACATAAGCTGCAGCAAAGAGATAAGTGCTCTGTTATTCCACGATATTTCAATCTCTGATTCCGGGACATGAGGTTTTCATTCCAGAAATATTTCAGATGTTTTCCGTTTTCCATTTGATCGTCTAGAAGTGGACAGTGAAAGTATAATCAAGTTTCGTGGGACAGTCTTGAGCCAGTGATAAAAAGCAAATAGCGACTTAGCTGCGAATTCGTGATCGTGTGGTCGGCGTTGTAATGTGAACTAATCAGCCTTATGAACAGGGGACAGAGATACTTTTGATGTTTTTCCGAGTTGTCTAGCATATACTGGCATTCTTTCAGGACGAAGTACCTCTCAGAAGATTTGTGTTTTAATTTTCACGAACTGGTTTTGGTTACAAAAGCAATGGGCCTTATATGTGAAATAATGTTGAATGTAATGCACTTTAAGTACTAAGAGTGAACTTGTACTGTATAAGCAATACACAATATTTTGTTGACAATCTCTAGTTGTTAGTATTATTTAGGAACCGTACAACGTTCTCACATCCTTGCAAGGGTAAAAGTGGGATCCCATATTCAACTAAAATTGTGAACCTCATTTCTTTTCTGATTATTATATTATTTGAGAATTCCATTGAATAGTTTTGCGTTGAATCTGATGTTATTTAGTGGCTTCCCGTCAGGTTAAAACTAGCCAGGGTTATATGGGTACTTTATTTAATTTTTACTTTTGGCGCCCTCACTAAACCAAATGGCTTTTCTTGTATAATATTACAAGTATTATTGTTCTCGACTTTTCCATTTCCACTTTTCTTGATATCACCACTAAAAATACCGTTTCCAATTTTCACTTTTTTTTCCACGGACTGCTCCACATAGCCTTCTGCAACGGTTGACGATCACCATCCACCATGATGTTCAAATCTCAAAATATCAGCCCCTGAGCCAACTTAAAGCGACGCAGAGGACCTTCTGAAACTATGGCCAGAATATTTTGCAGTATCGGGTAATACAAGAAATGTTGGAATTAGACTATGAATTTTTGCAAAAGTATTTATTCCGACTACTTGAGCTGAACATTTTCCATTCCTATACTGAAGAAAAAATCTAGGGTTTTCTGCTATCTTAGGACGCAGTGACATGTACTTACGGCAAATTTCAGCTGGATTAAATTTGGGTTCCTTGTTATTTGGAACTACAAATGTTATTTGTATTATCGTTTTTGAATCAGGAATTTCAACAATTATATAAGAATCCTTGCCCTCAATATCATGTATTGTCATTTTAGAAAGTTCGTCCCGGCGACAGGTGCCTGACAATCCCATAATGATAATTACGTTCATCCATGAACATTTTTCATCCGCAGTATCAAGCAAAAATGTAGTTACCTCCTCTCTCGCGAAAACGTTTGTCTTTTTCGGCTTATAGCCGGCACTTTTTTTTTCAAGAAATTCCTTCACTTTGGGATAATCACCTATTCAGTGCTTCTCAAAAGTCCCCTTCCCCCCCTCTTATTTTTGGAACGATTATACCTACATAAACAAGTGAAACTTGGAAACTGAATATTAAAGGTTGTAAACTTCCCTACTAGTGATGATAGATGACAAAATCGTCAAAGATGACGTCACAAGGCCATTCTGACCAATAATTTTAAATGGAACCCTGCGGCAAGCGACACCTCTTTTAAAAGGTGTCGAAAAAACCTATTCAATGATACTAATTTTGTTTGTGTTCATGGCAGTTTTAATGGCTCATTAGTAAACATTAAAATTTAAATTCCATTCAGTATGATATTAATTACAGATTTAAGAATCAGTGTCTACTTGAAGAAATTGCTCGAAGTGACCTCCATTCACTTCCTGACAGTGAAATATCCTATTTTCAAACTCTTCTCGTACTTTTGCAAATGTGTCTGCGGAAACAGCCTCACATTCTGCAACAATACGTTGTTTTGAAACGTCAATATTGTCAGGTTCAGTGGCGTGAACCTTCGATTTAAGGTACCCCCACAGAAAAAAATCCTAAGGTGTGAGAGCTGGCCATTCCGTTGAACCTCGTCGTCCAATCCATCTACCACGATACTCCCCATCTTAATACCGTCTTACTGCACCGTAATAGTGTGGAGGAGCACCATCCTGTTGGAATGTTATTTCCAAATTGCCGAATTCATCTGGATTATCCTAAAAAATCTCAAGGATTAACGGTTCTATTGCGTTTTGCAACAGCTCCAGATAAACCTCACCAGTTAAATTAGTATTTCAAAAAAAGAGGCCCAACGATGTGGTTTCCCAGGATACCTGCCCAAACATTCACCTTCTGGGGAAATTGGGTATGTGTTTCACGAAACAGGTGAGGATTTGCGTCACTCCAATACCTCACATTCTGTGTATTTACATTTCCATTTAGATAGAAAGTACTTTCGTCACTAACACAAATTTTTTTGACATAGTCTGGCTGTTGGTTAATTTTAGTTTCCATATTTTCACAAAATTCTATTCTTCGGTCTGGGTCGTCGTCTGAGAGTTGATGAACCATTTTTAATTGGTATGGATGAAATTTGGTTTTTTTTCAACACCCTGTGTACTGTACTTCGACTGACTTCACAGGTAGATGCAACGTGAAGAAGTAGGATTAACTATTACTTCTGCCAGTATATCAATTTTTTTCTCATCAGAAATATGTGGTCTGCCAGATCGTTTCGCATCATTAATACTACCCGTTGTTTCAAACTCACGAAGAAGCTCCCTTGAATAAGTCCTCGAAACGGGGCGATCGGGAAACCTCTCATTAAAAATGCGTTCTGCTGCATGAATATTTTGTCCAGTTTCACCAAGAATTAGGATAGCTGCTACTTTGTCACCTAAAGCACGTACCATTTCGCTTCTTGAAGCACTTAAACGGTTGGCTCACAACAGTTTAACAAATTATTGAAATGTACAAAAATATTAAAAGTACCAAAAGCTGCTAAAACAGTTGAACGTTCGATCAACAATACACAAATTATTAAATGTATAAAAACTTGGACAATTACAAAAACGTCGAATTAGGGTGACTAACGAAAACGTCAGCTTATTTGACAACTATCCAGAGGCGGAGCTTGAATTTGGAATTTTAGTATTAACTGATTTAATTCATCATAGCTTTGCGTTTTTTAAAAGCGAGTTGCCAAAACTGCCATAAACACAAACAAAACCCTTGTGACGTCATCTTTGACGATTTAGTCATCTATCATCACTAGTAGGGAAGTTAACAACCTTCAATATTCAGTTTCCAAATTTCACTTGTTCATGTATAATCGTTCCAAAAATAAGAGGGGGGGAGGGGACTTTTGAGAAGCACTGTATGTATTTTAACATAGAAAACTTCGACCACACGGTTGACGACTTCATAGTTTTAGATTTTTCTCCCAAATACCCAAGAATGACGGGTTCTGATACCTCAGATATTTTTTTCTGAGAACACCAACTATCACATGCATCATATTCTTTTTCGTCAAACTACTATGGACTTTACTGGTAGAAGTTCCAAGTTAACTGCTTCCGCTGACTCCATCACATCGGCAGGAATATCAGATGTATCACTAAAATCACTTTCTTCATCCATAATTAAAACGATATTTTATAAATTTACGAAAATTATCTGATTACGGTTTCACAGTTATGGCGACTTCAATGATTGAAATTGTTACTATGCACCTTGACAACTTAATATTTGTTCCAATTTTTCCTGGTAGGTATGTATTGCGATTGACTGAAATAGTTTTGCTCAACACTGTCACTGCCAAAACAATAACAATTAGACGTTTGCGTTCAAAACGTTAATAATAAACGGTATTTTAATTTTTATATTAAAAAACCAAAGTATTGGAAAAAATCATGTGTACAACTCGAATATAAAGCCTCTTTTTTGCACTTGCGAGGATTCTTAACTCGCCTACAGCTCGTTACGAAAACTTCTCGCGCGTGCAAAAATGAGTCGCTTCATATTCTTGTTGTAAAATAACTATTACAATATTTTGTTTTTGTTTTATCAATACCAATTCTCGAATTTTTGCCTTTTTTTGTCCAATGTTCGGCCACTTTTTGTCCATCCTTTGGTTGTACTAATCGGAAAAGTCTCTTGCACTATTCCTATTTTTGCTCATATGGTTTCATAACTTATAGTTTATTGAACCCTACAACTTTTGATCGAAGAGTTTTTTGAAAGAACACGAAAATAAAAAGTACCTACCCTGTTGAATACTCTCGGTATTTACCCTGTATATTCTGTAGTATACTCGTGCTTTTTGACGACAGTTTATTTTTCTTCAGCTTACACAAATCATTAGTATTTTTTTATAATCTGATACATGCAAAATAATTCATGACAGACTGATTAGTTTCATTCGCCAGGTTCAGTATAAATAAGATCTAGGACAGAAAGCCATCCATTTGCCAGCAATAATTTGTGAAATCTACCTTTTCGAGTAGCCGCGCCTTCCTTGAAAATTTACAATATTGTTTCATTTCATATATTCCACCGAAATTAAAAATCTCAGTTCCATCTCTCTGACTTCCAGTCCATTCATAATTTTATAAGAAGCACTAATAGAAATGACTTGTTAATTGGCTCTCAAGCGATCTCATTAAAATCATTCCCGGTACTTCAAAGAGGACATTTATTTCAATATATTTAATTTCATTTTATGGTTTCTTTAGAGCAAATAACAGTAGAGAAATTAATTAACTTCTCTCTGAATTAATCAACATCTCTCGAGAATCTAGCGCTGCTGCTATTCCTACCCACCATTGAAAAGCTCTTCTGATTTACAAGAAACAAGTTCAAAGGAATGCCTATTAACTAGACTGGAGTTTTGACGTATACAGAGAAAACATTCGCAGTAAGCGAATATTCAATATTGGCTAGTAAAGAGTAGTGGCTAGAGCAAAGGTCGATAGCCATTGATTAAACCGAATAGCCGAAACTGTTCAACAACTACTTCTTCATTATACTCCTTTGAAAACACCTCATTTTTGTCCGTCTTAGCAATGAAGTAAAATGGTCTTTTCCGTGCGAGCGCACGGAAAAAGTTTTCTCGATCACCGATGATTTCCATAGCAACAATTTATTTAATGTTAGTCAATTTTCCATATTTTTACACTAGTTACATTTTTTATGTTGCCTATAATTGTTATGAAAATTCCACACCTAACATTTTCGACCAATTAAAAGCCTGTATTTTGTATCATTACCATAGCAACTAAAAAACTTTCCGGAAATTTTTCTCCTCCTTGGGGTAAGGAGCATGAAATTATACTGGAAATTTTTTGACGTTTATAGGTGAAATGACATTTACATTTAACTTCAGATTATGTAGAATTTATTCTATAAGTTAATAAGTAAAAATGAGTGATAATAATAAGAATGAGAGTTTTTTATGGCTCATCTTGTATGTATCGATATTAGGTGCTTTGTTTTTGTACACCTATTGTGTGAGAAGTTCAGATATTTATGTTCTGGAAGCAATATTAAATGTCGATGAATACAAGATGAGGCATAAAAAACCCTATAGCGCGGCCAGTTCCCTTTAAAATAATTGCTTCTTTTCAAGTTTCTGGTATTTCTTTATTTGTTCCACGCATCTAATAATTTTTGGATGCCTGTTACTGGTTGGGGCTACTTCTTCTACTTCTTGATTTCCTTCATCTGATTGTAGGTCTTGTTCATAAAAGACATTTATGATCTCTCAAAATATCTTTCCATCTGCCAGGATTTATTTTCTTCTTATATTAGGTCTTGTATTTTTATTAAATTGGATTCTTGGTTAGAGCCTCTTCTCTTTTTTTGAACACCTATCTTATTTCTTTTATAATTATCTTCTATGTACTCTGGTTTTTCGATATATTGTTTTTATTTCTTACAGCATATCCTTCGTTCCACATATTCTTTCTTTTTTGTTCCGTGTTTCTTTCTAACATCTTTTTTCTGCCTGCCATCTAATTCGTGTTTGTAATCATCACCGAACTATTTTTTTTTTACACGCTTTATATTAGCTTCACTTGTATGTTTGTTTGTTTGTAACCGACTCCTTTGGGCGCGATTTTGACCCACTTCTAGATGTCCGAATGATCTGAAATTTGGAGGTGTACATAATCTCGGTGACAATGCATTAAGAAATTTTTGTGTGAAAAAAAAAACAAAATGGCGGCTCCAATATGGCGTACGAGTTTTGTGATATGGTCCAATTTGCTTCAAAATTGGTATCTGAGGGTTTTCGTAGTCGGAGAATATGATTCTTTTGTCAAAATTGAAAAATTCAAGATGGCGGCTCCAAAATGGTGGACGAGTTTTGTGATTATGGTCTGATTCTATTCAAAATTGATATGTGAGGGTTTTTGGGGTCGGAGATTATGATTCTTCTGTCAAAATTGAAAAATTCAAGATGCCGGCTCCAAAATGGTGGACGAGTTTTGTGATTATGGTCTGATTCTATTCAAAATTGGTATGTGGGGGTTTTTGGGGTCGAAGATTATGATTTTTTTGTCAAAATTGAAGGATTCAAGATGGCGGCTCCAGAATGGCCGCGAGTTTTGTGATTATGGAGAATAATAGTTAAAAAAAGTTAATAATAATAATAATAATAGTTTGAACAACTAAAAACATGCGTTAATAGAAAACTAAACTAAAAAGTTGAAAATAAATGATAGTTTAAAAAAACTAAAAAACACGCTTTTATAGAAAACCAGACTAAAAAAATAGAAAATAAGAAAAAAATTTATTGTATTTAAAAAAAAGCGTGGGGTGCATGGTATCAATAATTATATAGTACATTACACACCTAAGGCAGTAAAGTAAGAAATGTCTCAGATCACAGGTAATTGTTGGCCGAGGCGATACCATGCATCCCACGCTTTTTTTTAAATAAAATACATTTTTTCCAAATTTTCTATTTTTTTGGTCTGGTTTTCTATAAAAGCGGGTTTTTTAGTTTTTTTAAACTATTATTTTTGTCTTTTTTTTTGTACTTATTCCAGTTGCTATTTGCATTTCAATACTTATCTCTTGCCATATTTTCCCCATGTGCCATTTATTCGTTTAAAAGGGTTATTTTTATTGTTTTTGTTTTTCTCCAGTTTGCAATAATTTTCTATTATTGTTATTATTATTTTCAAGTTTTTCTGATTCATTAACATCAAAATGCATGCCGTTTTTTGCGTGAAAGGATTAACGATTGTCAAATCAAAAAAAGATTTTCCTAAAAAACACTGCACAAGGAAAACAAAACATTTCTTCTTTTTGGAGTAAAGTACCATCTCCTTCCTCCGATTCCCGTCGATCATTAAACCTCCCCAGTAACCATCCATACTTTCCATTGTTGTATTCTCTTCTTAACTTGATCAAAACCGAAAGTGAACAATAGTTTCACTGGAATAAACAGTGAAAGAGAAAAATTACGTGGAAACCGAAAAGTAACAGACTCCGGATACATCATCTACTTGTTGGCATGCGTCGATTTGGGGCGCTAAAATCTCAAACGGGGATCTCACTGATCCCAGTTCGCAATTCAACACGGCCTTACAAACTCCGGAGTCCGCAGTTTTTGAGAACTGGACTCGTACCGAAAACCGCGTTGTTTTTTAGTTGGGAAGAACATTTGGGACTCGGCAAAAAAAAAGCGTTCATTAAACGTGACCAAGAGGTTTTATTTCAGAAATGTTAAATAGAGTGGAAGTTGAATGGTGTATTTTTATCATGAACTAGTTGATTTGAAATTAACATGCGAGCCTTCGTTTGGTTGATGTTTATGGTAGTTGCTATTGGTGAGTTTTTAAGAGTCATAGAAATGACAAATAACACAAATATTTGTATTATTAAAAATATTTAAAAAAATACAATGATTCATACCGCAAATTGTATCGCCAGTAAGATTCTGACCGATGCAAGAGGAGGTTATTGAGGTAATAGATATTTGAAAAAAAATTTGTTTTTTTCCAGATATTACAAACTATTTTTTTAAGAGTTTTTTGTACCATTAAAAAAAATGCCAATCAAAGCTTGTTTATAACTAATTGTTAAGTAAGTAAACTATTACATTATTAATAAAAACAAATTTTTATTAGGCAGGCAGTTCCGATAAGTTTTTGCGTTGACCAAATTATATTTCCTATAGAAAAATGATT
This sequence comes from Gonioctena quinquepunctata, assembly GCA_018342105.1. NCBI lineage: Eukaryota > Metazoa > Arthropoda > Insecta > Coleoptera > Chrysomelidae > Gonioctena > Gonioctena quinquepunctata. The sequence goes on along the minus strand of JAFIRS010001661.1, from coordinate 130,350 downwards.
CAATTAGTCAAACTTGTCAGTTGAAAAAGAGAAAAAAAATCTGCAAGAAAAATAAAAAAAAAGGGGCCCCAAAAAAAAAACTATATAGTGAAGTATCTTTTGAATTAAAAAAAAAATTTATAGGCAAATTCAGAAAACGACAAGTTATTGACTAATTGAATCATTTTTCTATAGGAAATATAATTCGGTGAACGCAATAACTTATCGGGATGAACTACTTAGTTTGCCCTTTCTACACTTGTATATATTTTCATTTTCAGACTGTGGAAAGTTACCGAAAAAACATGTCAAGTTTTATTATGTTTTTTCTTTTATTTAGCTATGGAATATTTCAATGTTTCCATTGAAATCTGAATGATTGAGATAGACTAATGAAAATAAATTGGGGTGGAATGAAAATTATGAAATGTATATTCAATGATTGACTGCAGTTAAAACTATATTGCTATTCATTTTCAGGAGCCGCACACCACTCTTTAGAGTGTAAAATATTGGTGTGATCTATTCTAGAAGTTAACATTTCTAATTCTGGATTTTAAAATCTAAAAATAGAATCCTTGTTATTGTCAAACTCAACGAAACATTAGTTTCTAAATATCCAACAACTAAAACAATTCTGACAAAAATCTGTCATGACAAAAAGAAACAACATTTAGGCAGTATTATATGAATTTTTACTATTTTTTTTCGGATATATATTGTTATGTTATGTTATGCCAGTTATAAGTTTTAAAAGGAAAAAACTCACAAAAAAGAATAATTACTAAATAGTTATTAGTTTCAAGAGATTGTTTTGACATAATTTTGGAAGTTCTATTTATTTGTAAGCCTATGTATAATATGGATAGATAAAAATGTCAAAATACTATAACACAATCAATTTCATACACTGTCATAATGATTATAACCCATAATTGGTAAAAAGACAACAAAAAGTCTAGTTTTACAAAATTTTCATGAATAAAAAGTGATCAACACATTTATAAATTTGAAACATACAGTATATGAAATTGTAGCTAACTAAAAGTAGCCAATGGTAGAACAGCAAACTTCTTGATGAGATTAGCCAATCAGGGAATAGATGGTCATATGGAAAATTGGAAATTGTGAGAGAATAACAACGGGGTGATGTCAACAATTTTTTGAAATTGTAATAGTAATAAGAATGGGAAAATAGTTGTATATATAAATTATATAAGATGAACCCAAACAGTGAAATGTGACAATTTGGTGCGCGAATTCAAACATTCAAATGAAAAGAAGAAGGAAAATTGGTATCCAAGGAGCGGAAAACAAAGCCACAAGGAGATTGAAAAATAAATTTAGAGGGATAGCACGCAACATTTTGGAAGAAAGAAAAATGAAATAATTCCAACATTAGAAGAGAAAACCAATATTACCTTGATTATACAACATATCCAAGTGTCCAAAGCTGAATTCTGCATATGTATGGTTCCTGATTTATGGTATTGGAGTTCCTGATAGAGCTTGGAGTGAGAAAGGATCCAGTTTCAGGGCATATCTTGAACACTGACATCTCCAGCAGGTATAAAAACTTTAATAGTGCACATCCGGTCCATGAACAATATCACAAATAACGTATCTCACATCTGAAGAACTTTATTTCACTTTATTTTGAACCATAAAAGAAAAATTCACTCTCAAGGAAAAAGTGAGGTTCTGTCTATCTATCCATGATTTGATTTTAATGATTATTCGTGAATATTTGTAGTTATTTCTCGTGGGCCAGGTAAAATTAAGTTTCCTGAATAAAGGAAATAATTGCTTTTTGATACTTTGTCGTTTATTTTCTTACAATGATCAACCATCATAACAATGACCATTGAATAAACTGAAATTAGACAGCAATGGCTAGTGGCTCTATTGCCTGAACCGGCTATCTGAGGTAAGAGGCGTACCAACTGTTGCTTAGCCGTGGTGAGAAAAGTGATAACAATTGGCAGCAGCGTGACGAGAGAACAGTGACGTTCGCTAGCAATTATTATTACAGCATACAATACATATACAGGGCGAAAATATCTATCTATATAATATCAATTTGGCTCACAAAGAATAGCATGAGTGGCACTCAAAATATAGCGAAAAATAATAACAAAATAATTTGTTATATCATCATTATATAACAATATATATATATATATATATATATATATATATATATATATATATATTTTATATAAAATATTAAATCTAGAATGTATACGACCTTGCTTGGAAAGAACATTTCTTATTGAAACTTAACTGTTTTCTATTCTCACTTATATTTCATCTTCATAAATTTACTACCAAGAAAAATGTACGCTATTTTGATCTCCGAATAAGTATTTGCCCAATTTGGTGAATGTAAATTTAACGCATCTCAATTCTGCATTAAGGAAACTAATAATGGCATTTCATCATTATTATATTTATCATTTTGATCAACTGCCCAATAATTAAAGAGAATCTATAGCGAGGCCAGTTGGAAAGATAGATTATATTGCCAATCAAGCTAACAAATCATGTGTCAGATAAAATGGGACATCGTTGAAAAATATAGGTATGGGTTTCAATCTCAATATCACTTCGAAAAATAATAACTAATTCTAATTTATATAGTTTAACTTTGATTTCGGAAAAACCCAACGACTTTCTTTAAAATGAAAGATGGAGAATTTTTCTCCACTCTATCAATAGCCGCTATTTTGAAAATTCTCAAGCGATTTGGTCCATCTTTGAACCTAGTCGAGATATTGTAGAAAATATTTTAGAGTCAAACATTGTTTCATCCTGTTGAAAAATTGAACTTATACATATATATATATATATATATATATATATATATATATATATATATATATAAAATTTCGCATTTTTGGCAACAGTGAATTTGTATATTGACCTTTAACGTTTTTTTTTGTGTCATTATTGACATATATAAAGTTGTTTATGAAACTTCCTATTTTCCAGAAGCAAAATATATAGTATATATAGTATATATATATATATATATATATATATATATATATATTTTTTTTTTGCATTTTCTTGACCATAAATGTTTATTTATTTTCTCTAGTTTCTCAGAATAAGGGCATTATCAGTCAATATCTTTATTTGAAACGACGTTTCGACATTTGTGTTTGTCATCTTCAGGTTAAAACTAAAACAATTTAATACATTTAAAATAAGAACATATAGTATATTAATTGCGATTATAAATAGAGTGAAATAGGAAAAAATAAATAGAGTAAAATAAGAAAAAAAAAACTTCATTATTAAATTAAAAAAATTTAAAAAAAATATAAACAGTTAATAAAATAATTTTTTTAATCATAAACTTTAGCAACCTTATGCGAAAGTTTTTTTTAAATATTCAACATCCTTTTGTTTATAAATATTTTATAAAGAAATAGCGTATATTCAAAAAAAACGTTGTAAAATGCCCTTGTCAGACATAAAACTAATAATAATGTGAAATATCACTTTAGAAATGTATAATTAACAAAATAATCACTTTTAAATAATTTTAAAGCGTGATATTATTAACCACACGTGTTAAATGTGCTCCAGGAAGCAAAAAAATATGGAGTCATTCTGTGAACAATTATTCGGTTTTTAATAAAACAATAACACAATAGCCATTATCAAAATTCAATGAAAATTTTTTTCTAACGAAATTACATTTTTTCAAGTATTCAAATGATACTATTTTCTTTTAATCAATGCAACCTGCAAAAAATAATAATTTTTACATGCCCAATAAAAAAAGAGATATTTGAGATTTGAACCGCCAACACTCTGTCTTATACCTAGATGTTTTGACAACTGAGCTACTACGGCCTTTATAATTGTTTAGTGAAAGTTATATAAATCTAATAAAATTATTTGAAAGACGTTTTGAAATCATTTCCAATCTATTCATATATTTTTATATATAAATACCTTAGTCATTAGAAATTCATCATCTTCTGCGTCTTCAATGAAGTCATTGATTTCTTTAGCTGTAACTATTTTCCATTTTTTTTATCGGTAACCATCTGATTTTCTTTTAGAAAATGCTCTCAGTTTTGCGTATTTCGACAAATCAACGTTAACATTCATGCCTAAGGGTTGTTCTTATCATTGAATATTGATCCCATAAAGTTGTTGGTTGGAATACTTTTGTTTTTTCACCGACATATGATGCTGAATTCATACCATCCTTCCAAACAATGAATAATATAGGCAAGTTCATACTTTTTTATAGACTTATCTGGGAGTAAATTTAAAGCAGCTATCGCATTCTCAAAATCTGGAGGTGTTAATTCTAATTAAACATCGCTTGGATCTTCCATATTTTCAATCGAATCAAACTTTGAATCATCAAAAACTGTCTTTTCTGTTGAAGTTTTCGACAACTCGTCCATACATCCGCCATTGAAACAGAGGCTCATTTGAAATTGATAAAAAATTCCAAAAAATGTGATAAAATACTTATTCTATGAATCAGTTTACTTTATATAGATCGTATTGAGTTCAAGATATAAATGAGAACAAGTTTTCGATAATAAATTTTTTCATCGCTTTACCAGACAGAAACATATTTAAGTTGAAAAGGGAAACATTCTCAATTGAAAATTGATAGAAATATTTTTCTGTTTTTTTTTTTTTTTTTGAGTTAGGGCCTTTTCAGAATTCTATCAGATGTAGTTCAATGTCCAGCGTGGCTTTAGCCGGGGAAGTAGTTGTTTTCTGTTAGACATTCAAAAAAATAACTTCATTTTAATCGTGGATTTTTCAATTCAAGAAAAATATTTCTATCAATTTTCAATTGAGAATGTTTCCCGTTTCAACATGAATACCCCACAAGAGGTTATCTTGACGATGGAAGATAGTGATCAAAGTGTTTCTTTCAGTCGCAGATGATTCCACATCTGATTTTATGAACATCCTGTATATACTCTTAACAAATCAATCTATCATACCCCATGACAGGTTTTAATGTCAGAAAACACTAATTTTAGAGTGTCTCTCCAAAAGAAATGATTCTAACTTTTTCCATCTTTGCAAAGTGAGATTGCTTCTTGAAAATGTGTTTCCCATTTCTTCCGGTCTTCCTGATGATCGTGGAAGCGTGAGATAGATTTTCGTCGACAAAAATGTATTGAAGACCTAGTGAATGCGATGTCTCTCCTGCGTCAATGTTACGAATGATTTCTGGTGAGTACTCTCTTTTGGAAAACATTCTTCTTTGCCTCATTCATCTTTATGAGTTCTCAATCAAGACTGGAATAGAAAATCAAATAACTATCTGAATGAAAATGCAAATTTTCAATTTCAGATTTTTCTTTTGAGTTAGGGCCTTTTCAGAATTCTATCAGATGTAGTTCAATGTCCAGCGTGGCTTTAGCCGGGGAAGTAGTTGTTTTCTGTTAGACATTCACAAAAAATAACTTCATTTTAATCGTGGATTTTTCAATTCACAGAAAAATCTTTCTATCAATTTTCAATTGAGAATGTTTCCCTTTTCAACATGAATACCCCACAAGAGGTTATCTTGACGATGGAAGATAGTGACTAAAGTGTTTCTTTCAGTCGCAGATGATTCCACATCTGATTTTATGAACATCCTGTATATACTGTCAACAAATCAATCTATCATACCCCATGACAGGTTTTAATGTCAGAAAACCCTAATTTTAGAGTGTCTCTCCAAAAGAAATGATTCTAACTTTTTCCATCTTTGCAAAGTGAGATTGCTTCTTGAAAATGTGTTTCCCATTTCTTCCGGTCTTCCTGATGATCGTGGAAGCGTGAGATAGATTTTCGTCGACAAAAATGTATTGAAGACCTAGTGAATGCGATGTCTCTCCTGCGTCAATGTTACGAATGATTTCTGGTGAGTACTCTCTTTTGGAAAACATTCTTCTTTGCCTCATTCATCTTTATGAGTTCTCAATCAAGACTGGAATAGAAAATCAAATAACTATCTGAATGAAAATGCAAATTTTCAATTTCAGATTTTTTCTTTTGAGTTAGGGCCTTTTCAGAATTCTATCAGATGTAGTTCAATGTCCAGCGTGGCTTTAGCCGGGGAAGTAGTTGTTTTCTGTTAGACATTCACAAAAAATAACTTCATTTTAATCGTGGATTTTTCAATTCACAGAAAAATCTTTCTATCAATTTTCAATTGAGAATGTTTCCCTTTTCAACATGAATACCCCACAAGAGGTTATCTTGACGATGGAAGATAGTGACTAGAGTGTTTCTTTCAGTCGCAGATGATTCCACATCTGGTTTTATGAACATCCTGTATATACTTTCAACAGAAACATATTTCTTTTATATTTCACGTGTCCACAGTGTGGGGATTATTTCATTTCCTAACAGGTCATGTTAAAACAGTGTGTGAATGAAAAGATGTATACAAGCGACTATCTTTCCTGGTCAATTACAATGGGCATAATTCTGGGTGGTCGTAGAAAAAATAAATTACCCTACAGTTCGCAATACAGATTGAAGGAAAAATAGAAACTCTATAGACGTGTATCTTTTTGTCATATGAAATCACGAAAAAGAAATTCATTCAACACAGATAGATAGAACGTTGAATTTTCACTTATAATACCACAAGAGCTTCAAAATTATCGGGTATTTCCCGATAGGTTCGTTGCAAACAAATTAAGGAGTCAAGTTTTTCAGGTTAAAAAATCACGAGCGCGAAGCGCGATATTTTCCTGAAAACTTGACGACTTATTTGTTTGCAGGAACCTTGAGGAAATGCCAGATAATTTGAAGCTCGTGTGTATTCGGGGATTATTTTCCGTCCCAAAAAGTAGTAAATTGGTTCCAAACTGTTTTTTTGCCTTCTCCGTATTAATGGGAACATTTCCTTTGACTTTTTATCGATGGTGGACAGAGAACAAACCCAAATCGACTCATTTTCATGCAAAATCTCCAATTGTCACAATTGAATTCAACCTGTCAGTTTGAAGTGTGGTTAATTTGACTGGATCATGTTTTGTTTTTTATATATAGCAACTACCAGAGAAAATTTTCAAAAAATTATCAGTATAATACCATGTAGGTTGTACCACGTGACGTCGAATGGTGCAATTCTATTGGTCGATATTTGGGTCGGAAAAATAATCACCATAAATAAATGAAAATTGTTTTACTTATGGCATACACTACATCTCCATAGAAGTTCGGTTAGTGAACGAATTATGCCAAAAATTATTCGAGAATTCAACAATTTGTTGTATGTGGAATATTTCCGTAGTAAAACTATCAGCTCCCCTATTCATAAACGTCAAGTTGTCAACGTGTTACAGGAAGTAATTCAATTAAGTTGTACACAGACACGACAACCACATAATATAAATCATACCGACACAGTTGTTGCCCTTATTATGAAGTTTCTGAAACGTTCGAGAGGAAAGAAAGTAGTTGACTGAAAACACGCACCCGAGTCTAATTTTCGGGAAGTGCAGCAATTCAGGTTGCTCGAAGATGCTGACTCCAATCAATAGCTTAATTGTTGTTCGTTTTCGGAAAAAATGCAACCCTACTGAACAAATGTCTCTTAACATCCTCTATTTTCGAATAAGGAATTGAATACGATTTTTTCATAGTTTTAATGATGGTAAAATATTGTCGAAAATGTAGATAAAAGGTACTCTCCCTCTTCTTATATCACAAAGCCAGAATTGCAAAAAAGAATTTTAAGAATTCACCCAAAGCTTAAAAGTGTTTACCCATGATTCTAAGTATAGTGATTTCTGAGAAATTCGAATTATATTACAAAAACCTTCAACTTGTGGGATATATTACGATAGCCGAATATAGTCAGAATTAAAAAAATATAATAATATCACAGTAGTATCATTAGAAAAAAAACAGATATTTTTTTTTAATATGACTGCAATATGAAAATTACAGAAATAAATTAAATCATCTGATAAAATGATATAAATATAAATGCACTGAAAAGGAAAAAAATAATTTATTTAATTGTTTGACCTAGGTTATTCTGTAAGTTGCAGATTCAAAATCTTGCCGCGCAAGAATACCAATTTTATATTCGCAGCAAGCTTTTGAATCTGCTACTCACAGAATAATCTAGGTCAAACAATTAAAAAGATGATTTTTTTCCTTTTAGTACATTTGTATAAAAGCTTGCTTAAAAATGTTTTTCGCCATCTTGAATATATGAATTTTGACATAAATAAACACAAAACTCGACCACCATATTGGAGCGCCATTTTGTCTTTTCTCTAGAAAAAATTCCATAATACATTGTCATCGGAATTAAGGACATCTACCAAATTTCACGTTAATCAGACAACTGGAAGTGGGACAAAATTCACTTGCAAGATTTGTACTAAACATACATACATATATTACATATCTATGGTAGAACCAGAAATCTAAGAAGGTCGTTAATTCACCAACCACTTGAGTTATCAGCAGGCGGTAGATTCTACGCAGAGTTGTACCTGCCCTAGCCATTAATTTTTTTATAGGTAGGTATAATGATATTGGGTTAAGATAATTATTAAGGAAAATCGCTTGAATATAATTGAGAATTGTTTATTCATATATAGTATATGATAATAAATATATATATATATATAATTATATTATATTTTATAATAATATATGATATATCTAATTAATGTAAAATGTCAAACTTTATACTTTATAAAAAGTTCAGTTTCTCGATGAAGAGGTATTTATAAACAAAATTACTCACGAATATCAGTTTCACTTTCACTGTCGTCATCCAAATTGATAATAAACTTTTCTTTGGGACTTTTTTCCACCTTTTTAATATAGGAAACACACTTGGCCCAGCTGCTATCAGGAATGTTTGCAGTTTCTGTTTGAATAAGAGCTACCACAGTTGAACTTGAGGTTGTAAAAGTATTATTTCTTAAAACTTCTGACTTAAGCTGATGCCATATATGTTCAATTGGGTTAAACATACAGTGATAAGGAGGAAGTCTGAGCACCGTATGTCCCAAGCTTTCAGCCAATGAATCACAAAAAGATTTCTTTTTTATCGAATAACTGCCTAAAACTTTTAGTAACTGTTTTTTTGTGTACGTTTCCTCATAGTACATACCATTATTTAACATATATTCTTGTATGGTGGCTTTGGTGTCATTTGAACATGGTGCTTTATCTAGTCTTCGACATGACATGACGATAATACTGTTTGGTGGAATATTTGGTATGAGTTTATTTTGGAACCAGTCTTCAAATAATTCGGCTGTTGTATCATCATGATAATCGACAAAAGAGCCCTTAATCTTCTACGCATTTAGTATAAAACCATTTTCGGTTCCTGTGTGAATTATCGTAATGCGTTTTCCTTTATTAGACGGCGCATTAGTGTATCGAACCAAGTTTCATCCAAATACACTACTATTCTACCATATTCTCTAAATTCGTTTATTGCCAATAAATATTCAAACTCTTTTTTTAAACACAGATTCCATTATAATTTTTCTGCTACTAGTGAGTTTTTTAAATTTAAATCCGTTTTGTAAAAGAGACTTCCTTAAAGTCTCTTTGTAACACTGGATACCAGTTTCATTCTTTTCAAGCTGTTGCATTAAAATATCTATTGTAGGTACAATTTGCTCTTTATACAAGGCATATATTGTTCTTCGAATTATTTCTACATCACAGCCATCTAGTTTCCTTGAACCGCCAGAGTCTTTTCGTTTCTTTCTTTTCAAAATAGTTTCAAACACTGTGGAATACCGTGTTTTTGTTAAAGAAGCACTTTCTTGCACAGCTTGATCCTTGGACATTCCACGTTCCAGAAGGGAAGTATAAACATTTGATATAATTTGTTTCTCATGAGGGTGTAACATTTGTCGACTAGTGGTACTACGACCACCAGTTGAAGTACTAGCTTCAGGATGAGCCCATGGACGCCACATCGAATAGACACTTTAAAATAGACACAACTGACACAACGGAATATTAGGTAGGTAATGACTAAATGTTGTTTAACTTTCCCCATTTTATTTCTGAAATTGGAAAGCGGTCAGTTCTTAAACAGTCTGGTTTTCCAAATCTGGTAGGTAATTATAGACCCTTATCGCTATAATCTCGTTAATAGCCCATTAGTACTGAAAGTCTGGTGGCCAGGTGAGTAAATTTTATTATTTACACACATTTAAACATATTCTCAACAAGGGTTCTAAATCAACCTTAGGAGATTTTTTATTATCAAATAAATTTAAATACAAAACTGTCAACAAAAGCCAAAAATAATGGAGATCCCACTATTATTAAAATGCCAAACTATTTCATGAGATATTTCAATCGGACCTGGACATTTTTTACGCACTTTTATTGCTTATCTATATTTCGAACAATAGGTAAAAATGAGGGTCGACGGCTAATATTGATTTACGACCTTCTTAGATTTCTGGTTCTACTTTACCTTTTAGATTGTGAATAACGTGTTATATTTCGAACCATATGTTTTTGAATAATTATTTTAGTGCAAACATTTTAATATTGTCTTAAGTTAAATATGTTTCAAACTCCATATTTTTTATTTTAGTGTTTTTAACCTGATGATGACAAACATAATATGTCGAAACGTCGTTAAAAAAATTATACGAATTCACTGAATCAGACCTTTATTCCGAGAAATTGAAGAAAATATATATATATGGTCAAGAAACTAAAGAAAATACATACATACATACAAACAAATGTGAATTTAAATAAAAGTTAAAAAAACTATTATTATCAACATGAAATAAATAAGGCAGGAAAAAATTATTTAAAAAAATCATTAATGAAATATCGGGGAATAAATCAACAAATAATATTGTTTTCTATCCCACGATTAGAAAGGAAAATTAATCACAAACAACAAAGAAGAGGCAAACATATTCAATTGATTTTTAATCTAATTGGGAATAAAAATGGAGAGGAGATAAAAGGAACCAACTTACCCAATACATTTTTTAATGAAAATACAAATGAATCAACATGTTTTTTAAAACCTTTTGCTAATAATGATTACAACTCTCATATCAAATCTGACAAATAACTGCGTGCTTGGAACGGACAAAATTACGTCGATAACCATGAAAAAATATTCACAAGCATATAATAAAAATTCATGATTCACATACGGAGAAAATATTTAAAGCAACTAACTATAGAACAATTTTAATAATAAACTATAGAGCGAAAATATTCGAGTGAGCTTTGAAAAACAGAATGCCTGATTTCTTTGAGACCAATTATATCAACACATAAAATATAGTCACTGATTTCTTGGAACAAACTGTTAAGACCATGGACCAATCTACGTGTATCGTGGTGTTGCTTGATCTCGCCAAGACGTTCCACACTGTTTCGCATAGTAAACTCTTTGATAAATTAGCACAATATAGAATCCGCTGCTGATTTTGAACATAAATTATCTATCTGAGAGATATCAATCTGTGAAAATAGAAAAAGAAATTAGTTCTGAGCTAATTGTCCGAATATGAGTACCACAAGGAACATTATTGGGCCCAAAACTTCTCCTGGTGTATATAAATAGTTTCTCCCTGATATATAATTTCGATGGACATCATATTCAGACGATACTGGATTAATTTTCAAGTGCAATGACAAAAATACAAGTATATAGCTTTCTCCACCTCGGTTGTTGAACCAAGCATGTACATTCCAAATATTGGGAGAACATCCTCTGTAAAGTACTTGGACAACATACTAGACACATACGTTGGTCAAAACACATAATTCATGATACCAAAAGGATCAAAGCGCCATTTCATAGACAACAGTATTCTTGTATCAATCCTCAGGGACTGCATAGTTGCTTGGGAAGGTGCCTTAATTTCTACTCTACGAACATTACAGATAACAGAAAATATTTTAAAGAAAATAATTTTCAGGAAAAATATACCGTATTCCACTAATTTACTCTACGAAAACACGAAAATTCTTTATATAAATAGTTATTGAATCAACTAGTGTAATAATGGTGGCGATATTTTAACACGAGAGCGAAGCAAATTGATTACAAAAAATTTCCGTCGACCTCGTTGCTGGAGTTAACGTGAAATTTTCGATATCCATTTGTTTCAACTAGGAGCATTTTAAAATACATAAATTTGACAGCACGAAGGTAATATGATTTGGAATTAGAATTCGTGTATGTTTAGTTGCCTATAAATAATAATAATAATAAATTCGCTTTTATTCACACAAATAAAAATACAAAATACAGAACATTTATTACATTATTTGTGAAACAAAGCAAAATCCGATAAGTGTATACACACTTGTTTCGGTATGAGAAATATGAATTATAAAAAATAGAATATTTGAATAATAAACAGGTATAAAATATAATAATAAATTATCAGATACATAGTATAAAAGAGTAAATGTTTAAAAGACAATGTTAGTTTAATAAAATAACAGAAATATGTAAAACATTAAATTGTAGGTATTTAAATATAGCGAGTTAAAGTTCTTCTATTTCAATTGTCGAAATAATGATGCACAGATCTACGAGTTTCAATTAGGTGATTCCTCAGGTGACGTTTGAATTGGTTTATATTGATCAGTGATTTTATGTTTTCTGGAATACTGTTATATAATTTCGGTGCAAGGTAAGAGTAAGACCTTTGAGTAGCTGTTTTGGACAAGAATGGAATGATATAGTGTTGCTTTTTTCGAGTGTTGTTTTCATGTTCCGGTAAAGGAGTTTTGAGTTTCAGGGCTGCAAACTTTTTAATAAACTCCCCGATAACATGAAAAATTCTGAAAATGTACACATCTTTAAATCAAGACTGAAGCAACTTCTCCTGTCAAAGAACTGCTACAGTATAGATGAGTTTTATCTGTAATCCAATACTATATGTGTATATAGGAAGGAATTATTTATTATTATATTTATGTGGTATACATCTGTTTATGTTTTTATATACATATTTTTTTAACCATTTTCGATTTTACAACTATGTGACATTATCTATCTTGGTATAGTTTTATTTTTTTAATATTGTACATTGACGTTTTCCTCTTTTTCATTTGTACTCCTGCTCCTGTGGTTGTACAGATCAATCTGTGTAAATAAAGAGATTATTATTATTATTATTATTTGGGAAAATTGCTTGTGTAAGTGATGTCGCACACAGGAACAGTGGTAATACAATTGCCTGATATCGAATATTTTCGTTTCAGTGTATAATGTATTTGTTGGATATGGGGAGTTCTTTGAAAAAAATAATTTCAAGAATCTTCTCTGTATGACTTCCAAGGTATGGGGAAAAGTTTTTGCAGCTGAGCCCCAAACGAGTATCCCGTAACGAAGGTGGCTTTCAACTAGGGGATCATATAATGTTTCAAGGTAATTTTCAGGTAAGAGTTCTTTAAGTTTCCTGGATTTATACAATATTGCTCTCAATTTCTTCAACAGATATGCTATATATAAGTCCCATTTCATGTGAGAAATTAATTTTTGTTTCAGGGTTTATGGGGAATGTCTTCAAATGGGAATTCACATTGAGCTGGTTGAAGGTCGGTCTACTAGAGGAGTTACAGGTGGAGTACAGATAGTTGTTTTTTTCCATGTTTGCGGTCAGTAATTTGTAATCCAGCCATTGTTTAGTTCATGAGAATCCAGCTTCCGCAGTAACTCTCAGATCATTCCAGGTGTCCGCCCTATGAAAGAAAGTCATGGAGGAAGTTCTGTGAGGACATAGAACAAACCTCAGAAAGAGCAAGACTCCACCGCATCCTTTCCAAAGACCCCATCAATCCGTTGGGGACTCTCAAAAAACCCAACGGCAATTACACCAACACTGGGAAGGAAACTATGGAACTCTTGCTCCATACACACTTCCCAGGATCCACTGTCACCACAAATCAAAACCCCAGATATGAAATCCCTGCAAACCTTCATTTGAGGGCCAAAAGGGCAGACTGGGAAGTGGCTAAACGAACGGTAACTCATTCAAAAGTAGTGTGGGCAATAAACTCCTTCAAGCCTTACAAGTCTCCGGGCCCAGATGGAGTATTTCCCATACTACTTCAGAGCGGAGTTGAATATCTAGCACCAGAACTGTGCAGACTGTACAGGCTGAGCCTAGCATTGGGATGGCTACCTCAAACCTGGAAAACTGTAAATGTGGTCTTTATTCCGAAACCTGGACGAGACTCATATGACCAGGCAAAGGTATACAGACCAATAAGCCTATCGTCGTTTCTTCTGAAAGGCTTAGAAAAACTGATAGATAGAGACATAAGGGAAACCGCTCTTGTAGAACGGCCTTTACATCAAAACCAACATGCCTATCTAACAGGAAAATCATGCGAGACAGCACTTCATCAGCTTGTTTCAAGGCTTGAAGAGTCTCTAGCAAACAAAGAAATTGCACTATGCACTTTTCTAGACATCGAAGGAGCCTTCGACAACACCTCCTTTGAAAGTATGGTCTCTGCGGCCACTCGAAGAGGCATTGACGAAACCACCTGCAGGTGGATACACTCAATGCTTCATAATAGACTGGTCCAAGCCAACATGTTCGAGGAAACAGAGCAGGTTGAAATTTCCAGAGGTACCCCACAGGGGGGCATACCTCCCCCCTTCTGTGGGACATGGTTGTAGACGAACTGCTAATTTCTCTGAATAACCAAGGTATTACTCTCAAGGGTATGCAGATGACCTAGTCATCCTCATCAAGGGAAGAATACTCGAACAACCTCAGAGCTAATGCAAAATGCACTGAGGACAGTAGAGGAATGGTGTAACAGAGAGAGCCTAAGGGCAAATCCGAACAAAACAACACTAATTCCCTTCACCCGGAGAAGAAACATGGGAGATCTCATACCTCCTAGACTATTCGGTGAAACATTACAAGTAGTAGAGCAGGTGAAATATCTAGGGCTGATTCTTGACAAGAAACTAACCTGGAACCCGCATCTTCAACATGTAACCAACAAAAGCAAGATAACCTTCATGATGTGCAGGAGAGCTTTTGGAAAAACCTGGGGCTTAAACCGAAAGCCATGCACTGGCTTTACACAGCAGTTAATAACGACCAATAATAATTTATGGCTCACTCTTATGGTGGCCAAAAACAAATCAAAGACAGGCAAAATCAACCTTGGGAAAATCCAGAGGCTTGCCTGTCTCTGCATCACGGGTGCAATGAACAGCACTCCAACAGCTGCAATGGAAATCATCCTAAACCTCGAACCCCTTGACTTACATGTCATTGAGAGGCCAGGATGAGTGCATACAGACTGAAACAAACGAAAAACTGGAGAATCCGAACAACTGGACATACCAGAATCACTCATGTAATCAACATCGAAGAACTCGAAATGATTTCAGATTACATGCAAACCCCTATACTCATTCAGAAAAACCATTCGAAACACGAATTGATGAATCTGGATGGGCCCCGATATAGAATCACAATCAACTGCGGACATAGTCTGGTATACAGACGGTTCAAAGACAGTTGAAGGAACGGGAGCAGGAATACATGGGGTAAGGCCAAGAAGGGATTACATAATACCACTTGGTAAATACTCCACGATATTCCAAGCTGAAACACATGCTATCATGGTATGCATTCAGAAGAATCTAGAAAGTGGTTATAGGAAAAAACACATCTACATTCTATCTGACTGTCAAAGTGCTATCAAAGCACTCAACTCTACACAGATAAAGTCCAAACTGGTCTGGGACTGCCTCCAGAACCTCATCGAGCTGGCAAAACACAACAAGGTCACCTTGATGTGGGTGCCAGGTCAGGCAACGCAAAGCGGACCAGCTAGCTAGAAAGCATCTGAAACGCTATTCACAGGGCCAGAACCTGCAACGGGATTAGCAAAAACCGATGCAGGACCCTGATCGCCGAGTGGATAAAAAGAAGACACCAACAATATTGGGATCAAACTGTCGGGCAAATACACAGCAAAGTCATGGTAGGGCATCCAAACCGGACCCTGACGGCTGACCTTCTGAACCTGAACAGAACGAAGGCTCGTATAATAATAGGTCTGTTGACTGGACACTGCGGCCTAAGAAAACACCTAAACACCATGGGAGTACGCAGGGAAACCGTGGAGTGTAGGCTGTGTGATGAAGAGGAGGAAACAGCCTCTCATATCATCTTCGACTGTGACGCCCTAAGTAGTAGGCGACACAGAACCTTTGGAGAGATCAGCCCGGAAACAGGCATGAATCCGAAGAACCTTATCAACAGGCTTCTTAACCTAATTAAAGGCACAAACCTGTTTGAATGAGGAACCACTGACGACAGAGTGATACAATAGACCCTAGCTGGTCGCAGTGTCAAGGGAAGCTAAGTGCCAACCCTGTCTCTGGCTCGTCAGTCTCAAACCAACCAACCAACCACCAACCTATGAAAGATAGCTGTGTCGTCGGCAAACCCTATGATGTCATCATTATTTTCCAGAGTGAATAACTATATATATATATATATATATATAGTTTTGAGTTTCTTGAACCAGGAATATACAATGGAGTTTGAGTTTCTTGGGGTTTCGGTTCTTTTTGCGAAAGACAGTCTTATTTTGGAAGATAAACATTTATTTTTTCGACGTTTCGACCGTGTCCACTGTCTTCTTCAGGAACTAACAATAATTAGCTGGACCAATATTTTGAAAAAAGGAAAGTGTAAAGGCAGCAGATGAAAAATAAATCATCTGCTGCCTTTACACTTCCTTTCAAATATGAGTCCAGCAATATTGAGTTCCTGAAGAAACCGTGATTAGTCAACGTCAAAATAAATGTTTATCTCCTAAAAGAAGACTGTCATTCGCAAAAAGAACCGACACCCCAAGAAACTCAAACTCCATTATATATATATATATATATATATATATATATATATATATATATATATATTGAAGAGAGTTGGACCAAGGATAGTTAGTCCCTTGCGGAACTCCATATTCAATAAGCGTCTCATTGCTGAGAGTATCCTCAATCCTCACAATTTGATGTCTGTTGGTGAGATAGCTTTCGAAAAACAACAATTCATTATTGCGTAAACATAAACACGGCTTGCTGTCATTGAGACAATGGTTTATTTTTGTTATTAAGGCACTTACAGCATCCTGTGTTGATGTTTTTTCTCTGAATCCATATTGTTGTTTCGATACAATTTTGAACTTATTCAGATAACTAACGAGGCGTTGTTTTATAAGTTTTTCGAAAATCTTCGATATAAGTGTGATGAGGGATATTGATCGATAATTATTAATTTTGTTTACATTACCTTTTTTATAGGAGTAACGATAGAACTTTTGAGGGCCGTTGGGTAAATTCCATACTTTATACAATTACTGAATAAATGGGTCAAAGGTTGCTTTATGTATAGACTGATTAGTTTGAATGTTTCAGCTTTTATATTATCTATTCCGGTTGCTTTACCGTTTTTCAGTTCAATTATAGTTTTATATTCTTCATCTGCCGTGATGGGTGCAAACACAAAGGAATCAGGTGTAGTTTTTCTTTCTATTCTGTAGTTTTTATCTCTCACAATTTCATCAGCTAATGTTTTACCAATTTTGCTAAAGCCGTTATTGAATGCGTTGGCGATATCAATTTTTTCCACTAGTAATTCTTCTGTATCCTCACTTTCAATGTTTTCAATATTACCCTTGTGTTTTTTCGTCTTACTTATTTGCTGGACTATACCCCATACATTTTTGGAACTGTTCTTATTCCCATCAATTTGTTTTTTGTAGTAGTTGAATTTAGCTTTGTTTATGAGCGAGGTTAATTTGTTCCTGTACTTTTTGGATTCTTGTCTCAATTTGAGATCATGTGGATCTTGTGCTTCTTTATACATTTTATTCTTTTTGTCTATAGAGTTCAGCAAGCCATTCGTCAACCAAGGTGCACTTTTATTAGATTTACTGCGAAGAGATTTTTTCTCGGTACATAAGTTTATATTTTCTGTTACAATTTCAATGAACACTCTTGCCGCAATCTGTGGATCAAACTCATTGTATACTGGATCCCAGCAGATATGCTGAAATGTATGAATGAATTCAAATTTTGCATCAAAATCAAAACCTCATCAATATTTCTATTTATGCTACGAATTTTCATTTGTAAGATATTAAATTTATTAAGGTTTTCATTTATTCTGAGAATCTGTGAACATTCTTCATTGGTATCTATGGTGTATGTTGGTATTGTATTCAATTTCAAGTCGCGAATATATTGATTCATCATATAACCAAAAAAAATGTATCGGTATAACCGAGTATATTCAGAACATCAATACTGTGATGATAGTAATAAGTATAATAATCTCTGTCGAGTAATCATGAGACAATTAGTAGGAATACATAAATAATTTTCGAGGTAACAATTATGATTCTAGTAGTAATAATGGTAAAAAAATGGTTATGTTATGAATGATAGATTGACAAGCTGGGGGGATTTCTATTTTTGGGAATTTGTTCGGGATCTGGTAACTTTCTCTAGAGCTGGGTTGATGGTATTCAGTGGCTTTTTTGTGGCTCCAATAGACTGGGAGGGTTTTCAACTTGTCTTGTTGGTTGATTCTGCTGTATGTTTTTCGGATATGATGTATCCTATACCCCAATATTAGAGAAATCGACCATTAATGGGTTATTAATGGTCGATTTCGATGTATGTTTGGTTGCATATATCACAAACATGCATTACTAGAGAAATTGAATGTTAATGAGGGTCATTAAAGATCAATTTCGTGTAGATTAAACAGACTCGTTAATACGAGGTCACTGGAAAAACAATATTTATGTACCAATGTAAACTATGAATAAACTCTAAAATAACTATATGAATATATAGAAAAACAGGAATGACAAGATCAAGTCACGATAAAAACCTTTAGATCCACTTATTTTCAAATAATTGATACAAAGATCATTTATATATTTAACAATACAGAAATAAAATATAAAGCGTATAAAAAAATACTCAAGACCTTTAAAATTGAGATTTGACATCCATATTGGAATTTGGTGAAATTATGAAATGGAAAACATACCCTGGTAGCTCCGTTGTTCGTTGGTTTTTCCACTTTCATATGATACTCTGTAGCATTTATAATCTATACTTTGTACAACTCTTAAGGAATCAATGGGGGTACAGAAACGCAATAGAAGGCATTCTTGCCGATGCATTATCTGCGTCTGAATCAAATGTCTCCACAAATAACTATCTCACAAAAGCATTATATTTGAATAAATTTGAATTGATTCGATTGATTGATATGTGAACATGTTTATTCATAACGTCAAGATATACTCTGTCTACCGAAGAAATGCGCAATCACGTGAATACTATGTAAATTAGCAGAGCCTGACCGATGTCCAGTTCACACCAGTTGAACCCAATAGACCAATATTGTATCACACCAGTGCACATTGGAAGAGACTTGAAAACCTTTGAAATTGATTCGAAAATGAGATTATATTGATGGAGATACTCGACGATGGCATGAAAGAAGATTAATAATTGTTGGAATTCGTTCAGTCATAAAATAACTCTTGGAGATCGTTGAAAATATATACCACAATACAGGGTGTTTCCTAACTACGGTACGAAACTTCAGGGGGTGATTCGTTAGGTCATTTGACAAAAAAAAGTTCCTATGAACATATGTCCGGAGTTGCTTCGTTTCTGAGATACAGGGCGTTGAAGTATTAAAAAAAAGGTATTTATAACATATCCTGAATATCCTGAAACCGATGTGGTCGAAATGTGGTACAGCTATTTGAAGTAATAGGGAATTATTTGGCCCCAAGTAGGTCCAGGGGCGTCTCAGTGGGCACCACAGCCAACAATACTGAGAAAAAAAAGTCCTTTTTTTTGTAGTATTTTATTTTTTCAGATTGAACAACTGAAAATACAACTCTTTGGTCCCCTGTGTTTTATTCATATCAAGCTTCGTTTTCGAGAAAAAAATACTTTAACTTATTCTACAAATTATCCATGGACAACATAAAATACAAACCTAAAGTAAAAAATAAACAATTTCGACCTTAAAGTAAATGAGCAAAATGTCCACCGTCTGATAGAATACACGACTGCAATCGATGTGTCATTGATTGTCTGACACGTTCAAAATACCTGGCGTATTCCTTATGACATTGCAATTGTCACTTATTCGATTCCTCAAGTCATTCACATCTAGTATAGGGGTTTTATAAACGAGAGCCTTCAGATGACCCCATAAATAGAAATCTAGAGGATTCATATCAGGACTGCGAGCGGGCCAATGTTGAGGTCCTGCACGTCCAATCCAGCGATTAGGGTAGGTGATGTCGAGATGCTGACGAGCAAGAACACTAAAATGAGCTGGAGCTCCGTCGTGCATAAACCACATGTTGCCTCTTACAAGTACGGGTACTTCTTCCAACAAAATGAGTAAATGATTTCGCAAAAAAGCCGTGTAGGATGGACCTGATAATCTTGCTGGTAAAAAAAAGGGTCCAATTAGGTAGTCACCAATAATTCCTACCCTACTATTTGAAGGATCTTCTTCTATCGCATCAAGTATAGCTTCTTCTAGTTTAGGCGTTGTTACAGTTTCTGGTCTTCCACCACTTACATTTTTATTAAAACTTCCAGTTTCACATAATCTTGCATGTGCTAAATGTTTTAGCACATGGAATTACTCTGTTTAGATATCTATCCTGGTATATTCTCCGTGCTTATTCCGCATTTCCATTTGCTAATCCATAAATAAAGTGCATGTCAGCCATTTCAGCGTTAGTAAAAGTATTCATGATGGAATCACTGCTAATTGACAACTCTGACTTTTACTGATATGAAAATACTATCACTGTCAGCTGGTCTCCATAGCAGGTAATCATGATTGTAGAGTGCCTTCATTTTTTTTGTTCTCGAAAACTAAGCTAATTATGAAAAAAAACACAGGAGGCCAAAAAGTTGTATTTTTACCACGCTTATAAAAAACTTTTCAGAACCCACGCTTATATTCAAATGCACTGAATAGGAGAAAATAATTTTTTTCTCAGTATTGTTGGCTGTGGTGCCCACTGAGACGCCACTGGACCTACTCAGGGCCTTATTACTTCAAATAGCTGTACCACATTTCAACCACATCGGTTTCAGGATATTCAGGATATTTTATAAATACCTTTTTTTTATACTTCAACGCCCTGTATCTCAGAAACGAAGCAACTCCGGACATATGTTCATAGGAACTTTTTTTTGTCAAATGACCTAACGAAACACCCCCTGAAGTTTCGTACCGTAGTTAGGAAACACCCTGTATAATATATCAGATAACAACTGTTCTGTGGGTACAGAATAAGAAATGAGCTCTCATAAATATAATAATTAGATGTATACATGATATTAAAATTTAGTTTAGAGTGTTTGGACATCATTCAGAAATTAGCGTGAAATAATTTGATTGTTAATGCCGATAAAACAGTACTAATTCAGTTCTTTGGTAGAAAAATAGTAAACAGGTCGATAGAAATTATTGTAATTAATGAAATCATTCAACCCTCTGAAAGTTCCAAATTTCTAGGTATATATATATATATATATATATATATATGTCCAATAGTCTAATAGTTATGTTAATTTTATTTTTTTAATATTGTTTACTGGAATTTTATAACTGACTTCAATAATATATATATATATATATATATATATATATATATATATATATATATATATATATACAGGGTGTTTCATAATTGAATGCTGATCCTAAAGGGCGATAATCCTTGGATGATTTCAAGAAACATTCTCCATATGAACATAGGTCCAGATACAGCATGTTGAAATTTAACAAAAAAATCAGTTCTTACCCAATATCTCTAAAACCGCTTTGGATTTTTTTTCAATTTTGGTACATGCAAAGTACGTATAAAATACATTTTTTCCATGATAAAGGATTTCTTAATTTTCATCAGTGGCATCCCTGTTAACATGCCCTGTCATATTTTTGATCAAAATGATGATACGCCACTGTCTTTTTCCCAAATAAATATTATTTTTGTAATTGTCCTCTATCTTCTCATAAAAATGGTCTCCTGACTTTTTTTCGTCCGGCGGGTGGCACCTTGTTCGAAAGGGATTTTCATTTTCTGTTCAGCAATATTAAGTTTTTTAAATTTGGTGCAATCATAACTGAGAAAATTTATTTTGAAAATGTAAAATTTTGATACTTTACGTAGAATGAAGGAAATAATGTCACATAATGTTTAGGAAGTATTTTTCAACTTATTTTACAATTAAATTAAATGTTCAAAATGACCACCATTCACTTCTTGACAATAAGCAAGTCGATCTTGGAATTCTCGTACAACATTTTGTAGGACCTAGGGTTATGTTGTTCATTTCTTCCGTTATCCTAACTTTTAAATCTGCAATATTGTCTGGTCTATTGAAATATACTTTTGATTTTAAATAACCCCATAAGAAGTATTCGAGGATCTAGGCGGTCATCTACGCCTGAATGCACCGTTTGTCAATTCTAATTCTAGTTCCCCAATCCCGTTTTTGTAATCTTCGGCCTGTAGCTATGCACCGTCAGCAGATTGAATAATCCAGATTGGAAATCTGCCAACGTTGGTTTCGCAAGATTTTTTTCCAGTTAAAGATGATAAAACGTCAAAATTGTTAGTTTCGATTTTTTATTTTCAAAATGACTGATGGTGAAAACACAAAAAGAATCCCCAATTTTTTCCCGGAAAAAAAGCAGAGTCATGAGGATATACTCTTAAAACACGCTAATATTATCGAAGACAAAAAAAAACAAACACAGATTCCAATGATGATAAATCTCAAGCTTGGAAGCACTGCAGCTATACTCTGCTATACGAGCGTCGAGCAGTTAAAAAGGCTCTACGAACATAAAAATAAAAAGAATTGCGGAAGAAACTCGCTGAAAATGAACAAGTAGATAGATACCTGCTAGTAGCCGTTATACCACCACACCTCAAATCACCGAAAAAGTTTTTATGTAGCCAAAGAGTAATATCCATGAAATAAATTGTGTTGGGTGAAGTTGCATGAGTTGGGGTAATCTACTAGCCAACGTAACCCAAAGAAAGACACTCCCTTGCAATTATCAACTTACAAATCATTTTGGAATTCAATTTCGTCTTCTATGTTCTCAAGGAAACTGAGAACTGTAGGTTTTGTAAGTCGAAATCTTTAAAAAAATTAATAATTGTCCATTGTGTCGTTAGTTTCGTAGACTCAGCGAGGAAAACCAAAGTTGATGATATCGAGGATATCTAGGTCATCATCAATGAATATTCCGTCCTCCATTTTATCCCAAAATAATGAAAAACTTGCAAAAAAACTCAACACTCGAAAAATCGGTGTCAAAATAAAATAGACGTCATTCGCTAAACCACGCTTCGTTGACCGATTAGAAAATCTGAAGCTTAAACCAGATTTTTCTTGCGGTGCATAATAAACAACAATCTAATGCAGGTTTCCGTAACTAATCCGCGAAACTAGCCTACGGTGCATACGGGCATCAATCTTTCCACGTCTTCCAATCCACCTATTGGAAAAAACTTCGTTCAAATAATCTCTAGCAATACGTTTGTAATCCGTCTTGTTGGTACCAAATTGATATATCTATTGCATTTGGATCATTAACATCAAGAAAAAAAATATTTTCAATGTAGGCTGTAAAAAGTTCAAAAAAAATCTAGATAAACCTCACCTTTAACTTTGCCGTCAAAAAAATAAGGGCCAATTATTTTGTTGTTAATGATACCAGCCCAAACGTTCAGTTTTTTAGGATATTGTGTGTGAGCCTCACACATCCAATCAGGATTTTATCTGCTCCAATAAATACAGTTTTGTCTTTTAACCATTCCATTTAAATGAAAAGTAGCTTCATCAGAAAAAACAATTTTGTTTATGAACTGCAAATCTGCTTCCATTCTGTCCATCATCACTTGCTTTCTTTTAGGATCATCCTCATTCAACTCCTGAACAAACTGAACTCCATGAGGATGGTATTTTTCTCTATGTAAAGCTCTTAACATCATTGTCGGCGGCAAGTTGTCTACTTGTCATATGCGGATTTTCCTCAATCGCTAACAGTACATCTAACTTTTTTCCTCATCCAATTTAACATTTCGACCTGGTTTTTGAATAGTTTTTACATGTCCAGTTTCACGAAATTTTTGTTTCAATTTTGCTAACTGTAGACTGTGAGACGTGTTGACCAGGGTATTTATTATTAAACATTTCACAAATTTCCTTTTGAGTTCTTGTTTTATTACCGCATCCAATCATTATTAAAATGTATATTCTTTGAGTTTCGGATAAACGAGCCATAGTTGAATCAAATACACACACAAATATTTTTCAATACACTGACGTTGTCGGCAACTTATAAATATCAATTGACATCACATCATTTATGTGGGTTTTGTGAATAATTTTTTGGTGTCTTGAACGACTTTTTCCTGACGTTTAGCAAAACAGATAAGAAAATACCTGATTATTTCTATGGGGTTATTTAAAATCAAAAGTATATTTCAATAGACCAGAAATATTGCAGATTTAAAAGTTAGGAAACGGAAAAATTAACGACTTTTTCCTGAGGTTTTACAAAATGTTGTACGAGAATTCCAAGATCGACTTGCTTATTGCCAAGAAGTGAATGTTGGTCATTTTGAACATTTAATTTAAATGTAAAATAAATTGAGAAATATTTCCTAAACATTATGTGACATTATTTCCTTCATTCTACCCCCTTACCCCTATCTCATTTAAAAATTTTGAGGTGGTGCTCATAATTCAGAGGGGGTGTAAGAGGGGGATGATATTTTCATACTGTAAATTGTCAAATTTACAATAGAAATCGACTTGTTCCAGGTTTTTTTCAAACAAATTCATAATAACGCTAAAAATTAATTTATTCCATACCCATGGACCACACTGTATATAGAGCAAAATGTATTAATAATCGATGAACCGATCAATTCCTTTCGAATCACCTGTCGGAAATGAAGCCTTGCTCTTTTTGTCTTTCGATGTCTGTTCTATAAAATCTCATCCACTTTCAAGGACTGAAAGAGCGTTTTCTGTCGCTCGAACCCTCAGGATAAAGGAAATTCTTCCCGCAATAGCAAACGTTTCGTCTTTCAACATTAAAACACTTTAACCCAATCGATTCATTTTTCATCCTCATGGGAACCGAGCATATTGTATATAAAACGGCATAAACTGGAGGCACGTGTCCGACGTAGTATGGAATCCCTTTATATGAAGTATAATTCTATCCTTCAACGTTAAAGATAACATTCGGAAATGAATGGGGAAATCACTGTTTTATTCTTGTTCTTTGATGATTTCTTTCCGAATTCTTCGCAAAACGCTTTCAGGGAAATAATATGGACGAGATAACATTTTTCCCTGAGAAGGAATTAAACATATTAACATTGCAAACCTTAACACCATTTAGTAATTTGGCTTTCTTAGAACAGATAATTAACATTTTTTTTACTTCCAGGGTGAGAGAAAACACAATATATGGATAATAATATTCTGATACCTCCCCAAAAAACATTCAGACGTTATTTACAGAGTGTTTTTATTTTACTTACGTACACAGGTTAACCCGATTCTAGCCTGTTTCGACGCTTAGCTAGCGTACCCATATCTTGCGATGGTTAATGAAAAATGAAACAGTTACGTCATTTCACATCCACTCCAAAAACTGTACCGGCTGGTATTTCTATATAAATATATATATATATATATATATATATATATATATATATTGTGAAGTGGGGAATTGTTGTCCGTGAGAAATTATGAAAAAGGAAATTGTGGCATAATGGACATATTTAAATTAAAGAAAAAAAGCATCCTCCAGCGAAACTCGAACTCGCAACCCTAAGCTTGCCGGACCTATGCTCTACCAATTGAGCTATGAAGGCTATACAAATCGACACACACTCGTGAACTTTACTTCCTTCAATTTAATGCGATGTTGGGAAAATGAAATAGAAAAATCAAACGTACTTATCGTGGCCGTCGGGACCGGTACCTATTCACCCAAACATCATCGTCGAAGTGACGATTTCAGTAGAAATGTTTGGGTGAATGGTAGTCCATCACGGCATGACTAGTACTTTGATTCTATTTCATTTCCCAACATCGATTAAATGAAAAGTAAAGTTCACGAGTGATGTGTCATTTCTATAGCCTTCATGCTCAATGAGCATAGTCCGCAATGGTTGCAGTTCATCTGGAGGATGCTCTTTAATTAATGCTATACCACAATTTCCTTTATAATTTCTCGGACAATTCCCTAACTTATATTTGGCTAAAATCTTATCAGTGGTTGGAGATCATCTTCCTGGATCTTCTACTGAAATCTTCACTTCGACGATGATGTTTGGGTGAATAGGTACCGGGTCTCGACGGCCACTGATAAGTACTTTTGATTTTTCTATTTCATTTTCCCAACATCGCATTAAATTGAAGGAAGTAAAGTGTTCACGAGTGTGTGTCGATTTCGTATAGCCTTCATAGCTCAATTGGTAGAGCATAGGTCCGGCAAGCTTAGGGTTGCGAGTTCGAGTCTCGCTGGAGGATGCTTTTTTTCTTTAATTTAAATATGTCTATTATGCCACAATTTCCTTTTTTATAATTTCTCACGGACAACAATTCCCCACTTCACAACTTATATTTGGCTAAAATCTTATCAGTGGTTGGAGATCATCTTCCTGGATCTTCTACTGAAATCTTCACTTCGACGATGATGTTTGGGTGAATAGGTACCGGGTCTCGACGGCCACTGATAAGTACGTTTGATTTTTTTATTTCATTTTTCCAACATCGCATTAAATTGAAGGAAGTAAAGTGTTCACGAGTGTGTGTCGATTTCGTATAGCCTTCATAGCTCAATTGGTAGAGCATAGGTCCGGCAAGCTTAGGGTTGCGAGTTCGAGTCTCGCTGGAGGATGCTTTTTTCTTTAATTTAAATATGTCCATTATGCCACAATTTCCTTTTTTAATAATTTCTCACGGACAACAATTCCCCACTTCACAACTTATATTTGGCTAAAATCTTATCAGTGGTTGGAGATCATCTTCCTGGATCTTCTACTGAAATCGTCACTTCGACGATGATGTTTGGGTGAATAGATACCGGTTCTCGACGGCCACTGATAAGTACGTTTGATTTTTCTATTTCATTTTCCCAACATTGCATTAAATTGAAGGAAGTAAAGTGTTCACGAGTGTGTGTCGATTTCGCATAGCCTTCATAGCTCAATTGGTATAGCATAGGTCCGGCAAGCTTAGGGTTGCGAGTTCGAGTCTCGCTGGAGGATGTTTTTTTTCTTTAATTTAAATATGTCCATTATGCCACAATTTCCTTTTTCATATATATATATATATATATATATATATATATATATATATATATATATATATATATATATATATATATATATATACAGTGTGACCCATTTAAAATGGAACCACCCCTGTAAAATACGCATTTTTCAGTCATTCTCAAAAACATTTTTTTTTGAAAATTAAGCATCAAAAACTGTATTTCGACACAAATTTTCATAACTTTAGTTTCATTTCCAAGGCACTCTATGGTTTTTTTTATTCGTTGAATACGGCAAAAGTTTATTAGGCAATTTTTGTTTCGAATTTGACTACACCACTGGATTCGTAGTCGTTATAAATGAAAACCATGAAAATTTCATAAAAAAATAATGGTTAACAACGAAGTTACAACAACTTTAATTTTGGAAACAAAGTATTTGATATTAATTTTCATTTAGATTATAGACATATTTGAAATCTGGTAACACTGCCGATACAAAGTAGAACACCAGTGAATTTGTACAGCGAAAATCCGAAGTCAATAGCTCATTCCGTTCTACAGTTATAACTCCTGAAAGTAGGGTAATGTGAGCGATTTCTGGTGGAAGCGATTTTCTAATAAAAATCTAACTACGCCACTGGATTTGTGAATTATTTTCCCTCAAAATCATTTATTTGAGTTTAGGTTATAAGTGTATTTGAAAATAACAGAAAATTAAAAATTCATTTTCAAGTTATGCAGTTTTCAATAGCCGATAAAAACGAAATGAACCGAATCAAGTTTTAAAGTATCAAAATTATTTATTCAATAATAAAACAGAAAGCAGGACAAAAAAATGTTCCTTTTTTATTCTGCAAAGCTCAACTGAAACAAGCTTTTAGAGAAGGTATCAATAATTTGAGGAAAGTGAACTAATACATTGGGCATAGGTATTGTACTAAATCAATAGTAGGCTGTGATTTAGTACACCACAAATCGCTCACATTACCATACTTTCAGTAGTTATAACTGTTGAACGAAATGAGCTATTGACTTCGGATTTTCGCTGTACAAATTCCTTGTCTCTACTTTGTATCGGCATGTTGCCAGATTTCAAATATGTCTGCAATCTAAATAAAAATTATAATCAAATACTTTGTTTCCAAATTCAAGTTGTTGTAACTTCGTTGTTAACCAATATTTTTTTATGAAATTTTGATGGTTTCAATTTATAACGACTACGGATCCAGTGGTGTAGTTAAATTTGGAAAAAAATTGCCTAATAAACTTTTGCCGTTTTTGACGAAGAAAAAAAACCACAGAGTGCTTGGAAATGAAACTAAAGTTATGAAAATTTGTCAAGATACAGTTTTTGATGCTTAATATTAGAAAAAAATATTTTTGAGATTGACTGAAAAATGCGTATTCTACAGAGGTGGTTCCATTTTAAATGGGTCACACTGTATATACATATATATATATATATATATAATATATATATATATATGTATATATATTGTTATGTTAGGAAATGTTTCTGAAATAATGAAACTGATAATTCATTATTATTATTAGGTATTTAAGTTATCGTGGTTCATGCTATGTTTGTTTTACAATTTTTCTATGCTTTTGACTGTTCTAGAATCTTATACCATGTTCTAGTCAACGCATATGTCTCAAAAAGTCAGTACTGAAGTATCTCTATTGTCATAAGTATGTTACCAACAATACATTCAATTTGCACAAACAATAAAAATAATATGGAAATTTAAATTCATGAAAAATTTTTGATCTCAATTAGACGAAATGGTAGACAAGTTGGAACATCCTGTATGGTAAATCATATCAGGAGGAAACCCAACAGCGAGATGTCAAAAACAACGTGAGGCAAATAATGCAATATAAACATTATATGAACAGAAAAATGTCAAATATGAATTTTAACCAAATTTGTACATATAATATCTAGAATTATAAATTGTAAATAAAGTCATTAGCATAAGTTAGAATAACAAACAGTGATATAGAAAGTGGGAATGAATTTTAAATTTGTGAAAAGAAAACAAAAAATGTGTGTTGCCAAGAGGAAATGTAACAATCTTGAAGAGATGAAATTTGATGTAGAAAATGAAGCCAGTTACGAATTTAGAGAAAATAATTATAAGAAAACCACAAGAGAAAACAAGCAGAACTCAACTGATTCAGATACGAATGGGAATATAAAAACAAGAAAAAACCACTCACCTTATTAAGATAACAAAAGTCCAGTCCATGCCAATGCCAGGAACAAAAAGGGGGCTTTCCAGTGTAGCTGTATTTTTCCAGTGAGCACGAACACTTCTAATAGTCAGGAGAACACCAAAAAGGAGGAATAGCAGGTAGTTCAAAAGCAGAACTGAATAAAGTGCAACATATCAGGTCCAGACACTAATATTGGTTATTTGATCACGTGTGTCCATTCATTTAAACATTGAATGGTCTTTTCTATGCTCACAGACTGTTCATAACATTGAAACGTTTATTCACCAAGATTTTGTCATCATAAGCAAGTTTTCACATCACGTTCTCAGTTAGATAGTTAGATTTCGCAGAGTAGGTCCAATTTAAGGATTGATTTCAATAAAGACAACTATTTGACGATTTTTCTGCATTCTTTGTTTGTCTATTGAGCACCTAATCATAACCTTCCTCACAAAATAGCATTTTTGACATCGAGCAGAGCACCAAGTTGGCACTACTGGATCCTGCCATGAGAATATTGATGACTCATACTCCATAGGCGTACCGACTGACCTGGGATGAGGTAAAATAGTGTTGGAAAAGGGTAAGACAACATAGCCGGAGTTTTATTACTGTTATGATAGGTATTCGTTTTTCAAAATTATTAAATAAATAAGGAAATCAATGAAACAAAGTTATCATGACAAATATTTTAGGATGACTAGTTGTTATTGAAAAAATAAAATAAGTACCAATAACAATAATTACTATAATAACGATTAGCCAATGACAAATATAAATATAATACATAGCCTATCACAACAATATATGTGTGGTTGACAACATTCAAATCACAGTGAAACTGGAGAAATAAATTGGAACGCCTTGAAAATATAGGATTTCCCAGTTGGGGATATTTGGAATGGATGATACATATCAGAATATATACAGAATATTCATAACCGCATTTTCGCTCAGCTATTTTATATATTTATGCTATGAGTAACCCACAAATCCCTGGAGAAACCCTATAAAATTCCTCGATGGAAATTCTTCAAAACCCTTCATAAATTTGTGGCTGAGAGACTGGTGCTGAAATATGAAGTAAGCGGCAACTTTATCAACTTCACACAAATCCATCGAATTATAAAGAAACCATCAAATATGCATTGAATGTGGAAAAAAGTAGACTGCATTCCTCTTGTCTATGTTACGGTCAATTTGATTATTCCGGACATTATTTATAATGCCGGGGCATTATGAATAATGACAAGTCAGATCGTGCCAAGTGATTAATATTACCTAAACTTCATTATTTATCATAGTGTCTGGTCATTTTGAATATTGTTACGCGTTCGTCGGGCAATTTGATTATATATTTGCTACAACATGTATTTTTATTATCCTGCCCAATAGGTGATAGACATTATTTATAAAGCCCGGCAATTCAATTATTTCAACAGTTATCATGTTGCCCCTCTCATATTAGGTATTTTTCATAATACCCGAGCATTACAAATAATGCCCGAATTAATCAAATTGAAAGAAAGTTGACTTACTGGATATTCAATTTACAACCTCTGAATCTCTCCTTATACTTTTTTATATAACAAAATTGTCATTTAATGAATAGTACTTCTTGAATTTGCGAATAAGCATGAACTAAGAAGTATAAATAAGTGGATTTTCCAATAACTGAATACATATATTTATTTAAAAAAAACTTTAATGGCGAATTGACAAGCATCCGTAGCTATATATCCTTTTGATTTACGTTCCCCTCCACCAAAAAAAAATTACTGGAGTAGAATACGTTACCGAGGTAATAATAATTAGATTTGATGGTAAAAGAAACGTCGTTCGGATATTTTTTATTATGATTCATCTGCTATTTAAAATAACAATGTACACTACATGTACACACAAGAATATATAACATTTGCAATGAGTGTATTGATGAATGAAACACGTTACACAAGAAGTTCAGACGGGTAAAATAAAAGAATAAAATAATAAATACTACATACAGTGTCACACATAAAGTTCGCAACATATGGAAGTTTTTTTATTATTAGATATAATGAGAATTTGAGTTAGTTTGTGCTTGAAAAATGAATAAAAAATAGCATCTTTCCTTTTGTCATCTGCTACTCTAAACCTGTCAACTTTCACATTTTTTTCGAAAATCCTGAAAAAATGCCAAAAGAAAAAATTGCTCGGTTTCCAATTTTATACCTTTGCTCCAAATTTGGATTCTCAACTGTCACTTCGACTTTTTCGATTTTTTAAATTTTTCGAATCTTTCGCTCTAACGATTCGAACGAAACATGATTCAAATTCCATGATTTTGATGAATACGAGACATCAATGTCATATCTTGCCCAGAAAATACCCACATTGGCCTGTTACCAGAAAAAAAATGCACCTCCAGAAATTCGTCTTTGTTGCTTTGTTTTTTCATTTAATTGAGAAACTGATTCGGATTTTCAATGTATGGACGTTAATATGCCAGTAATCGAATGAACGCATTTCTTTTGATTATTTTTCTGACCAATAATTTAGTTACAAACAAACCCGAAATATACTTTTCTGTAAACTAAACAATGATCTACAGTTCCATAACTATTCAAAATATTTGTACTAAACATGATATAAAATGTCATGAATTTAAACAATACAAGACTAATTCAACATTTCGGAAAGATCGAATCGAAAGAAAAAATTATCTTAGTAGGCTTTTGAAAAAAATAATTGTTTTGGTTAATGTCAAATTATTGCGTTTAATAAATCGAGTTATTTTGTGTACAGATTTTCGTACATTTATAATTCACAAATTAGTTTTATGTACAATGTTATCCACACAAGACAAAGTGGAAATCGTTCTTTTATGTGGTGAGAATGTGCCATATCGAGATGTTGCTTGTATTTACAATCACCGGCATCCAGGAAGAAATATCGTGGGAAGGATATTGAAAACATTCAAATAAACTGGCTCTGTGGACAATCGTTCCAAGAAACCACATAATCCAATAAGGTATAATGAAGAAGAACAGCTCAATGTTTGTTTGAGCGTTGTTGAAAACGGAAAAACTAATATTAGGAGTATTAGTGAAAATACAGAAAAACTGTGAGAATAATTTTGTAGAAAAAGAATTTTCATCCCTATAAGCCAAAGTTCATACACACTCTTAAAGAAAGAGATTTCGATATTCGAGTAGGATTTTCATTTTGGTTCCAAGGTGAGAGAGAAAATGATATCACATTTCCCTACAGGATTTTATGGACAGACGAGACAACTTTCACGTCGAACGGAACAGTTAGTTCCCAAAATTGTCGCTGATGGTCCAACTATAATCCAAATTTTGTAATAGAATGCCGTGACCAATATTCATTCAAGACAAATGTGTGGTGTGGTTTACTACATATCCAAATAATTGGACCGTATTTTTTTAGAGAAAATTTGAACGCAGACTTGTACAGAAATTTCATTGTTTTGGATAATCTGCCTCTGAGTGTTAGACGAAATTTGTGGTATCAGCTTGACGGGGCACCAATCCTCCAAACGGTAGAAGTGAAACAGTGTCTCAGTCAGATGTTTAGGGGCAAAGTGATAGGACGAGATTGGGAAGATTATTGGCCACCAAGATCACCGGACTTATCTCCAATGGGGTTATCTGAAACAAAAAGTGTATAAGCACAGACCATTTGCAAACAAAGAACATTTGGAGAATACCGTTCGGGAGTGCTGTGCTAAAATAAATCCCCTATTTATTAAAAATGGCACAAAGTCTGTGAATGCAAGGACTATAATTTGTATGGAACGGAAAGGACGGCATAATGAATGATGAATTCGGGTTCTTTATAAGATTATTGAGATAAATCCATAAATGTTACGATGTTTTGTTGTGAATTTGGTTATAGTTATTTTGGTTTGATGTTTTTTACACAACTAATGGTAAAAATGAAGAATATGAGATTTATGAAATTACTTCAAAAAACGTTGCGAAAAATTATTATTTGCTCGAAAATACATCCAACAGTCACATTGTTGGGTGTAAACTACATCAAAATATTTCGAACTCATCTGCAGCTAACGGGATAAAAACTATTAAAAAAAGAAATACGAGTGTAATAAGAATGAAAGAAATTCGTTTATTCGTTTACTGACATATTAACGTCCATACATTGAAAATCCGAATCAGTTTCACAATGAAATGAAAAAACTAGATGAACTTTTGCATTTTTTTTTCTGGTAACAGGCCAATGTGGGTATTTTCTGGGCAAGATATGACATTGAAGTCTCGTATTCATCTAAATTATGAAATTTAAATCATATTTCGTTCGAGTCGATAGAGCGAAAGATTCGGAAAATAAAAAAATTGGAAAAAAGTCGAATGACAGTAGAGGGTCCAAATTTGGGGAAAATGTATAAAATTGGAAACTGAGCAACTTTTTCCTCTTGAATTTTTCGAAATTTCCAAAAACACCTGATTTTTTTAGGATTATCGAAAAAAATGTCAAATTTGACAGGTTTAGAGTAGCACATGACAAAAGGAAAGAGGCTGTTTTTTACTCAGTTTCCAAGCACAAACTAACTACGAAGTCAAATTTTCATTATATCCATTAATAAAAAAAACTTCCATATGTCGCGAACTTCATGTGTGACACTATATAATGAGATAATAAATTAGGTAAATTTATCAAGAACAATAAAGATGAAACTGAGAAGTCTGAAGAATCTGGAGTATATAAATTAACTTGTGGCTCTTGTGCAAGTTTTTACAAAGGCCAAACAGGCAGAATATTCATAAAACGATTATCAGAACATAGGAACTGTTTTGTCAATGGGAAAACAAATTCAACTTTTGCTACCCACCTCTTAATTGAAAAACATTGTTTTGTTAACGATTTCGAAAAATATTACATATAGAAAAGAAAGGTGGTAAGCTCGACCTTTTAAAAAGTTTGGAAATAAACAAATGCAAAAAGTCACAATATTTGCTCGATGACCAGATCAAATATTTCTTCTTTGCTAAAAACAGGTAATGGACATAATCCCCGTTCTACTTGGTCCCCATTCTATCAATTAACTATTGGATTACTCTTAATATCTATAATGAGATTAATATACCTACTACTACCTGCCTTGATTATTCAACATGATACATCTTGGTAAAACATTGTATAGGAAGTTTTTTGTTTGTTTGATATTATAATAACTGACTTCTATAATATATATATATGTATATATATATATATATATATATATATATATATATATATATTTAAAATTTAATAAAAAAAAAAAATAGGTTAAATCTATATTCTTCTGAGTGGCAATGTAAATAAATTATCATTATATTATCAATGGAGAGCACGAAAAAAAAGAAGAACTAAGTAAGAATATAAGCATTTTTTTGGGGAAAAAATAATGATATAAATTTCAAAATTGATTTATTTTTCTTGTTTTTTGTAGATTGATGTCTGAAGAGATGTATTTTTTTGAAGTCGTCAAGTTGAGACGTCCGCAAAAGGTAGTATTATCTGAAATCTATCTACACTTGCAATAATAAAAACAAATGAAGTTTTCGCATTTTTTCAACAAAACATATCCTTCTACGAATTATGAATAAATACATATTTCGAGGTGACCTCCATCCCTTTCTCGTCAACCCATAAATGTTTTGATATTTTTTGTATCAGGTCGAAGCAATTCCATTACTATTGATAGAACACAATCGCTTGTTAATGAATGAGATGCTACTCAAAAGTCTGGAATTGGAAGACGCGATTGTGTATTTGTTCAATACGATTTTAATCCAATTAAAACCAAATTGTATAATATTGTTAGCGCCGGATTTTGCCAGATAATCCTCTTATTATTCTCTGTCTATATGTCTACCCTAGTGTGTTTGGGAATACATAGTGTTGCAACACTGGTCGGTAAACAAGATTGTAAATCACAGATAGGCAAAAGTGGGAGGAGAAGCATCAAGCATACTGCTTTTGGCTTGAATTGTAAGTTGGTATTCCCAAAAAACAATTTTAAAACAATTTTACATTTATCTCGAAGAAATAGAGTTAATGGAAAAATGGAGCCCAACAGAGGCCCCGAAGAAATCCAATTTATCTGGCAAAATCTGACATCGAAACTGAATTCTTGTGGTGATGGGCCTATAGGCTTGGAGCACCTCTGTAAGTGGCGCCGTAGTGGCGGAATCAGGCGAATTCGGCCGTATTGTGCAATTTATCCGCATCTGCCCCTTTGATGAATAGAGTGTTTTTAAGGTTTGACAGTTTGAATTTTTTTGTTAAAAACGTAAAAACTGCAGTATTAATTTCGACTTAAATTGAGTCCCGATTTCGGAAATTGCTCTAGTAATCAATAAAAAGCAGATTTGAGTCCTCCACAGACGATGAGATCAGTATCGCTACATGTCGCGATACAAATATATGAGATTTGTATCAAGTATCAACGTCTCCACACAAGCTGAGATGGAATCGTAAAACATCAGTCGCATGCACGTGGTATCGCCGTTTCACGACAGCGATTGAGATGGTGATACAAAGTGATACTGATACGTGATACTGATTCAACCACACACACACGATGAAATTTGTTTCGCTACAATGTATCATGCAACATGTAGCGATACCGATCTCATCGTCTGTGAGTGCCTTGAGAAGAGTCTTCTACGTCGTCATACCGTATGATGGTGTACGAGGAGTAGCGGTTTCTTTCAAAGATGTCGATGATCAGTCATGGATTCCATTGAATCGAACAGGACATCGGAGATTATTCTTTAGCAGTGATCTTCCCGAAGACACCATAGAGAATAACCAGCTCAAGTTGAAAATGAATTATTCTACAAGCACAGTGATGCCATGGAGGAGTGTTCCAGCATCATTAGCGATGACGTCACCACCACCACTACTACTACCACCCTTGGAAAATTAAATATATTATTGATGAACTAAAAAATTTGTTGGTATAGACGAAATCAAAGCGGAAACTATTAAAACAATATGTACATATATTCTGGAACCTCTAACATACATAATTATGGAAAGAGGTATCTGGCCACGAGCGTTTAAAGAAGCTGTGGTGGTACCAATTTTCAAAAAAGGAGATGAAACATTGATTACTAACTATAGACCAATTTCACTAATAACACATCTAACGAAAGTTTTTGAAAAAGTTCTTAAAAAAGGCTAGTTACGTATATTTCCAAATATAACCTGATATCGAATGAATAATATGGCTTCAGAGAGAATCTCTCCATCCAAGATGCACTATTGGCACTCATCTCTGAGATTTCTACTGCTCTGGATGAAAATATACCATGTCTATGCTTATTTATTGATCTATCGAAAGCGTTCGACACAGTAAGTCATGACCTACTCCTAGAGACATTAGAAGATATGGGTATCAGAAATAATTGTCTAAAATTGTTCGAAAGTTATTCAGTCTGTGAGAGTGGAAGAAGCACTCAGTGATAGGAGAAAAATTGAGTATGGTGTACCTCAAGGAACCGTTTTGGGTCCCATTCTATTTAATATATATGTTAATGGCATATTCTCCATTAGGAGCAGTTGAACAATTTTAGGTTTTGCTGAAGA
Source organism: Gonioctena quinquepunctata (assembly GCA_018342105.1). Lineage (NCBI taxonomy): Eukaryota > Metazoa > Arthropoda > Insecta > Coleoptera > Chrysomelidae > Gonioctena > Gonioctena quinquepunctata. The sequence goes on along the minus strand of JAFIRS010001661.1, from coordinate 93,145 downwards.
CAGTAATTTTTTATGAGGCAAGTTCTTGACAAGAACTGAAAGTTATGGTGGAAACGGATTTACCTTCAATCAAAAACTGGCTGGAACACAAGCTATTAACTGTTAATTTGGAAAAAACATATTACTTACCCTTCAGCTGCAATCGGTCGAATTCACCATCATTTCAGAGCCTCACGTTTGACATAAGGGGGCAACAACATACTATCTTACCAGAAACTAAAGTTAAGTATTTGGGAATAATAATAGATACTCATCTAAAATGGGATGCTCATATTAATTATGTATGCAAAAAGCTAAGAATGATCATTTATAAATTCAAATAAAGATATATTAAATTTTCAACAACTCAAAGTATTATACCAAGCATTAGTCGAAAGTCATCTACGATAATTGGCTGGGGAGGAGCCTTGAAGACCCACATTTATCCCCTAGAACTTCTACAAAAAATATTCCTCAAGCTGATTATGTCTAAAGAATCTAAATATCCATCTGATGCACTATTTTCCGCAGCTACAGTATTTGATATTCGCCAACTTTTTTATTACAACATTAATATCAGATACCATAAAAATAAACATAACTTCAACCTACCGAGTCATCCTTACCATACAAGGCAAAAAAACCAGCACATAGTTCCGAACAGACACAAATCTATCGGCCAACGGTCCTATAACTATATGTCTCCAAAATTGTATAACACTGTCCCAACCCATATACAAAAAAACAACTATCTGGTATCATATAAGAAAGAATTGAAGTCATTCATATACAGTCAACAACGAAAAAAAATTGCTGATTTGGTGAAAATGAAAAATGTTTGAAACTGTGTATGTAAGTGTGTATGTTAATCTAAATTGTCTAGTTTCGAGTTAATATTTTATAAATTGTACACTGTGCTTTTGATATTTTCATATTTTAATATTTTTGTATTCATCTTTCTCGAATAAACTGTGACAGATTTATATTGTACTTAGGCTAAGTGAATTTTTAAAAAACAATTTTCTCGTTAGTCTAATCGTATTTATTCTGTTTATACTTTTTTATATTGCATTGAGATTACTGTACTCTCGAATGTATTGTTCCTACGACCTACACGTTCACAAATTCTATTAAATTCTATTGTATTTTCTGCGAAACAAGTGCTATAGCACTTATCGCTAACCAACTTTATTCACATCTATCTATATATTTTATTGTAAACCCATTCTCTCTGAATTATTATAAGATTTTTGTGCTTTCATCTGTTGTTATAACCATAACCTAACCTAAACTAACCTAACCTGACTTTTATTTAAGTACACAGAGGTCACGTGACACAAGCCAGGTACACCGTGTGTGAGAGAGAGAGGGAAATACCTCTGACAGTTTCGCCCCTTTGTTTTGTTTTTTCAATGATTTTATGATCTTTTTTCCTCAACTTTTTTTTTCAAATTTAATTTCTCAACTTTTTTTCTCATCTTTTTTTTTCAACTTTATTTTTTTGTATGGGAACTCAACCCCACCTGAAAGAGAGAAAGTGGAAAGGGTAGACAAAGATAGAAACACCTCGTCTAAAGTCCGTTCCCCCCCTACTAAATTTTGAACCACCTGGTATATCGCACCGAAATTTGGAGGGCTTGAACTTTTCAAACGTTAATATTTCGAAAACAATTGAATTTAGGAGTAAAGTGTATCAGAGAAAACTGTTGAGAATTATGATCAGATTTCGAAAATGGAATAATTGTTCTATTTAAAAAAAAAATTGAAGATGGCGCTCAGCCGCCATTTTAAAACTTTTAGCTGTGATTTTCTCATGGAAAAGTAGGTTTTTATCTCCTATTTGAGCCCTCCAAATTTCGTTGCGATATACCAGGTGGTTCAAAAATTAGTAGGGGGGGAACGGACGACCACTGTATAAACAATTCTAAAATAAAATTACTTTGGTAAAATATAAGTACAAAGCCATTCGTGTAGATATTGGACATTTCTCTGGGCACACATGACCTTTTCATTGTTGTGGTAGGGCAGTGGACCAGGGTGGGCTCGAATTTCTCCGTCGACCATTGACTGGAAACGTAGTGGACCACATCGTAGATTTTAACGTTCACTGACATACCCATTTCCAGCAATTTTTCTTTCAGGAATTCGTATTTCTGGTTTCCTCTCACATATATCCGATCGACCTGGTAGAATATGTGTCTCAGGATGATGTCGTCAATTTTTTCGTATGCGATGTAGACGGTGTAGTATGGAATACCATGCACATATTTCTTCGAATAACGTACGGTGCGACGGTCCTGGGCATCCAGGTTGGTTAAGGCACAGGCATAGACAAATTGAAAGTAAAGAGACTGTTTGAAACATTGGCGATCTTGACCACCAAGTTTTTGGTACGGCCAGTCGCGCATGGAGGCGCTGCCCGCAATCCTCAGACGACTGATGACATGATAATTTTCCAATTTCGGCATTTGTCAGAAAATAGAAGTTTATTGTTTACACATGTATTTTTATTATGGCAAACCACGCAATAATTCCAGAATAATTCTTCTACTGTTATTGTCATCGAAAAATTAATGACAGAAATTATGAAATTATACTATGGACTTGAATTAGGAACCCAACGTCGAAAATAGTATGGTTTGTTATTCGAGTTGACGCTGAAATTCCTGGAAATATTCTTTTACAAGGTAAAATATAAGCTGCTTTTCACAAACTGATACTTATTTCGATCCATCCGTTGCAGAAATGTTTTCACAAACTGATAGTTATTTCAGTCCATCAGTTTCCATTTCCTATCACCATTTGAGGAATTACGGAGATTATCATCAAACTGGAGTATTTGTTATAATTCAGTTTTAACTTTGATATAATAAATATAAATCAATGAAATATGTTTAAAATTAGATTATCTATTCTAGAGTTCATATAGTTTATCAATAAATGATACTCGATAAGTAAATTAATACTTGTTTGAAATAAACATAAGTAGGACATATACTATATGTATAGAGGACATGTAGGACTTATTTGTACTAGGTATTTATAGAACATAAAGAATAAGTTAAAATTACAGTATGATAAGCAGGAATGATACATGTTAAAATGGGTTGTGTTTATAAGTATTTTGTTGATTAATAGCTATAACAATAATAGTAATAGTTGATAAGAGGTACAGTTAGTCATTAGTCACACGAAATATTATGTGTTCTCTGTTAAGTTTTTAATCGTTTCCCTGGGTTTATTGAAGATATGTTTTTTTAATTCTTTTTTGAATGGTAATAGGCCATTCCATGTTTTGACGGTGTTATACCTACTCGTTCTCCTTCGTGCTAATAAATGAACAAAATTATTGAAGGTTTGTTGTAAATGTAATTTGTTTTTATTTTGGTTGATTTGATAAGAGTGAAGAATATTTTTAATTTTAATGTTTTTTTGAGTTTTATTATTGTTTTGTCTATAGTTGTACCTTGTTCTAGATACAATAAAATGCGTTTTTTTGGTGTTCAACTTATTATTCTTGTTTTATAAGAACTTTAATTTTGTTCTTGATATCATGAAACAAATATTTATTTTAAAACTTTATTTCAACCACGAAACTAACAGATTCTACGAATCGATTACTGTATATATTTTATTAGTTATCGATTTGCCATTCCTGTATTTCATATCATACAACCATTCATATGAAATACAGGTATGGCAAATCGATCACTTATAAAATATATACCATATCAATCATATAAAAGTAACAAAATAAAAAAATCCGCCTTATCTCAATCGGTAACTGAAGATAAATCTGTTTCACCAACTGTACTAACTTAGTTCGGCCAGTTGAGAGATATGTCGCCACTGTCTAAACGTGGTGCCAACTTTTACTGCAGGTTTGACTCTCTTTATTTTTAGTTTCTCTATGGGCACAGGTGACTTGAATAGGAAATTGTCTCATCGTAGTCTTTACATGTAATTCATTGTCAAGTTGAAAAGTGTTCTATATTCGTGATGGAGCAAGTGCTTGCAACTGGGTTTTTACCAGTTACAAGCCACATTGTTTTCAAAAAATCAGTCTGTAAAAAAGGAGCAGCTTTAGTGCTATCGCGTCACGTGGGTCCGGTGCGGGAAGATAAAAATTATTATCCCAGCATATATGCGGAAGTGATTAGCCAAGTAGCAGCGACAACAAATCAGTACTCTGTCAAATGAGAGGTAATAAATACTTCCAAAAACAATTGATAAAAGTTTTTGCACAACATACACGAATAAAATAATATTGAAGAAATATTAATAAATATGAGAGAAATATGAATGAATATATTCAAAATATTGTTTTCTCTTCTACACACATACATTTTCACATAGTTTTTTCATATTGTTCGTTTACTGCTACAAGTTTACTGGAAAAATAATTTTGAAATGAAAATATGTTTCATCTACGTTTTTTCATATCACTATAATTATTATAAAAAATGGAATTATTTATATCAATGTGAAAATTTATAGAAATCTCTGTATATATAAAAATCAATTGCTGTTCGTTAGTCTCGCTTAAACTCAAAAACGGCTTGACCGATTTGAATAATTTCTTTTTTGTTTCGTTTTCTCTAATACAGGGGTGGTTCAAAAGCAAAAAAAATAGGAAAAACACAAAAGAACACCTGAAAAATAGAAAAACGGACCTATCGTCTGAGTGACGTGCTATACAATATCGTCTAAGTGACGTGCTATACAATACAACATTTCTTCCGTGAGGTTGTGTACAATTTATTACATTTCAAATAAGTTTCAAATGTTGTGGATTTTAAGAAAAGTCTTGGTTAAAGTGAATGTATGTACACTTTGCGATGGTTTGTCATTTATTTCGATCTGCCAGTCTCTACAGGATGAGTCAGAACAAGACCGACAAACTCCGACTACAGATTCCTCACCTCATTTCGAGGTGAAAAGTTGCTATCAAGGTATGTCGTGAAATGCATCCCCTCTGAGATACAGGGTGTCGAAAGTATGAAAAAAATTAAGATTTAATGGTTTAGATTCACAAATCATTCCCCTAAATGTTAAGGGTAGTCCACCCCTTGATTTTTATTTTATTTTCTAGACGATATTTTTTGTTTTTATTTTTTTATGATACACCATTCAAAGATACATACAACCCTAAATTTTCACCCTTCTACGATCAACCCCTATTTTTTATTTTTTTTTAAACAGGAAAACGGGATAACGGGATAAGGGAATAACAGGAAAACGAAATACCGGGATAAATAAAAAACGGGATAACAGGAAAACGGGATAACAAGATAACGGGAATAACGGGATAACGAAAAACCGGGAAAACGGGATGACAGGATAAGGGAATAAGGGGAAAACGGGATAACGGGATAAAGGAAAAATGGGATAACAGGAAAACGGGATAACGGGATAAAGGGGTAACGGGATAACGGGAATAACGGGATAACGAAAAAACTGGATAACGGGATGACAGGATAAGGAGATAACGGGAAAACGGGGTAAAGACAAAAAGGGGTAACAGAAAAATGGGATAACGGGAACATTTTCGGGAAAAACATTTTAGGGAACATAGAAATTTGGACATGACAACGTCTGTCGGGTCCACTAGTATTTATTAAAAAACTTGAAAAATATGTCAATTTACCTTTTCTCCTTTCGTAGATTGATTGTAACAAAGATGTTATAAAAACTTCCTGAACTTGCAGATCGAATGCTCGTGACGACTGTTAACACGTTTAGGCAGTATTTTCATATTTAATCGCTCACCGAGGGACGTCCAAACAATCACATTGCAATTTGAGTTGAGGTTATCTGCGACTCGTTCATTGTCGTTCATTTATTATAAGCGCACTTTCGACACTGGGTCTCTCTTTGATTCGATGCTTTTACCCGCCGCATTACACACAAACGCCGTTTTAACGTTTGGAACCGAAAAATTTGAGCTATCGAACTTTGTAAACATCCTTTTTATCAAAGCGGTAAATGAGATAAGTGACACTAATAGTTAGGTATTTCATTTTACCTTCGCCTCCATGTGTATTGGATGATAACATAATTTTTAAAATCCGTTGCCAATATATCAAAATGTTATTTGTTGGGACTAACCACGGTCCCTAACATAAGTGAACCCGCACTTGATGCGGACACAATAATGTTAAGTTATTGTAGTTGTTTTCAGTGTCGTTCTTCATGATTTATTTTAATCTGCTTGTAACCCCTTCCATTTTGCTGATGATGAAGGATTAATCCTTCCGAACATGTCTAGTTCCTGATGTAAATCTTTGTGCCACATTGGTATTGAAATTATTTTTTGGTGGAGTTAGACTGTATGATTTCTCACCTACCTATGCTCCTATGGAGAGTCCAAACAGTTACATTATAGTTCCACGCCATGAATATTTATTTTTCATCCATTAATTATGTAAACAGAGTTTTCTGAATCCTGTATATGTTTGAGGTTTGCGGTTAAAAATTAGATTCATTTCACTATAAAATCTATGCGAATCCAACAACTGAAATTACGCTCTACTGAATTTCATTAATGTGCACACATGAAACGTTGTAGCGAGCGAGTTTAATTCTCTAGATTTGTAATGGTTTTCATTACACGAGAACTTCAGGAAGTGACTCCTATGGAAATGATTATATTCAACATTAAATGGGAAAATAAAACAATGAATAAAGCATTGTGAAACGTTTTAAAAATAAAAGAAACCGTTGAAACCATCTGAGAATCGAGTTTCCCAAAATCTCGTATTCCGAAATACGATGCCCAAACATTGAAAAAAAAAATATCGTGAAGCAGTTTTGTTACCAAGGGGTTTTTCCTCTGCCACCTATATTTTATTAGAATATTGTTCTATCTAGGTAAATAAGGCACCTAAAATGCTCATACTTGAAATTTACAAAACTCAAATTCATTCCCATCTACAGAAAATCAAACTATTTATTTCAAAAATCCCATTCAACTATTGCTCTAAATAGAACACTTTGAAAAAATAGACAATTATAATAAGGCAACTACTGCACAGCTGTCTAAACGAAAGAAAACAATGGGGGAAAATCAAAGATACTTATACTGGCTTTGAAATATTGGAATACGGAGTAACACAGGGAACCGTCTTGGGACCGATCCTTTTCAACATTTATATGAACGAGCTCTTTTCGTTAGATTTGGAAGGAGACATAATAAGTTTTGCAGACGACACAGTAGTATCTTCAAATCAGAATCATGAAACTCCCTGAAAGAGAAGGTCGAAAAAAATTTCTAAGCCATTAATCAATGGTTTGAAAGTAGATTTCTGAGCATAAATTCAACTAAACCTTCTACATGACTTTCACTTCCTATGTCAGAAATCTACCAAGCTTTAGTTCAATTTCAATAAAGTATGATGATGTAAGCCTAACCATTTCACCAGTAAACAAAATAAAATTTCTTGGTATATTTATAGATTCCCACCTTAAATGGGACGCACATATTGATTACTTGGTCAAATGTTACAAATAGACTAAACACATGAGACCATAAATGCAAACAGCTCAGATGCGCATGCTATACAGGGTTCCCCTTGTATAGATGGGGTCAAAATATCACCAGTACTTCGTATAACTTTTGTTCCTAAGAGCCTTCGTTACCAAGTTACGGGCCCTCAAAGTTACAAAATGAAAAATGTTTTTCTTTGATAACTTTCAAAGTGAATATTCAAAATCATCTAAATTTTGGTGATTGACTGAACAAATGAATTCCTTCGATGAGCTTTCATGCAGGAGTCAGTTGTTTTGCTACAAAGTCAGGAACGGACTACCCCCGATGGTCCACACCCCAAAACATTGAAATGACTGGGATTTGTCAATATGTTTTAACAAAACAAGGTTACCTGGACAATTTCCTAAATAAAAGTACTCGGTGTGGAAAATCGATCGGAGCAACGATTTTTGATAAAAATGCATTTTTGTTCGACGACATCCAACCTACCATTATTCGAAAAGATTAATTTATAATGAAAATAGAAATGTTAGGTACAATGTTCATAACGAATTTTTATCATGCAAACACGTTCACTTTACAAAACTCATGGTGTAAATAATCAATCGCAAGCCTCAAGAGCAAACAGAAATGCAAAATCCGCTACAAAAACCTATTCATGTGTATTCGTTTGCTTTTTATTAATTATGTCTTCCGATGTGCGTTTTTTCAGCTGAATTTATCTTCGGGTTGAAGATTTTCTCCCAAGAAATTACTCCTGCATGGAAGCTCATCGAATGAATTCATTTGTTTAGTCAATCACCAAAATTTAGATGATTTTGAATATTCTCTTTGAAAGTTATCAAAGAAAAACATTTTTCATTTTGTAACTTTGAGGGCCCGTAATTTGGTAACGAAGGCTTTTAGGAACAAAAGTTATATGAAGTACTGGTGATATTTTGACCCCATCTATACATTCCCGAGAGGAAAGTCCAGGGGTATATGCCCTATTTGAAACCTACCTCATACGGTATAGTTGCCTGGGGAGCAGCTAGCGCTAGTTTAATTTAAAATAACAAATTCAAAAATCATAAAAAATTATCCATTTGAAAAAAAGAACTAAACCCCACAAACACCTTATATAAAGAAACGTCCATTTTAGATAACAGACAAATTTACCTTCAAAAACAGTATTCAACAACACACAAATAAACATGAACTGAAAAAATAGAACACAAATATGAAACACGTTGTTGCCAAAAAACGAAGTCAGTTTTTTTTAAACAGCAAATTCTCGTCGACGGAAAAAATCGAAAAATATTTGAGTAGATTTGTGTAGTGGCCATTCCATCAATTAAAAAAAAATTCTTGGGGGAGGGGTGGTAATTACCCCCATTACCCCTCCCCCCCTTAAATTCGCGCTTGCTGTAAAAAAAGATCTTGCATGCGGTTTGGATACTTTGCAATTTGTTTTTTTTATATTCTTGCGATTAATTGTAATAAACATGTGGATAAAAGACTTTTCAAGAAAAGTAACTCTTCATGAAGAATGATTTGTAAAATATGTGATTGACATGAGTGGAAATATACAAAAAACTTTTTAACAAAAAATTAAACCGACGAAATACGGAACTGAAAAGTAAAAAATAAAAAAACCTTTTAGTCTCAAAACTAAGCTCCTAAACTAATGTAAGTAACTAATTTTGAGTCGGCGCCAAACAAACAAGCAAATGAATTAGGTGAGGCGTAAAATGATGGCATCGAGTTGGGCGGTGACATTCTGATAATTTTTTTGAAGTAATCTAATGATCTTCGTTGATTGTTTATTCGGCGCCGACTCAAAATTAGTTACTTACATTAGTTTAGGAGCTCAGTTATTGAGACTAAGAGGGTTTATTTCATTTTTTACTTTTCAGTTCCGTATTTCGTCGGTTTAATTTTTTTTAAAAATTTTATTTTTAAATTTTTTGTGGCTGAAATCTACTAATTACTAACTGCTTGTTTTTTGATTACTTCCAAAATACTTACTTACCCACCTTACTTCAACCATTACCAGTTAAATAATATGATTATCTACTTTTACTATTTGTTGTAATATATAAATTATTTTTGTTGTTCTGGTTAGTTTATTTCATCACTTTGTATATCATTCCATCCTCTCATAGAATATATTTATTGTGATAATCTGTCATTGTCAACTACATATGTGTGCCATGTTCACAAGTGAAAAATCAACTATTCCCTATTTTTCTACCCGTAAGGGTGAATAATTCCATTCGAAATCCAAATATGATCAACTATGAGGTATACCCTATCTGATAAAAAAAGAATAATCCAAATCGAAGATCCCAGTACAAAGTTAAGCCTGATAGAATCGGTTAACGGACCCGAATTCAGAGGGTGAGTGATCAATATCCTTCATTTTGCTACCCTTCGGGGTCGTTTCCATCTTTTAAATCCAAATGGGACCAACTTCAAAGTACACCCTAACCACTGAAGAAAGAATTATCGGAATCGGACGTCTGAGTAAAAAGTTATGCGTCATCATACATAAAAAATAAAAATAAAAAAATTAAATATACGTGTCGACTAGAGAACCTCCTCCTTTTTTGGTTTCGTCGGTTAAAAATGGTACCAAAATAAAAGATTCTTTGAACATGCTACCCATTTTATATTTTCGTTGTTAATATAAAGTATGAGGTCAGTTTCATGTTCTTGACGTCGTTTTCTTCATTATAAGGATAAGCCATTTTTAACTTACGGCCCATTGTGCAAAATGCTTTAAATATATTCAATTGATTGACATTTCAAAATTTCCAGGTCTAAAAACTTGCAAAGGCGATGAAAACGAAGCCAGATTGATGCGCCATCTGATGGCAGGCTACGATGCGGCTGTCAGACCTGCTCAAAATTCCTCTCTGCCCCTCAGCGTCATATTTGGGATTTCCTTGCATCATATTATAGACGTGGTAAGTTCCGATGATTTTTGTGAAAATATTTGTTTTTACAAAAATCGTTATTATAAAATGTATAAAAAACTAAAACTTCACTTTTGTCTAGAACGTTACGTATACGACAAATTGTTAATCACCAAATAGTTCTGGCACACCCAGAATTCATTTCAAAATTTGAAAATTACCCTGAAAATAATGAAAAATACAAACTTCTCGAAATAGTATTAAATCCCAGAATCATGATCACCACTAATATGTTTCGTGATGGTGAATGGAAGTCTATTTGTTATTACAGACCCAAACAATGGGCAGGTACAAATTCCAAAAGAAAAGAATTGTTAGATAAAAATATACTATTTTTATTGGAGGATAACTGAATCAGTGGCTCCATAGAAAATGGACTATTGAGATCAAAATACGGGTATTTTTTTATCTTTCTATATAATAAAATGAATGTACTTCTGCAACCTGCAGGCGTGTTATATATAATTACAATAAATTATATAATTTTTTTTTTTAGAATGTGAGTAGTTTTATTTTCATATTTAATACGTAGATAATATATAGATATAACAATTAATTTAAAAATACAAAAGCGAAGTTTTAAATATAAAATAATATCAAGATGAAATTCTTGATTGAAGCTTGGGACCTGGAAAAACCGACAACACCATCAGAATTCCCTCGAAGGTGGAAGCATGCCATCGTAGTTATGATTCCGAAGGAGGGACAAAATCCGACCTTCCCGCAAAATTATAGACCTATCAGTCTGCTTTGCAGTTGAGCTAAGTTGGCTGAAAAAGTCGTTCTAGAAAGGCTTGACGAAGAAGTGGAGGACAGAAATGTCCTACCGAATGAGCAGTTCGGCTTTAGGCGTGCTCATTCCACCGAACTTCAGGTTCTGAGGCTGGTGGAAGACGCCATAACATCTTTGAATGTCAATAACAGTGCCCATATAATACTGTTGGATATCAGTAAAGCTTTTGGCATGAGGGCTTACTCTCCAAACTCATTGACTTTCACCTGTCACGGAGCCTGGTGAAGTGAATCAAGTCGTTTCTCATGGGTAGGGCATTTCAGATAAAAGTCGGCAATTCTCTCTCAGGTTCGGGAGAAATTGAGGCCGGCGTTCCTCAGGGGGCAGTGTTGTCTCCATTATTATACGCCCTCTATACATCCGATATTCCAAGGAGTGAACACGTGGAGGTATCCCTATTCGCTGACGATACGGCTTTGCTTTCCTCTTCAGCCAACCACTTGATGGGTGTCGTTTACTTGCATAATGCATTGAACGACCTCCAGCAGTGGTACCTGGAGTGGAAGATAAAGTTGAATCCTGACAAAACGCAGGCAATTTCGATGGGACGTGAGAGAAACAACCCGGAGAGGGGTGTGTCTGTCTCTTGAAGGGAGATAGAATGGTCAGAACAAGTCAAGTACCTGGGGGTAAAGGTGGATCGCCGGCTCACCTGGAGACCACACGTCAAAATTATTGAGGACAAAATTGCAGAGAAGATCTGCACATTATATCCACCCATCAACAGGAAGAGTAAACTCTCCCTGAAAAACAAAGTTCTGATTTATAAAATGATGTTCAGACCTGTCATTTTGTACGCCTCAGCCGCCTGGGGCCAAACCTGCAAGACTAGCATTCGCGTCCTGGAACGGGCGCAAATGAAAGTCCTGCGTATGATAACGAACGCTCCGTGGTATGTGCGGAATGATCGGATCCTCAAGACTTGAACCTGCCTTCCATCAGGAGTATTATCAGAGATCGCAACCGGAAAGTTTTCGATTGCGCAATAACCCATGAGGACCCCCTCGTGAGGGAAGCCACTGATTATAACATAGACGACCCCTCACGCTTTAAACGTCCCAGGCACTCTTACCAATCCATACTGGGTAGGGAAAGCTGCACCCTCTATAGAAATTAATATTTTTCCAAATTCAGATTCAAACTTCTCTTCTCGGCCATCTTTGAGAACCATCATCATGGAAAGTGCTAGAGACCGGTCTCTTGTCCCTATCCAGTCAAAATTCTAAATTCGTCAATGGCTGTTGCCCACTTATTTGATGTCCAAAGAGTAAGAGCCTTCGGGTTAGTAACAGTGATAGGAGATTCATGAACCATCAGAACTCAGATCATCAACTTTCCCATAGAAAAGGATACGCTCTCCCTGGGAGATATAACACAACCCCTTTTGTAACTCACCGTTGTGTTTTGATTGACTTTAGTGAATACTCACGCATATGTCGGTTGGCCCTATGTGAGTTCATTTGAAAGATACCGGGCGGCACAAACAACTTGGAACTGCCCCGAGTTCCTACGAAATATGCCACTTTGCTCCAGAAGGACGACAGGTGATTATCTCAGCGTATACTAGGAACGTGTGATAGCACTTACCTTTGAGTTCGTTAATCCTCTCCCCAGGACTAAGACGCCTCTCGGTATCCACGGATACGGATGTTGTGTTCGGCGTCCACGCCTAACCTTGGAGCACACTTTCCCAATTCCCCAGTATACCCAATGAAACACTGATTCTAAAGATGGCTTTTATTTAAGAGTAATTTTTGGTGAGCGAATCAATACGTGAATAAAATGTATGAAATGAAAACTAGATAAAGAAACTTTAACGCATTGAACAAATTGAGTCAACTTGTGAGCAAACTAAGTTGATTGAATGACACTTTATAACCAATAGGTTATGAAATTAAATCTCACGAAGCTCAGTTACTTCAACAGTTGAACAATTCTACTTCGAACAAAGAATTCCACAGTTGCTGATGAACGAAATTTGGAATTTATCCGAACCCGACCCGTTGATGCGAATTCGCACGTATCTTTGACTTGTCTCTAGTTCAACCGAAGGAAGGAACTGTGGACTTGACTACAATTTCTGATAAGTCAACTAACTCGAGCAACGATGAAACACCAACTGACTATTTTTCTGCGAGAGTTTACCTCGTCAAATTTCCCCTATTAGATTTTTCCCTGAAAAACCCCACTAATGAAATTTTGGCTGGTGATACAAGTACATTCCCCCTCGTCTAATCAAATCGTACTGGGCATAATTACCGAACCAATGGGGTGGTATTTTGCAAATCATAAACCAATTTGTTATGACTTCTGTCGACAAATCTGAATTAAGACGTGGGTGGGGCTATCGCGGGATCTTTGCTATCCGACGGTACTACTTTGACTATGGAATTATGAATTCTACTTTTCGTGGTTTAACAATATTCTCTCTTTTAGACTGCTACAAGTGATCGCCCTGTACAACTAGAGTTTCGGGTTTCCATTTGGAGGGAAAGCGATCTAAAACCCTAAACCCTAACTCGTTGCAGCCTATTAAGCCCTCAATCTAAATACAAATAATTGTTCATGTGAGTGCTAATTCATTTCGCCAAAGAAATCAAACAATTTTCCGTCGCATACTTACAATTGCTCGCTTGAGGCTAGCGACCCTCGCTTTCTAAACCAAATTCCCACATTATGATGTTTCGATTCGTACGTGACGAAACAATACGAATTGTTTTACAAGGGGTTTGTTTTTCTGGGTTTTTCGTCACACCAATTTGCTTTCGAGATGGTCAACGAAAGCTTGCAGATGTGACAATTCTACGAAAAATAATAATTCTTGCCTTTGGCTTTTCTCCCAGCACTGTGCCCCAGATGGCAAGGCTTCTGAAAACTGCTATTGTTGAAATCTCTTAAATCCAACTGTTTATGACCCTTGAAAGAGAAACTTTCGGATCCAAGTGTGAGAACCTGCTTTGGGATCCCGGCGATATATTCTAACAGGGTGCTCCCTAAGTTTTTGCTACAGAAATGAGAGAATCAATCTTGGAAAATACACGAGAGTCATCGAAGAGGTGCCAACAATTAGAATGAGGGTGTTTGCAATATGCAGTATAGTGTCCATTGGAAATGCTGCCGCTATGTTTAGATATGGCGTGGATATTATAAAGAGTATTCATTCCATCCTGAGCAGAATATTGGTCCAAATTCAAATTTTGTATGAAAAAAGTAATCACATTGTCCAATTTACTGCCATCAGTCGAAGAAACACGTTTTAAATGTATAACTTAAATTTTTGGAAATGTTTGTATACGAATCATCTTTTTGAATTCCCTTTTCATTCCACAAGTTGAACAGTATGGGCTCGCATCGTCAGTCAAAGTTTCCTCTTCTGTCAACAGTTCAATAAATTGTGTTAAATTCACTATTTCGTTTGGCAAGTCTGGAATGGGGATTGAAAGTACCCAGAAAGGTTCAAAAGTAACGGAGCAGTAATTACAAAAAGTACATCTCAATATAGACTTCAGCTGACCGGCAAATGTATCCACAATTTTGGAAAAATGAGTAGACTTATATCTTGTCCAAGAAATGAAAGCTTTCTGATTATCATCCATGATAACAAAATCGTTTGGTGATGGATGATTCTCTGCACTCGCCTTGTAAACCTACCAGAAGGTATCTTGAAAACTCTTCCGAATCTGCTGGGACGTTATCATTAAAGGAAGGAGCAAAATTTCTGAATAGACGGACGAAATGTGAAGTATCCACCATTTTCCGAGAAGTATCAGGACTCCAGATATTTTCCATCAAAGATATAAAAGATTTCACTAGATTTCCTTTCATTCTTGATGTAGTATTTGAATCCTCCATACAAAAACATTCTTGAAAAATTCCAATAAAACCTTTGTGTTCGAAAGACACTGGATCATGCTATTCATAAAAGAGGTATTTCCTACATTCTTCAATCCTCTCAGGCCAAATGTAGAATTGGAGTCTCTTGTTGTTATGGCATGCTCACTTATGTTTAACGAAGAATCCATAGGTTCATTGTTCCTGTAATTCAAAGAAGGTGATAGAGAAATTGATATTGATTTTTTGGAAGGTACTGAGTCTTTGATAACTGATATGTATCTCGTAGGAAAATTGGGACGATAAAATAATTCATCCAGTGGATGCGATGGAGGAATCGTACCCATTACAGAAGAAGCATTGCCCCTTTGAATTGCTATACTAATTCTTTGTGTTCTGGTCATTCCTCAATTCTAATAGAAATAAATCTAGTATCCCTGGACTAATGGTCTACAATATCATCATAACGACTCATTTTTTTCATTTAAAAAGTATGTCATCCAATTAGTTTTATATTTATTTTTTCGTTCCAAGTAATTAATTATTAATATCTCATAATACATAATTTGGTAAAGAACTTTTGGTGACCGAAATTGCGCAGTTTCTTTCGGAAAATCAAGAGAAAATTGGGTAAATTATCTGAATACTTTGATAACGTAATATTTTGATAAACGGGAAAACAGGAATGTTTGAACGACGTCAGTTTCCTTGGAGTCGATTGGTTTCTTTCTGTCAATCACGTAAGAACCTGTAATTGGAGTGTTGGAAACAGAGCTTGTTTTCCATCCTTTGATCAATGGAGTAACAACTGAACCTGCAAGGGGAAAGTAAAACTCGTTATCCAGAAGTTTCTTTCTTTTCGAAGTTCCTGATTTCCTTCCAGAAAATTAATGATCCACATATGTTTCCATACTACATATATTTTACTTTTTCCGTTAATTTTCCAGATCTAACTTTGTGGTCATATGAAAATTCTGGTCGATCCCAATTATCTTGTGGATTCAAATAGTTGATAATATGCTTCCATAAAAACAGGGGGTGTTTCTTATAATCTATTATCTCGTCCTTTCATGGAAGCATACTAGTAACTGTGAGTTCTATTAGGGAATATGCCGGTCAGTGAATTTTATCTCCATGCAAAATGTCAACTCTCTCATCCTGAGAAAAACGGTAACAGACAGATAGAAACGTAATTGATCTCAAAAAGGTCCCGTTATCTACTTTTGAGGTCTGAAATGGTTTTAATAGAGTATATTCTCCCTAGGGAATTGAAAAACTATGTTCATTTATGAAATGGACGTGTTGATTTTTCAGGCGATTTCTTTTCTGCCTGTTGTAGCCTGATATTTTCTCCACTTCCTAATAATTTCGAAATAAAATATTTTGAATAATTATTTGTGTACTATAAGACTACATCTCTCAATTACTTTTCCTCTAGCAAATTTCCATTTCTCAATGGAGTATTTTTCCAGAACGATATAACAGGGTGTTCATAAAATCAGATGTGCATTCATCTGCGACTAAAAGACCTCTTGGGAGGTGTTCATGTTGAAAAGGAAAACATT
Source organism: Gonioctena quinquepunctata (assembly GCA_018342105.1). Lineage (NCBI taxonomy): Eukaryota > Metazoa > Arthropoda > Insecta > Coleoptera > Chrysomelidae > Gonioctena > Gonioctena quinquepunctata. The sequence goes on along the minus strand of JAFIRS010001661.1, from coordinate 76,531 downwards.
CTCAATTGAATATTGAATAGAAATATTTTTCTGAAAATTGGAAAATCTTCGATGAAAATTTTTGTAATATATAAGAGATAACAACATACTTCCCCGGCTAAAGCCACGCTGGACATTGCACGAACCACATGTGATAGATATTATGAAAGGGCCCTATTTCAAAAAAAATTATCTTAAAGTAAAAATTGAGAATGTTTCCCTTTTCAGTACGAGATATTCATCAAATAGAATACTAGTTATATTCATAGGTATTGTTTTCCATGGTACTATGTTATTGGGTGGTTAAAAACTAGCTCATGATTCGTTTAAACCTGTGAATAAATGATGAAGCAAACGTAACATGAAAGATGATTTTTTGAATAATACGATTTGTCGTATAATTCAAACAGTTCCATATCGTTAAAAAATCACTACAAAGCATTTTCTTTTCTAACTTTCGTCAAACCTTCTTCCGCCTTGAAAGTCACGAAACTGAAGCTAGATTGATGAGAATACTCTAGTTAACTTGAAAAAATCCCTACAAAGAGCTGAGTGACACTTGGAATGGCTGAACGTGATTTATAGTGGACGAGAACTCCCTTCTGTCCGTATCCTCATTTTTCCGAGGGATTGCGCATTTTTCAGCATTTGACAATTGGTTAACAAGCTCAGACGAGGAATTCAAAACTACGAAGAAATACATATTTATCTACTCCTATTAAATTATATATTGACTATTCAACTGCTTTTGATCTATAAACAAACAACAAACTACTATAACTCACTAAAATAAATCGGAAAAGATTCTTGAAATTATTTACGAACCGAATATCAAGGTGGCTCTGTTCTTGTGTACAAGCCGTTTGGCCGAAAGGGAACAGTGTTATTGAGGGGAGTAATGTCACTTGAATAATTTTGACGTTTTCAGATTAAGTTAATATCTAATTATTCTGAATTTTGTGCTGAAAAAGATGAATTCAGATAGTGAAGATGAATTATTATGTACACCTCCAGAAATAACACAAGTAGCTAATGTTACCATACAAAATTCATTGCCCGAAAAATCTCAAAACAAATATAAAGGTGTAAACAAAAATTTTCAAGATTGGTGTAGCAGCAGGAACATTAAGTCATCGTTCACAGAAATTGTACTCTTGGCATATTTTAGTGAACTTAGCACTAAATATAAAGCATCGTCCCTATGGACTTTCTACTCCATGCTAATAAGCACACTCAACATAAATAATGGAATCAATATAGAGAATTATTTGAAATTACGAGCGTTTCTTGAACGTCAATCAGAAACAAATTTAGCTAAAAAGGCAAAAACTTTTAGGACAGAACAACTTAATAATTTCATAAATAAACCTATGATGAGAAATATCTGGCGACAAAGGTGATCTCACAATATTCAATCGTTTTATCATCTAGTCAATTACATAATTTATTTTAGGTTGCTTTAATAATGGGCATTATGGGTGCTTGTCGTGCAGAGAATTCACTCTATGCAAATTACAGATTTAGAGATCATGGATCTATTTTTATGGTCAGTGTACCTAATACAAAAACAAAAATTGACAGAAAATTCACTGTTACGGGAAATTTTTATACCATAGTTAAGAAATATTTCAATCTTCGTCCAACTGATATATCGCAAACGATATTATTCTTTAAATTTCAAAATGGAAAATATCACTCACAAAGAATCGACATTAATAAATTTGGAGCAATGGGGAAAGACATTGCTACATTTTAAAAATTACCACACTGTAATTTATATACAGGGCATTGTTTTCGCCGCTCGTCGGCAACTTTATTAGTAGATGCTGGAGGGGATATAACGGCACAGAAACGCCATGGCGGTTGGCGATCAACTACTGTAGCTGAGGGGTACGTTGATGATTCCGAAAAGAATAAGACAGATACTGCAAATAAAATATACAGTTCTATAACACCTCAACCAGATAGTACATCAACAACATATATGCAACAAACCCAAAACGAAACAATAAACTTGCATAATTCAGTCCCACATATTCAGTTTACTGGTTGTTCAAATTTTACAATTGATTTTATTAATAAAAAAAATGGGTAATTACAATTGAAAAATGTATAGCATTGTTATAGGTAACTATTAAGATTTGTGAATAAAGTTCTTTCTCTGTACTTGTATCTTAGTATTTATTGTTATAGTCGTAGATAAAGTATAGTATTCAACTTGCGGTTATGGTCATAACTCACTTGATGAATTACAACACTCGCTGCGGCTCGTGCTGCAAACTTCATCTGCGTGAGTTATGACCTACATTACCGCTCGTTAAATAATATACTATTTTCTGTCGGTGTATTGTAGTATTGGTCCTCGCAAAAGGTCCGATATCACGACGTTTCGGAAATACCACATTTGCCATGCTCAGGTGATTCGATCTTCTCCCCTTTGAAATACTATCAATAAAATAATCATTGAAAGCACTTATCAAATTATGGGTTAATACTATTTTAAATTTGATCTCGAGATACTCCAGGGCTTTCCAGAATATCTTTGGGTCAGATCGGGACTTAAATTGAAAATTAGCCCTTTTTTGGATTTCACAGCCATATTTACAATATTTATCAGTTCCTCATAGTACACCAGCTTTAAGATACTTTATTCTTCTATGACTCATATAACATCCGACCAAATGATGGACGTTCAGATGAGATCGATGAGACTATATGAGAATATTGTGTAATTCGAGTTTGGGCTGATTTGTTTAATATCACTAGTTGAACCGTTTCTTGACATGTTTTTTGGGTAACCTTCCACAGTCTAAAAATGAAAATGTAATCAGGAAAATCTATACGAAAGTAGAAAGGGCAAACTAATTAGTTCACCCCGATAAGTTACCAAATTATATTTCCTATAGAAAAATTATTCAATTTGTCAGTAACTTGTCGTTCCCCGAATATGCCTTAAAAATAGTAAACATTCAAAAGATACTTCTCTATATAGTTTTTGATTGACGTTTCGGGGACTATATCTGCCCCCGTTCTCAAAATCTTCTAAATATCCTTCAATTATGTGAATAATTTGGATTTTTCTTGCAGAGTCTTTTTCGCTTTTTCAAATGACATCTGCCAACAAATTTGAGAGTGACGTATTGCTCATTTGATTTATGGTCTTGACCATTGGAAGTGCGCCAAAGTGAACATCAGAGTTACATTTTTTTTTTATGTTCTGGTTCCCACGAAAAGGGATATCCTGTAATGTTCAGAGAACATCGTGGGAACCAAGGGAAAGAAGGTAGGAGTTGGTGTTCTTCTTGAATTTCTGGAGGTTGTATGCCTCGGGGAACACCTCCCTAGGCAATGAGTTCCAAAGCCTCGCTGTTCGTTGGATGAACGAGTCTTCGGAAAGTGATGTTCTGCAGGTCTCCAAAGTGACCACGAAGGGGTGTGATGACTGAACTTGACGGGTTAGTCTCGAAGAGACTGCCAAAGCAGGAACGATTGTTGAAATTTCAGAAGAGCATCGCCCATGAAAATATCTATAAAATAGAGACAAATCGCCAACTTTTCTACGGTGTTCCAGACAAGTGAGCGAGTTTGTAAGCGAGGCATCACCGACGAGACGAATTGCCCTTTTTTGAACAGAATCCAATAGTCTCAGGATATGTTTAGGTGCCGCGCTCCAAATATGGGAACAGTATTCCAGGACAGGTCGGATCTGTGCCTTATAGATCATAAGCAGCTGAGTGGGGGTGAAATAGCTCTTGGCACGAAACAAAAAACCATGTTTTTGGGATGTATTTTTGGCAATGGACCTCACGTGATTTTCCCAGGAAAGGTTATTGCTGATAGTAATACCAAGCATCGATATGGATGACTTCAGTGGTATGGTTACTCCTGACAAAGTTATGTTAGGCACAGTGAGATCGGCTTTTCTGGAGAAAAGACATGCTTGTGTTTTGTTTGCATTGAATTCTACCAAGTTATTAGATCCCCACTCGAGAATTGTTGCTCAGTCCATATTTATATTTTTAACATTTCTTCCTCGTTCATTTCTGGTTTCACGGGCTGATATAGGGGCCCTGGAAGAGAAAGCGGTATTGAGGGTACTATCATCGGCAAAGCTGTGTACTGGACATGAAGTTGCTTTCAACAGGTCGTTGATGTGAAGTAGAAATAGTGTTGGTGCGAGAATAGATCCTTGCGGAACACCAGCATTTATGAGTAGAGTGTCAGATGAAACTCCATCGACCACTACATGGAGAGACCTGTTTGAGAGAAAACTAGCAAGCAGAGAACACAGCTGAGGGGGCAAGCCATAAGACGGAAGCTTGGCGAGGAGTCCCTGGTGCAAAACTCGATCGAACGCCTTGGAGATATCTAATGCCACAGCTAAAGTTTCTCCATACTTTTCAATAGATAGCTGCCATATATGTGAGACGTAAGCGAGCAGGTCACCAGTTGATCTCTGATGGCGGAAGCCATATTGCCTATCGTTGACAATTCCTGAGTCTTCCAGATATTTCATGAGCTCGATGTTGATGGCTTTTTCCATGACCTTTGAAATAATAGATAGCAGGAATCGACAAATAACCGGATCAAAAATTGCCGAACATATCCTTACATCCAATGGCGATCATACGATTGAATGGAATAGGACGAAAATCTTGATGAAAGAACCACATCAAGAGAGGAGAACATTGAAAGAAACGGCCTCTATTCTTCTTTCCAATAACAACTGCTTTTCACCAAATTCTGTTGAAATGGACCATACATGGTTACCTCTACTCAGAGAGGAAGTGAGATATGGTAGAATGCTAATAAACTGATCTGAACAACACCCCATATATCAAATGAGCAATACGTCACTCTCAAATTTTTTGGCAGATCTCAATTAACATCCGTCATTTGAAAAAGGAAAAAGACTCTGCAAGAAAAATCCAAATTATTCAAACAATTAAAGGAGATTCAGAAGATTTTGAGAACGGGGGCAGATATAGTCCCCGAAACGTCAATCAAAAACATATAGAGAAGTATCTTTTGAATTTTTACTATTTTTCATAGGCATATTCAGGAAACGACAAGTTACTGACAAATTGAATCATTTTCTATAGGAAATATATTTGGTGAACGCAGTAACTTATCGGGGTGAACTAATTAGTTTGCCCTTTCTACACTTGTATAGATTTTCCCGATTATATTTTCATTTTCAGACTATGGAAGGTTACCCAAAAAACATGCCATGAACCGTGTTATTATCGGAAGGACGACATAAATCAATATTTAGATCACCGCCGAAAATAACAATATCATATTCAAGCAAAAAATTGATTATACAGTTTTATAAACAATCAATCGATGAATCGAAAATCTAAACGCAACTCATGCTGAGGTGGCACATCTATGACTTTTTCATCATAGATTTTTATTTCAAAATAATAATTTCAGCATTTCTTAAAACCCAATTTTGTTAAATATTACAAGAGCTGGAAAACTGAACGATTTTCATGATTGTGGTCGCTATGTGTATTGCTATTGTTATGAATAACTCAACAGTGAAACTTGTCAACAACAGGCGAATGAACTTTTGTGTATAAAATCATGCAAAGCGCTTTCGACTGTTAAGTCATCGTCAGTGCTAACTGACTTAACAGTCGAAAGTGCATTGCTATGATTTTATAAAATAATTGAAAAAAAACCTTTTGAGGATAAGCTTTTATTCAAATGCGCTAAACAGTAAAAAAAAATTGCTTTTGATGTGCAACGTAGGTTATTCCGTGAGGTATAGATTCAAAGCTTGTCGCTTTTGTATTCGAACTGAAAACTTTGCACGACAATCTTTCGAATCCATAACCTACGTCGCACATCCAAAGCAATTATTTTTAACTTGTTAGCGCATTTGAATAAAATCTTGTCTTTAAAAAGTTTTTTATTAATTATTTTATTTTGTGCTTTTTGGTAAGTACGCCATAATCTATGCATTTTTATTAATGCATCGTCATTATGAGGCCTTCCTCCTGTAAGTTCTGAGCTATCTAGTTCTTCAATAAGGAGACCATCTAAAGATTAACTCGTCCGCCATCTTGGAGCTGCCATCTTAAATTTATGAATTCTGACAAAAAATCAATAATCTTCGATTAAATTCATAATCTCCACCCCAAAAACCCCGATATACTAATTTTGAATAGAATCGGTCCACCATCTTGGAGCCACCATCTTGAATTTATTATTATAATAAAAACATTCATTATATCCGACCAGAAAACCTCCACGTACCAATTTCGAATAGAATCGGACCATAAACACAGAGATCGTCCGCCATCTTGGAGCCGCCATTTTCATGTTATGAATTTTGGCAAAAAATGTATAATCTTCGACCCCGAAAACCCCCACATACCAATTTTGAATCGAATCGGACCATAATCACAGATATCGTCGCCATTTTGATTTTATGAATTTTGAGATGAAATTCATAATTTTCGACCCCGAAAACCCCCTCATACCAATTTTGAGTCGAATCGGACCATAAACACAAATCTCGTCCACCATCATCTTAGAGCTGCCATTTTGTTTTTTCTGTAACAAACATTCTATAATGCATTGTTACGGGAACTATGAACACCTGCCAAATTACACGTTGATGTGGCAACTAGAAGTGAGTCAAATTTAACTTGCAAGATTTGATTACAGACAGACAGACAGAAAGACACCAGGACAGGTGAAACTGAATAAAAGCTTGTAATAAATAAATTATTCTGCATGAAATACAAATTTCTTTCTTCGACTCTAGCATACGTGCTTACAGCTAGACCTTTCACTTGAATGAACTTTTGTCAAAGTTGTTTTTCCCCATATTATTGTTCCCATGTTTTCAGGGGAAACATTGACATGCCAGATAAGTATGTAGCGCAAGAGATGGAACCAACTATTTCACGTATCTCCAATTTATCTTACAGTCTTGTCTCTGACATCAAACAAGATTAGGATGTGTGACGAGGATCTTCAAAATGTGGGGGATACCAGAATAAATCTGAATTCTGACTGAGGCTCGCATAAATGATATCGTTGCCTGATTCATTGCATGCAGTTATGGAATATCCGAATAGTATTCCCTAGAAATGAAACGATCACATATTCCGTGAATATCCCACTTAAATGAAATAGCAAGCTGGAACTAGGGCATAGACAAAGCTGGATAAAATATTTTTCACAAAGTGTTTGAGATAATTCTTTATTTCATTTGAAGAAGCCATTGAAAAAATTTTTTTAATTAATATACTAATTTAAAAATCACATATTTTTGAAATATGGAGGACGAGTTTTGTGATTATGGTCCAATTGATTCAAAATTGGTATGCGGGGATTTTCGAGGTCAGAGATTATGAATTTTTTATCGAAATTTATAAATTCAAAATGGGCCCCCAAGACGGAGGACGAGTTTTCTGATTATGGTCATATTTTATTCAAAATTGGTATGTGGGGATTTTTAGGTTCGGAGATTATGAATTTTTTGTCAAAATCTATAAATTCAAGAAGGTGACTTCAGGATGGCGGACGAGTTTTGTGATTATGTTCAGATTCTATTCAAAATTGGCGATTGGGAGTTTTTGGGCTGAGATTATGATTTCTTTTAGCTCAAAACTCACAGGAAAGAGACCTAATAACGATGCTCTATCAGAAATGGACAGATTAAGGCGAACAAACTAAAAAGCAAAAAATAAAATTACAAATAAAAAAACTTTTTAAAGACAACCTTTTATTTAAGCCTTGTACTAAAACGTACTAAATAAGTTCAAGTCATCGCTGACAATGATTCAATTAGTTTTTGTTGAATTATTAAATTTCAAAAAGCTTGTCGCGCGAATTGTAATAAAATTAATACTTCGACAAGTTGTTACTTACCAACCAATCACTGCCCAATCAAATTAATTGGTACCTACTTTTATGAACATTCGTGCGACAAGCTTCTTGAAACCAAATAATTCAACAAAAAATTATTAAATCATTGTCAGCGATGACTTAAACTCATTTTATACGTTTTAGTACACGGTTTAAATAAAAGCTTGTCTTTTTATTTAAATCCTGGTTCTACAAAGGGTTGTCTTGTAATCACACCGTGGCGGCAAAGCATGTTTGTGAAAGTTTGACTCTTTGGGGTTCTTGAAATGTTAATGTTCGGGGATTGGCGAGGGGTAACATAGGGTATGAGAAGTGTGTAGGAATAATAGATATTAATGTATGGAGGTTGTACTCATTAAAGTTAGGTAGGGAATGCCTAAAGTTTGACAAATAATAAATTTAATATGTCCCTTCAATGAGATATTCTCTTGATAAAAGTAATTTTGTTTTATTATAACTCCAACTATTATGAACCTTTATGAATGTACACTTTCCCACACAAGAAGCAAGTTTTCGAAAAAATAGGAATCATTTTGTTGTGCAAATAACGTAATCTTTCTAGTTTTGTATGGGTGATTTATAAATTTCAGATTCAGAAAGAAATGGAAATCAAAACTCTCAAAAAAATTCTCCAAAATAAACGAAACTATTTTATCTGGATTATCATTTTCATGTTGGTTTTTTGATTAGTTAGTTACATAATGGAAATTACTCCTTCCATATCATACAGGATATTTTAATTAGGTAATTCCCATATATATTCCACCAGATAATCAAATAATGGCATTAATTAAATCGTCAAATTGAAAATTTTCGGTAAATGGCCATTTGAAACCTCACATGAATAATAAAATTTAAGGACTTCGTGGTATTGCAATATGAATTAAATTTTCATCGCAATATTCTGGTTGGTATACGAGGCGACGTTTATGGTTCCCAATATTCCCGCGGATATAATATAACAAGATATTACCATTTTATCCATTTCCCTTTCATACGCAATTCGTTCCTTGTAAATGAAGAGGTTTTTTTCGATTAAACGGGATAATTGAAAAAATAATTTTTTCTTGGTTCCTATAGACATTCAGGGTTTTGCCCAAATAAAATAACATACTCAAGGCATGATCACTACTTGAATCTTCTCTACTGATTCTATAAATATCAGCTGAATTCCAAACACCAATTCATCTAGCATTTACCCAAAATTATCCATTGTCTATTCTCTAATATTGCTGAATATTATTATATTATACTCTCCCTTTCTGCCACTCTGTAGGTATGTATCGCATGGCTATACAAGTCATAAATATTTTACATAGAAATGGGATTCATATTTCTTGCCCCTTTTGGAGTATGATATGTTGATTTGTATGGTCGAAATTTATCTATAGCCCACCTAGTCTAATCTCTAATCTAATCTAAGTAAGTAATTCATTTTCACAGGCTGCTATTATAGTTTCATTTAGAAAATGCTAACTGAATTGATTCTCTTCAGATTATTTAGACTGTTAAATTTTTTTGACTTCAGTTGTATCCACTGAGATAATATTTATCTGCTTTTGTTACTATTGAAACCGAATTTTGTTCCAGAAAATTGTGTAGTCTTAATGTAACGAAAAGTTTTTTATTCTTTTTATGGTTTGAATAAGTCTGTTCGAATTCTTGAAATTTGTTGAAATATTCACCATTTTGTTTCTTTTCTATGTTGTTAGATTTGTCAATGATAAACTCAACATTGATTATAATTTTTTCTAAGGGAAAATTATTATTATCATATAAGTCGAACTTATCTTCCATACTCATAGACCGGGAGATGGTGACACAAAATATTAGGTCATTTGTACCAGTATGGCGGTTCTTCAGGGGTCTAATTACGGAATGACAAAAAAGAAAATGATGGTCATGGCGCTGGTACCGGCGGCCCAATCGCGTGGGCGTTAATCGAACGTGTCGGATAAATAACGAGTGTCGAACGATCTGTTCCACAAAAATGCTTGTATTTTCCGATAGTCGATAGAAAAAGAAGTAGGCGGTAGCGTAATGCCATACTTCTCCGGTGTGACTTACAGCCCGCCATACCGACGCTAATACATTAATTAAAAAAAAAACAATTCAACCATTTGTACCATCATCATCAAAACTGTCTCGAGAGACGTAAGTATCGCGAGCTAACCCTCCTGCATTCAGTTTGGGCTTCGCTCTTCCTCCCCCCATCAGCAGCACAGGACCTACCTTCCGGTTTAAACTGTGCTACTAAATTAACAGGGGGAATCTGAAATTGAGATACGCCCAATCAGCGCGCTAGGTCAACCCAGCTACCGTTATAAGCTCAGCCACGGTAGGGCCGCTTGATACAACAATTAATGCGCCGCTCCCCGCCGAGTCAGCAGGGAATACAGTCACCTCAACCCATAGGTGAAAGACTCCCCCGTCTCTACCGAATTACGGTATTGTTTTCCATTGGGCCCACTATCTAGCCCACGCCCCCCAGAGTCCAACACCATGTGGAGAGGCACCGGCGGTGAAACCGGTGGGGCTATCCTCCTCCCCCTGGGTACCCATGTTAACAAGACTCCTCCTGTCAGCGTTTGATGGGTCACCGCCATATCAGACTTTCGACCTGATATTACTCGTGTAAACGTTTGACGAGTAACCGTTCGTGTGAGAGTTCGCCGAAGCTACTAATCACGCTACCATGTTATTTGGGAGGGGGACCTATGACGTTGCCCAGAGGTATCTGGGATTGTCTAAGGTTCTCCCGTCCCGACGGCCTAGTCACACGGTGGGGCTAGGCCCAACTCATTTGTACCAGGCTAATTTTTGCGCAGCTAATCATCGTCGAGTAGCCATTCACGGAAATCACCTTGCCATACTTTTCTGACGGTTCCAAATGGCCGCCATACCGCCGCAAAGGAGTTTTTTTTTTCGCAAAACGATTTGTACCAGTATTGCATTTGGATTTTTGGAAAGTATTTGATAAAATGTGACCGTTATTATATTTCCCATACGTCTAGTAGGGGGAAAAAGTGCTGCCATACTTATTTATTCGACACGTTTTGAAAATACGACTGTAAAATACGTAAAATCATTTTTAAAACATGGAATCATTGTATTCTGTTCGTTTGGATGTAATTCTGCCTAAAAAAAATTATTCCAGATTGTAACCATGGGGCGGACGACTGTCGGACTTATGCAAAGATGTTAAAAAAAATATTGACAATTTGTACCAGTGTGGCATTTGGATTTTTGGAAATTATATGATACAATGTGACCATTATTAAATTTGCCATACTTCTAGTAGAGGGAAAATGTGACGCCATACTTGAAAAACTTGGTTTTTCGACACGTTTTCAAGGTACAAGACATGAAATCATTTGTTACAGTATGGCATCATCGTATTCGGTTTGTTTGGATAAAATTCAACCTAAAAAAAATTATCCCATACTGTAACTATGGGGCGGAAGTCTGTTACACTCGAGCGAGATATAAAAAAAATAAAATTGGAATGAATTGTAACAGTATGGCATTTCAAATTTTCCAAACTTGAAAAAAAAACATGATTTGGGAAAATTACTGTACTGTTGGCGAAGTGCCAAAGTGGTGGACTCGAAAAAATAATTATTTTTATTGCTATGTAGTTGTGGGTCGCCTGACAAGCAGCTGCCGTATACCTGCGTTCCCATACATTATGTCTTACGAGCACGATGAGAAATCTTTCGAGCGCCGGTAGCCGTACAATATTATTCGACGTAACATCTGGTTATAAGACAAGATTGCTGCCACCTAGGTGTATGAAATTTTGTATTTACATTCGTTAAACCTTAAACTTACAGGAAAAATTAGTGCCATACTGGTACAAATCGTTCGAATTACGAATAAAATCTTAGAATTTTGAAAAAATATTGTACATATTCGCCACCTCCCACAGGTATGGCATGATCGGACTTCTATTTATGATCATACAGAGAACTGTTTAAAGAAGTTTAAGGCTGGTACAAATCGTTTAGCAAAAAAAAAAGTTACTCCCTTGCGGTGGTATGGCGGCCATTGGGAACTGTCGGAAAAGTATGGCAATGTGATTTCCGTGAATGGCTACTCGACGATGATTAGCTGCGCAAAAATTAGCCTGGTACAAATGGTTGAATTGTTTTTTTAAATTAATGTATTTGAGTCGGTATGGCGGGCTGTAAGTCACACCGGAGAAGTATGGCATTACGCTACCGCCTACTTCTTTTTTTATCGACTATCGGAAAATACCAGCATTTTTGTGGAACAAATCTTCGACACTCGTTATTTATCCGACACGTTCGATTAACGCCCACGCGATTGGGCCGCCGGTACCAGCGCCATGACCATCATTTTCTTTTTTGTCATTCCGTAATTAGACCCCTGAAGAACCGCCATACTGGTACAAATGACCTAATATTTTGTGTCACCATCTCCCGATCTATCAGTAATTGCTGGACATTGTGGGATATTTCGCATTTAGATTTATTGATGAACAATTTTTTGTCCACTTCAACAGGGAAAAGATTATGTTGTACTTGTATCAAGGGTATAAGTTTTTTCATTTATGCCTTTTCGTTCCGTTGAAAATGTTATTACGAAGTTTTCCTTTGATCGCAGTCAAATGCCTCGAGAGCCTCTGATGAAATGAGCTTTGACACCATTGTTTTCGGATTGAATAGGTCATGTTCCATTTTTTCAGCTTCACAAAGTCAGAAACTTATATATACATTCGAAATTTGTTTATTGATCCCAATACCAACTAATCTCCGAAATAAACTGTTACTGAATCACCAAACTCATCAGATATGAATATTATTTTTTAATTACTCGGAAGTAACTTCAAATAACAATGGTATCAAAATTGTGCCTTGGAAATACACCCAATCGATAATATCTCCTGGGCATCACAATTAATCGTTCATTCAATTTTGAATCCCATGCTTATTGATATTGTAATGTTCCTCGGGGAACTACAATTCAATAATTCAGAGATTCGAGGTGGCTTCTCAGTTATTGGAATCGTCAACCGCATTATAGTTTATCGTATTATTACACCGACTGAATCAAGATATTGTCGGATGTCCATTTCGATCCACTAAAGGAAATGGACCGATCAGAACTCGATTTCGACTTGTAGCTACAGACATTAACTGGAAACGATATTGAATTCACGGTAGCTTGCTGCTTCGAGAGGAAGGTAATTGTTCTTTGCATTTATAGAAGTCCCCTGGGTAATTTTAATATTTTTCTGGATGTCTTCCTGGATGTTATGAGTCAACTGTATTCTAAATTGAAAAATTTGAATTTTGTAATTTGCGGTGATTTCAACAAGGACTCACCCAGCAAGAAACTGAGTGATTTTCAAAACATTTGAAATATGCTTGAACTGTCTACCACTATAACAAAACTAACTAGGAAAACATCATCACCATCCTCAACTATTGATAATGTTTAAGATGTCTAAAAACCCTGGTGCTTGCACTTATAGGCCAGTCAAAATAGACCGTCAATTCACATTAATTACAAACATTTCTTTAGCACTGCCGTATGTTGAAGCATCCAGTAAAGACTAAATATAAAAATTTGCACACCTATCCGGTGACCGGAAATTACTCAAATTCGCGTAAAACGTTAATTTGCAATATATCCTTGGACAAAATTGTAAACATTGTGCAAATTGCAGGTATATTCCCTAACTTCTTTTCTACATCCCTTGTAAAATTTGCATACGCAATTTTCAACCGGAAATACGAATAATCCTTGATTACGTTGTAATCAGCGCTAATTCTGGTTACAAAATTGCAAACATTGTGCAAATTTGTGATAAAATCATGGTTCCGTCACCCCTAAAATGCTTTAAATTTGCAAACTTGTCATGTGTACAGAATATCAAAAAATTATGGATAACGCTAAAAACAGTCTCAGGGGCAAAGTTTTAGGGGTCACGAAATTGCAAACTTTGGTCGCCAATTGAGTTTGCACCTTTTTCAGTATCCCGGAAGATGGCGGAAATGAACATTATTGTTAGAAGCAATTTTCGCAAATGCCACAAAATTCCAAACTTTGTGCAATTTTTTCTTAAAGTTCTGCTATGGCAGACAATTCTACGTATGAATTTGCAACCCTATAAAATGTCGGGAAAGACGGGCAATAAAATATTTCTCTAGAAAAAACTATGCATACATAATATTTTATCACTATATTTCAACTTCAAGCACATATGAAGCAAATTTGTGAGTTTGTAATCTCGCCGGTTATCTGTTTTTCAGAGAATTATCGAATAAATCTCGTAAAATGTAGAAGAATTCGAAGTACAGTATTCTCTAATGTAAACTCTATTGCTTTATTGAAAATCAAGTTAAAACTATGTGTTGGAACTATACAGTGTTATCATCTGATATAACCATTCGGTGGAATCGTCTAATTTCACCATCGGGTATCATGAAAATGACGATATAACTTGACAATTCGCTTAAAAGGACGAAAAAGTTACCGGCTTCGGTAATTTGGTCCTTGAATAATTATCCTCTGATAATAAAAGCCGATTCCACCGGATCGGGTTCAATTATTGTGTGAAAATTGAAAAAAATTAATATTTCGCGAAAATCGCCTTAATTGATAATATTCCATTACCTGCTTTGCTGACGTTTTATGGGTTTGCAAATTCATACGTCAACTTGTTCGCCTCTCCAGAACTTTGAGAATAAAATGCACAAAGTTTGGAATTTTGTGTCATTAGCGGAAATCGACAATATTCCATTGCACTGCTTTCCCAACGGTTTATAGGGTTGCAAATTCATGGGTAGAACTTGTTCGCCTCTCCAGAACTTTGAGAATAAAATGCACAAAGTTTGGAATTTTGTGTCATGCGGAATCGCAATATTCATGCCTGTTTCCCACGTTTATAGGGTTCAAATTTATGGGTAGACTTGTTTGCCATTCCAAACTTGAGAAAAAATTGGCAAAGTTTGGAATTTTGTATCATCCGCGAAAATCGACTTAATTGATAATATTCTATTGCCCGGTTTTCCCGACATTTTATAGGGTTGCAAATTTATACGTAGACTTGTTTGGTCATAGCAGAACTTTGAGAAAATAATGCACAAAGTTTGGAATTTTGTGGCATTTGCGAAAATTGCTTCTAACAATAATGTTCATTTCCGAAAAAGGTGCAAACTCAATTGGCGACTTAAAATCATGCTACCAAAGTTTGCAAAGCACGAAAATATTTTTTGCAATTTCGTGATTCCTAAAACTTTGCCCCTGACACTGTTTTTAGCGTAATCCATAATTTTTGTATGTTCCGTACACATTAAAAGTTTGCAATTTCAAAGCATTTTAGGGGTGACGGAACCATGGTTTTACCACAAATTTGCACAATGTTTTAAATTTTGTAACCAGAATTAGCGCTAATTACAACGTAATCAAGGATTATTCGTATTTCCGGATGAAAATTATGTGTGTAAATTGTACAAGGGATGTAGAAAAGAAGTTAGGGAATATACCTGCAATTAACGTTTTATGCGAATTTTAGTTATTTTCCGTCACCGGATGAGTGTGCAAATTTTTATATTTAGTCTTTACTGGATGCCTAAACATCTGGAAATGTTTGTAATTATTGTGAATTGGCGGTCTATTTTGACTGGCGTATTATACCTGTAAAAGTTTGGGATCAACTTGGCGACACTTGGCCTACTTGATAATAGAGGTTAGTAGCTTTTCAGATGGCGCCAATTTCGTTTCAGTTTCAAATCAGTAAATTGTAACAACAGACCACAAAGGGTATATTTATTTCCTCAGATTTCTTCTTGAGGCGAACTGTTCCCGGGTTCTAATTTTATCTTTGCTATTGGTTGCAAAGTGACATCTACCAAATTTGACCAATAGCATAGCTAGAATTATAAGTTCCCTAATATTACACAAAGAAAGCATCGTGTTGTTTTTGTATTTTGTACACTTTGAGTTTGAGGTTAAGTGAATGCTTATGTGAGAACTTATTTGGGTTTATTTCAATGTGCAACCACATTTATATTATTGTGGTGCAACTAGAATATTTTGAAACATTTCACCCAAAAATGTTGTTCTTTTGACAGGCGGAGAATTGGAAATGAAATTGTCAGAGAATTTTAAATTCAATGCATACAATATGATGGACTCTGAAAATATCATTATTAGTTAATTCGTCAAGATTTGTACTTGCCTTTGGTACTGGATACCTATTCGAATCTGCGGCTTTAGACTGCCCACACAAAATGCAAATGCCATTTTACGCACTAATGAACGACGTAATTTTTTAAAGAGTGAACTAAAAAATGAAATAGGCAATATTTTAAATCAACGAGAAGGAAAAACGCATAGACACCGACTAAATAGAGAATAATTTCATATAAGATGCTGCAGATGTCAAAAAATAAGTTTTCAAATTAAGCGAGGATATAAACAAACATTTTTGGATGGCGCCATCTACCACAGATATCAAAAATCTATTGAAGCAACAGGTGGTGTCCCCTCGAAAATCTGAACAATATCGAATCAGTTCAAGCACCATGGTTTTTATACATCTTAATAATGTTCTAGTCAAACTTGACGTCCCGTTTTAAACATCCCAACCTGGGGCTTTCGGATTACTGTGTTCTTGTATATTGAGTACGATTCTCAGAAGGTTGATGGGAAAATATATAAAAATATCGTAAAATATATAACGAAAAAAATATAATTATTTCACCAACCTTCTGAAAAACGTATATTGGAACCAGGAGTATGAGACTGCGGAAGCCAACGAATCTTTCGAATTATTTAATACTATTTTCAACTCCTGTTTTCAAAAAGCATTCACCCCGAAAAAGTACAGTTGTGTGCATAAAAAAGTCGTACAATGGCTGTAAACCTGCCTATGATTCCAGATTTCATAAAAAAGTAGTACACATACAACTTTTGACAAAAATTTTGACACTACTTGTCAAAGACTTGTCAAAGTCGATAAGAAGTTCAATTAAGATCGACAAGCCTGACTCACAATAGCCTATAACTGCTGTACGATTTTTTATGCACACAACTGTACCTCTCGTACAGGAAAATAATTTCAAAGGTTGGATACAAATTTCGTGCAAAAATAAAGTTCTCGTTGAATTAAAAATGCACCAACAATCCTCATATACTGGCATATACAGTGCTCGTCGAAAGTCGGTTCCTCCCCTACTAATTTTTGAACCACCCGGTATATCGCAACAAAATGTGGAGGGCTTAAATAGGAGATAAAAACCTACTTTTTCATGAAAAAATCACAGCTAAAAGTTTTAAAATGGCGGTTAAGCGTCATCTTCAATAAACATTTTAAATAGAACACCCCGTATATTATTCCATTTTCGAAATCTTATTCTCAACAGTTTTCTCTAATATACCTTACTCCTAAACTCAATTGTTTTCGAAATATTAACGTTTGAAAAGTGACATTCCGGTTTAAAATGAAGTATGGATTTTGGTCACTTCCGGTAAAACATTTTGCTAACTAAACGGCGTAAAGAAAGTTTATTGAGGATAAACAGTACCGATTACCGGAAAATCTCGAAGCCTACGAATGTGTTCTGTAAATTCACAATCAAAACAAAGTAGTTAGCTAAAAAATTATAATTTATTTTTGAATAACACTTTTATTTAACCCCAACAATTATTTCATCGAGTGTCCAATGTGGCCCACTCCTAAATCTTGACAATAAAGTGCCTTATTATAAATAGATTCTCTCACGTTGATGGAAGTCTGTTCATCTATTTCTTCACATGTATCTATTATTCTGTGTTCCAACTCTTTTATTGTTTGGCGTAGATTTTTGACTTCAGATACCTTCAAAGGAAAAAATCTAGAAGTGTAAGATCCGGAGATCTTGGTGGCCATTCTGTACTTTCTCTGCGACCTATCCATCGCCCAGGAAAGTTTGTATCGAGGAACTCTCTAGCCATGCGATCGAAATGGGGAGATGTCCCATCCTGCTGACATATGATTTCACGATTTTCAAACTCTTCCTGATTGTTAAATACAATTTGTCTTATTCGAGGTTCAATTTCAGTTTCTAAGAGATTTCTGTAAAGAACTCCTGTAAGATGAAAATCGGTCCAACAACGCGATTGCCCAAAATCCCCGCCCAAACATTCACCTTTTTAGGAAACTGGGTATGTCCCTCTCTAAAAATATGCAGATTATTATCGCTCCAGTATCGTACATTCTATTTGTTGACTTTTCCATTAAGAAAAAACGTGCATTCGTCTGCGAAACATACACGTTTTAGGAAGCCCCGTTCTCCTTCAATTGTTCTTGTTAACCACTCATAAAATTCAACCCTCCGGTCTGGATCATCCTCCGTGAGAGCATGCAGGATTTTAATTTTATAGGGATGAAACTTTTTTTCTTAGGACTCTTTGGACACTTTTTGAACTTACTCCACAGGATTCAGCAACTGCAGACGTCGACTGAGTCGGATTGATTACCATTTCAGCAACAATTTCTAGGTTTTTTTATTCTGAAAGAGGCGGTCTTCCTGATCTTGGAGCATCTTTCAGCGTACCAGTTGCTTGGAGCTTATTTAAAAATTTGCGCAAATATGATCTTGAAATAGGATTCTCGGGAAATCTATTATTAAACATACGGACTGCTAGATGATAATTTCTTCCAGCTTCTCCAAATATCAAAACTGCTTCAAATGTATCGTCTAAACTACGAGCCATGATCACACTTTTGATAAAAGGATTCATGACTATTTGACAGTTAGCAGTTCAGTTTGGCAGTAAACAAGATGTTACCGCGACAACGATTTTTTCCAATGCAAACTTGTTTGAAAGCAACATTAGTGTTTTTGGTTGGGTTTGAAATGACCAAAAAGTCACTATTCAAACGTTATTATTTCGAAAAAAATTGAATTTAGGAGTAAAGTGTATCAGAGAAAACTGTTGAGAATTATGTGCGGATTTCAAAAATGGAATAATATACGGGGTGTTCTATTTGAAAAAAATATTGGAGATGGCGCTCAGCCGTCATTTTAAAACTTTTAGCTGTGATTTCTTCATGAAATAGTAGGTTTTTATCTCCTATGTAAGCCCTCCAAATTTTGTTGCGATATACCAGGTGGTTCAAAAATTAGTAGGGGGGAACGGATAGACGAGCACTGTATAGAAAAATATCGGAAAATCTTGAAAAATGTCATCAGCTTAGCTAAACTCGCTTACTATAACAGTATCATAACAAATTCAAATAATAAAAGTAAATCAACCTGGGACCTGGTCAATCACTTTACAAAGAAAAAGCAAAAAAGTGGGAAGTTTGAGCGTCAACAAGCACGATTCATTGGTTGAGGATACTCAAGAGATTTCAGAAGAATTGAATTTTTCTTCAAATATTTCGGCTCCCATAAATCTAAATACTGATAATACGCTCACTAGTATGGAATTCTTGAAAACTAATATCAATCAAAATTTTTTAAATTCACTTTTCTTCACACCAATAACGGAGGTTGATGTGGCACCGACGATATTCCAATGACTCTATGGCATAGCAAAGACATAAATCACTTGAAAGAATCAATTGCTCTCGATCTAGAAAAAATTAAGCAATGGTGTGACTCCAATCGACTCTGTTTCAATTAAAAAAAACAAATCTAGTCACCTTTAAGTTTGACTTTGATAATTTGTACTTAGATAACCAGATTATAACAAATAAGCCACAAACTAAGTTTCTAGGTCTAATTATAGACAACAAGCTAAAATTTGATGAGCATGTAACGACCTTGAGCAAGAAGTTAGCCTCTAGCTGCTTTGCAATGAAAATTGTTTCAAGAGAATTAAACGTAGCCTCGGCTAGGATGGTCTACTTTTCCCTAGTTGAGTCACATTTGAGGTATGGCATTGCCTTCTGGGGTTTATGCAATAACCAGCTGTTTCAATGTGTTTTTATTCTACAAAAAAGAGCAATCCGATACCTGTGTAAAGCTCAATATCACGATCACTGCAAACCACTTTTTATTAGCCAACAAATATTATCACTCGTTTGTTTATTCATTTTGGAAACTGTATGCCTCATCCACACAAAATATGGTTCAACACCTACTGAAACACGAAAAAATAAAACAAGAAATGGAGGTTGTGTTCCCTTACCCTTACCTAAATCTAGTCTGACAAAAACTCCATCATGTATGAAAGCAAAAAAATATATAATCATCTGCCAGCCAGTTATAGAAACATAACTTCTCTGAAGAACTTTCGAAAGACTGTAAAAAAGGCTCTATTGCAGAAAGCTTATTATAACCTGCAGGAATGTTATGATGATATACTATCGTTCCTTATGGGAATTGATTTGATACTGGATATTTATATTATTGAATATTTTATTTTTTATCTCATGTTTTGATTTATTATGCAAGACTACTGTTAAATCTTAAGGGTGGTAATTGTTAGTTAGTTAGTTACCTTTTTGTTAATGACATAGTATTTTATTAATGTGTTTGTTTATAATGTGTTGTTTCAATAGTCCTTCTTTTTTAAAGTAGATTGACAATATGTTTTTTTATTTAGATATGTAATATTTATCTTTTATGTTCGTACATTTTATCCACTTGACATTTATTCATTTTATTGTATTTTTTATCTCATATGTTTTGATTTATTACACAAGACTGCTATTAAATCTTAAGGGTGGTAATTGTTAGTTACCCTTTTGTTGATGACATCTTATTTTATAATGTGTTGTTTCAATAGTCCTTCTTTTTTAAAGGAGATTGACAATATGTTTTTATTCATATATGTAATATTTATCTTTTATGTTTGTACATTTTATCCATTTGACATTCACGTATCTAATTATCTGTACATTTCTTATCAAGCTTTGTCAATAAGAATCAACTCTTCAGACAATAAAGTATATATTGATTGATTGATTGATTCCCGAATTGAAAAAAAGGAAGTAAATTAGACCTAAACAATTACAGGGGCATCTAACTTCTACCAAGTTTTTCAAAACTCTTAGAGTGGCACGTTAACCAACAACTTCTGTCTTATCTCAGGGAACAGAATATTTTGACAAATTATCCATTTGGTTTCCGATCAAATATGAGTACAACCGATGCAATATCTGCTTTACTTGGACACGTAAATGAAACAATCGAAAATAACCAACATCCATTGGGTATTTTCTGCGACCTATCCAAGGCCTTCGATTGTGTCGCCAACGACATTCTCTTGGATAAGCTCGAGTATTATGGCGTCCGCAGTATCGTCAAGAAATGGTTCGAAACGTACCTCTGTCATAGACAAATACTAGTGAAAGTAGAAGCCAATGGAAATAACAACCTCACCAACTCAGAAACGGCAGATGTAAAAAAATATGTAATACTCGGACCCACATTATTCCTTGTCTATGTCAATGACATTGTTTGTAACTTCCCACGAGTAATTATTATATGCTGATAATACGAGGATAATCCTCCATCACTCGAAAAATCAAATTTTTCACTTTCAGATTTTTTCTTTTGCGTTAGGGTCCTTTTTCAATATATATCAGATGTAGTGCAATGTCCAGCGTGGCTTTAGCCGGGAAAGTAGTTGTTTCCTGTTAGATATTCACAAACAATAACTTTTTTTATCGTCAATTTCCCAATTCACAGAAAAATATTTCTATTCAATTGAGAATGTTTCCTTTTTCAACACTGTTCATATTGTCGAACAATACAAATGAAATCCTTCAAAATATCCATGACGATACATTCCGCTGTAAGCTATTATGATACTTTGCAAACTACGGATGAATTAATTTAAAACGTTTTCAGGACGTCATGCACCCAAAGAAAACATAATTAAACTCTAGACCACATCAAATTGTTTTCGTTCAGTTTGAAAACCGAAATGTCGCTCGTAAAGAAAACACCCATTATTTATGTCTGGTGGGTGTTCTCCATCCATTAAATTCTAACTGATCGATAAAATGAAAGTTTCTAAAAGTTCTCAATATAAGGCATCTGTTCATTCGAAACTTTCGATGGAAGACAAAAAGGGCTTGGAAAATCTTTTTCTACCTGAATTAATTAACTGTTTGTGATTTTTAACCGACGAAACCAAAAAGAAGGATGTTCTCAATTTTTTTTATGTATGACCACGCATAACTACTGAAACGTCCGATTCCGATAATTTTTTTTCAGTGGATAGGGTGTACTTCGATGTTGGTCCCATTTGGATTAAAAAGATGAAATCCACCCCTAAGGGTAGCAAAATTGAAGGATATTGATCACTCACCCTCTGAATTCTGGTCCGTTAACCGATTCTATCAGGCATAACTTTGATTTGGATGATTATTTTTTTATTAGATAGGGTATACCTCATAGTTGATTATATTTGGATTTCGAATGGAATTATCCATCCTTACGGGTAGAAAATAGGGGATAATTGATTTTTCACTTGTGAACATTGGCACACATATGTAGTTGACAATGACAGATCATTAGTGTCATTATTTTTGTTCTCCTACATCCGTCACAATAACTATATTCTATGAGAGGATGGAATTATATACAAAGTAATGAAATAAACTAACCAGAACAACAAAAATAATTTAGATCACAACAAATAGTAGAAGTAGATAATCATATTATTAAACTGGTGATAGTTGAAGTAAGGTGGGTGAGTAAGTATTTTGGAAGTAATCAAAAATTAAGAAGGTATTAATTAGTAGATTTCAGCTACAAAAAATTGAAAAATAAAAACTTTTTAACAAAAAATTAAACCGACGAAATACGGAACTGAAAAGTAAAAAATAAAATGAACCTTCTTAGTCTCAATAACTAAGCTCCTAAACTAATGTAAGTAACTAATTTTGAGTCGGCACCAAACGAACAATCAACGAATATCATTAAATTACTTCAAAAAAATTATCAGAATGTCACCGCGCAACTCGATTCCAACATTTTACGCCTTACCTAATTCATTTGCTTGTTTGTTTGGCGCCGACTCAAAATTAGTTACTTACATTAGTTTAGGAGCTTAGTTATTGAGACTACGAAGGTTTATTTTATTTTTTACTTTTCAGTTCCGCATTTCGTCGGTTTAATTTTTTGTTAAAAAGTTTTTATCTCATCCAAAGACCTTTGACCAATTTCATTTCCACGCACAATAAAGAGTCAAAAAAGCGAAGATTGTCCTTCAAATCCAACATACTCTGGGTATAAATAAAGTTTATATGCACATGTATATGACTCTAAGAATTTATTTTGCGCCTTTTCAATTCTATTAATATCAGCCTGATATTGGACCCCATGTAATACAATTATATTTCATAACCAATCGAATTAAAAAGAAATACAAAATCCTGGAAATATTCCAAAGGATAGAGAAAGATTGAACATTGTCTGTAGAAACTTTGCTAGAGATACACAGTTTTTCATGAAATTCCATATGAACCAGTTGTAAGTTTCCCTGGAGCTGACATAAGTTGATTGATTAGTTTGTTATTTCAATAATTGGAAAAATACAAACTTCACGTGGACCTATAACATGGGATCTCAGTAACACTCTCATTAGTATGAGTTGTGGAGAAATAACTCCAATAAGATTTCAATAACTCGCAAAAAGATTTACAATATCATTATTGCTGCATGTCAGATCTCCTAAAAACATACTGGAGGGTAAGTTTTACATTTTTCTCTCACTCGTCATGTAATTCCAAAAACAACGAGGATAACTGATAAGTTTGGTGATCCTGAGTTTACTTTTCTATAGTCCGTAAAATAAAGGCATGGAGTAATAAAACCGCTTGGCAGGTATAAGTACGAACTGCTAGGAAAAACCCTTAATATTTGTATTTTGCATACTAAATGAGGGTTTATTACTTCACGCCTTCATTTTACGGACTATAGATGTTTGGTGTTTTTATTGCCCACGTTTCGAATTTACATTTAATTCATCATCAGGGCTCTGTAACAATGGAGTTTGTTTGTATTACTTTCACGGTCTATTATACATTGACGAGGAGGATGAGAGTTTATAAATTTTGGGAGGACTTACCAAAAGTTAGTTTTTCTGTGTTTGAAATCCTTAACATAATTTTAAAAACAATTATTAGATACATCGAACGAGGGAACAATAACACATAAAACTTCTAAATATAGGCGAATACTGAGAATAAAATGAGGTAACCTTTAGTAAGTCGAGTGCAGGTGTTCTTTTAGAATGGATCGAAGAAAAAAGGTTAAAAACACCATAGATATAAAAAGATGATTAAATCGGAATCTGACCAAGCTAATTCAAAAATGCGGTGTTTACCTTAATATCCCTTCTGGTATTAACAATGTTTTGTTTAAATATATGAATCATTTCACTAAGAAAAAAAAACAACGCGGATCATTAGCATATTTCTTTCAAGTTTTCCAACATAATTCTGGTGTAATTGTTTCTGAAGGTGTATACATCTTTCTCGTAGGTTGGATTTTTTTTTCGATATCTGCGTTAAACTTTTAACAATTATTTTCCTAACCACAGATATCCATGAATACAATATTTCATACTTACAGACGAAGAGATCAAAAAACCACATCTAATTACTTATTCCTAACATTATTTTGTATTCTATGACTATTCTCCCAAGAAAATCTTTCATAACTCATCATTTGCCTATAGAAATGGCATTTCTGACGATAATTTAACTTTTTCTATCGTAGTTTTTTTTAACGAGCAGTCCGACAATTTGAGAAAAACAACACTCTCAATCTACAATTTTATTGCCGACGTTTCGGAGAGGAATCTCGCCTTCTTCAGGACTACAAATAATATAAAGAACATAATTAAAAAAATTACACAATAAAAAAACAGTTATTGTTGATGTATAGATACAGAGACACTACGAATAGGAAACCGATACATAAATATATGGTGATAAGATAGGTACAGTCAACAGTAGGTTGGATAGAACCAATAAACGGAGGAGTTCATTTCCCACAACACATCATAACATTTTATTTTTATTGTTTTTATTTGAATATGTAAAGTTACTCCAACAATTTCCACACAGTGATGTCAAAAAAATTTGAAGGACGATTTTTCCTGGAAATCTCCAAAATTGTTCTTAATTCGTTGATGAAATATGGGTATTGTCGGTATTCGAGAACATTTGACCATGGCACAATGTATTATATCTCATAGCGTCTGTGTTCTGAACGTTATTAATTCCATGTAGGCTGATTGATGGTACGGCCGAAGTTCTTTATCTCGAGTATGAGGTGATATGTTTATTGTTTCTTTGTGTAAAGCCGGATTCACGTTACCTTAAGCTGCGCACATATCTAGCTTGAGGTAACGTGAATCCGGCTTTACACAAAGAACTATCAATCATCCTACATCATAACTGATGGACTGGCCGTCACGTGACTTTAACACATAGTTCCTGGCGGACTATATATGAGAGAGAGATGTTGTGAAGGATAGAAATACGACAAGGCAGAAGATACAAATTGGCTATGGAATTACATTGGAAAAACCTATTTCTTGTTATTTTTTCAAGGGAAATATTGACTGCTTTGAATGAGATGAGATTTGAAAAAGTTCAAGGAATCACAGCGAGGAACTTTATGCGACATATTTTCATGATATCTTTCAGAAACAAAAGAATTCCATTGAGCCTCCATCTGAATGAAAATGATTTTTATATCTCTTCCAAAGTTTTCAGAAAGTTCAGGAATGAAAAAAATTATTGATAATTAAATTTATATTCGATATCATGAGGTTACAAGTGCAATTGAACTAAATTAGGAACTCCGGCGATTTCAAAATTTGTTATCAATAATAGGTACCTAGGTACATAAAAAACGTGTATGTAATCTATAAAATTTCGTGTCTGTAGAAAAAATGGCCCAATTAATTTTGGGAAGTACTGAGGAAAATAGTACGTGTTATTGGGAATGAAAGTGATATTTTTTCTATCGAGCGTGACGGAGGTCAACGGACAATCCGTAGGGAAGTCTATTCCAGCCTGGCGCTGTGAAAGAATATGTTTACTCCGGCGGAGTAAAAGTATGCCGTTAGTCCAACGGAGTAAAAATTCCATGTATATTTGAAACGTTTGCAGAAAACATTCTTATTTAAAAACATATATATGTGCGTTTGTTCTCGGAAAAAAAGGAAAATTTTGGGAATCAAATAAATCACATTATTCGTTTATAAATATTATTAACCAACATTAGTTTAAGCAATTGCTCGGGAAAAACATCAAATTCTACCCCCGAATCAAACAAAATCCTACCAACCCACCTATGATACTAATAATAAATCTATTAACTTCAGCTACAATATAAATAGAGGCACAAAAATGAAACTAAGTTATATAAACAAGAGGAGTCACGTAAAATGTTACCAGTTTGTGCGTGACTGAGAAATTAAATTAAAATTTTCTCATAAGTTCGGAAAGCTGTGAAAATGTGTCAAAAAAATCCACAAATTACTACCCACACTCCATGCTTACTCACCTATGAAATTTCACATTCAGCCCTTTTTTGTATCTAACTACACAATTGTAGGCTGCACACGAAGGCATAGATATTTAAGAATATTCATTACTTGTCAAACAGTTCAGAAACACTGGATAAATTTATAAAAAACTTTCAAAACACCACACGAAAACACATATAAACAATATACGAAACCAATGTTGTGCCTGAACTCATTCTGTTCTTTTTCACAGGTTCTGATATCAATGGTCTCTTTCTCACAACCAGTCCATATTATTATAATGTCTATGTCCTACATGGAATTAATATCGTTCAGAACACAGACGCTCTGAGGTATAGTTATTCTAATCCCAATTGGAACGGCAATAAAAATAAGAGCACTACGAGGAGTGTTCATATATATGCACTGCCCGGCAAATGGGAACTTTATATACTACTAGTGTTTTTACTTTCAAAGCATTCCTGGTACAAGCATAAAAAATTTAAGTGGTGTGGCTCAAGTTGCCCAGATTATCAGTAAAGGCGCTATCAAATATATTTGAGGAATAAAAGCTCGGCTAGATGGATTGGACATCTGTTATCTGAAGCCGCATGATTAACCCAGTTCACAATATTTCTTAATCAGTGCCGGGTGTTGGTGAGGTTGGGAATTATCCAATGGAAATAATTTGATCAATATGGCTTTCTGGAGACCTTTCGAAATAAACAATAAAATTCAGTTGAGATGTGTCTACTTTTACATGGGGTGATCCATTGCTATGATTGTAAGAATAAGTAACTGAAAAATACCACTGGGAAATAATATACCGACGCCTATGTCAAGGCCGCAATTGGAAAGAGAAATCCTTCACGAAACTTTTTATGTCGGTCCAATTGGGATTAGAAATACTATATAATACATTGTGCCATGGTCAAATGTTTTCGAATACCGACAATACCCATATTTGAACGAATGAAGAACAATTTTGAAGATTTCCAGGAAAAATCTTCCTTCAAATTTTTTGACTGCATCACCCACTTTACCTTTGGGGTAAGTAAACTCATCAGTGTATGGTAATTGTTGGAGTAACTTTACATATTTAAATAAATACGATAAAAATTTATGATGTGTTGTGGGAAATGAACTCCTCCGTTTTTTGGTTCTATCCAACCTACTGTTGACTGTACCTATCTTATCACCATATATTTATGTATCGGTCTCCTATTCGTAGTGTCTTTGTATTTATACATCAACAATAACAATTTTTTTAATTGTGTTTTTTTATAATTTTTTTAATTAAGTCCTGTATGTTATTTGTAGCCCTGAAGATTCCTCGCCAAAACGTTGGCAATAAAATTGTAGATTGAGAGTGGTGTTTTTCTCAAATTGTCCGACTGCTCGTGAAAAAAACTACGATAATAAATCCTCTGGACGTGAGAACCTAGCATCAACTTTTTCTCTCATTTATATTTATTTTGACGGTACTATGAGGGGTACCTGCTCTATGACCGGAAATATTTTCGAATTCATTTATAAATAATTAACATATGTTTAGCTGCAAAGTGTCCTCGATGGGTTCAAAGGAATGATTTCAAATATCTTATTTTCTGAACACCGGTTTGGTGGTCATCGAAAACTGTGAATCTTGAAAAAATAAATATTTCATTCAAAATAGATATTGCATTTTGTTAAATTCGGAACTCTGGAAACCATGGCTTGTCTAAGAATACGTTTCTATGATGTGTTTCTTTGAAAAAGTTTTTCTTTCTAAAATGAACTAAAATTTGACTTCCGATATATGTTAGTAATCATAAATGCAAAAAAGTGTAAAATCTAATATAAAAAGAGAAACTTCAAATATTTTCATCTCACAGCGAAAAATATCAGAACTTATTATTACCACATAACAACGACTGCACAATAGTACATAATTTCCATATTTATCGTAGAACAATAAAATTAAAAATGTTATCAACAAATAATTATACAAAATTCGACATATGAAAAAAAAATTAGCTGAGGTACTTCAAGAGATTTATTATGGAGAATAAACTTCCGAAATCGAAAGCAAGACACCTCCACCATATGTCATAAGTCTATGGCCATAAGGGCCTTAAGGGGGTTGGTAGCTCAGAGGGATCTTGTGAAAACCAGATTATGAACTCAGAATCCAAAAACACACATACAATATTTATTACAATCAGAAACATATACAAAAATATACTTACACCTAAGGACTATATGTACAGTGCTTCTCAAAAGTCCCCTCCCCCCTCTTATTTTTGGAACGATTATACATAAACAAGTGAAATTTGGAAACTGAATATTAAAGGTTGTAAACTACTACTAGTGATGATAGATGACGAAATCGTCAAAGATGACGTCACAAGGCTATTGTGACCAATCATTTTAAATGGAACCCTACGGCAAGCGACACCTCTTTTAAAAGGTATCGAAAAAACCTATTCAAAGATACTAATTTTGTTTGTGTTCATGGCAGTTTTAATGGCTCATTAGTGAACATTAAAATTTAAATTCCATTCAGTATGATATTAATTACAGATTTAAGAATCAGTATCTACTTGAAGAAATTGCTCGAAGTGACCTCCATTCACTTCCTGACAGTGAAATATCTTATTTTTGAACTCTTTTCGTACTTTTGCAAATGTGTCTGCGGAAACAGCCTCACATTCTGCAACAATACGTTGTTTTAAAACGTCAATATTGTCAGGTTCAGTGGCGTAAACCTTCGATTCAAGGTACATCCACAGGAAAAAATCCAAAGGTGTGAGGTCCGGTGATCGAGCTGGCCATTCCGTTGAACCTCGTGTGGAGGGTGGAGTGGAGTGTGGAGGAGCACCATCCTATTGGAATGTTATTTCCAAATTGCCGAATTCATCTGGATTATCTTCCAAAATTTCAAGGATTAACGGTTCTATTGCGTTTTGCAACAGCTCCAGATAAACCTCACCAGTTAAATTAGTATTTGAAAAAAGAGGCCCAACGGTGTGGTTTCCCAGGATACCTGCCCAAACATTCACCTTCTGGGGAAATTGGGTATGTGTTTCACGAAACAGGTGAGGATTTGCGTCACTCCAATACCTCACATTCTGTGTATTTACATTTCCATTTAGATAGAAAGTACTTTCGTCACTAAAACAAATTGTTTTGATATAGTCTGGCTGTTGGTTAATTTTAGTTTCCATATTTTCACAAACTTCTAGTCTTCGGTCAGGGTCGTCGTCTGAGAGTTGATGAACCATTTTCAATTTGTATGGATGAAATTTGTTTTTTTTTCAACACCCTGTGTACTGTACTTCGACTTACTTCACAGTTAGATGCAACGTGAGTTGTTGAAGAAGTAGGATTAACTATTACTTCTGCCAGTAAATAGATTTTTTTCTCATCAGAAATTTGTGGACTGCCAGATCGTTTCGCATCATTAATACTACCCGTTGTTTCAAACTTACGAAGAAGCTCCCTTAAATAAGTCCTCGAAGCGGGGCAATCGGGAAACCTCTCATTTAAAAATGCGTTCTGCTGCATGAATATTTTGTCCAGTTTCACCAAGAATTAGGATCGCTGCTACTTTATCACCTAAAGCTTCTTGAAGCACTAAAACGTTCGGCTCACAACAGTTTAACAAATTATTAAAATGTACAAAAATATTAAAAGTACCAAAAGCTGCTTAAACAGTTAAACGTTCGATCAACAATACACAAATTATTAAATGTACAAAAACTTGGACAATTACAAAAACGTCGAATTAGGGAGACTAACAAAAACGTCAGCTTATTTGACAACTATCCAGAGGCGGAGCTTGAATTTTGAATTTTAGTATTAACTGATTTAATTCATCACAGCTTTGCATTTTTCAAAAGCGAGTTGCCAAAACTGCCATAAACACAAACAAAATTAGTATCATTGAATATGTTTTTTCGATACCCTTTAAAAGAGGTGTCGCTTGCCGTAGGGTTCCATTTAAAATTATTGGTCACAATGGCCTTGTGACGTCATCTTTGACGATTTCGTCATCTATCATCACTAGTAGGGAAGTTTACAACCTTTAATATTGAGTTTCCAAATTTCACTTGTTTATGTATAATCGTTCCAAAAATAAGAGGGGGGGAGGGGACTTTTGAGAAGCACTGTATATACAACGCTGCCAGAACGGCAGCTCAAATATAGAAACTACATTTCTACACTTCGCTGGCTTCCAGCTCTTTCTTCAGGGGGCACGTCACTGACCAATGATTTTTGTCACACACCAAGACCTGACAACCCTTTGTTTTTCCCCTTACCTCGAAAACTAATTGTTTTCATCCATCGACTGGATCGAGGTTAGCAATTCAGCAATTCTCTTTGTTATATTTTTGATTCTTTGGGAATTCTAGGTCGCTTAAAATGTGCACAAATGTTTTGCACTGTCGGCCTATTTTTTATTGTTGAATATTGAATGGCCTGATTTATCAATTTTGAATAATGAACTGGAATTAAACTGTTTTGGTAATCTTGGAAAAATAAAAATGATTCTTTTTTCTAAGTTATGATTGCTTTGTGACAATATGAGAAAAGTATACGTCGCACATATAAAAATTTACTCGATGTGTTCGAATGGATGCTTTTTTCATTTTTAATCATACTCTCCTTGAAACAAGATGAAACTTTCCTGTCTACTGATTTCAACCGCAAAGCAAACTCCATGTTGTAA
The DNA here is from genome assembly GCA_018342105.1 of Gonioctena quinquepunctata. Taxonomy (NCBI): domain Eukaryota; kingdom Metazoa; phylum Arthropoda; class Insecta; order Coleoptera; family Chrysomelidae; genus Gonioctena; species Gonioctena quinquepunctata. The sequence goes on along the minus strand of JAFIRS010001661.1, from coordinate 45,495 downwards.
AAACCAATCTGCTACGTTACCTCCTTGTGATAATATTCGCGACATCCAAATCCCCAACTTTGTAATGACATAACCAAAGTTATAATTGCATATTTCAGGACGAAAAAAATCAAATCTTGACAACGAACTGCTGGATCACGCAAATTTGGATCGATCATCATCTGAGGTGGAATGCCTCCGAATACGCCGGCATCAAAGTCATCAGGATACCCTACAACCGAGTTTGGAGGCCGGATTTGATTTTGTACAACAAGTAAGTGGATAACCGGAGTGTCATGGTATGATTATACAGAGTGGGCCGTTGAAAACGAAACAGCGGCTCTGTAGGTCGGCAGAACCGAATTACATAAAAACGCTCGGACACGTCAACTACATTTTCGAGGAAGCATCGTTCGCGATGAAATTCACCCGAAATACATTCCATCCCTCGGAGCTGTGGCCACCCCCCTAAATTTTTAAACGGCAACATATGGCAAGTGACAGCTCATTTGAAAGGTATTTTCCTTCTCATTATCAAACAACAAAAATAAATCAATTCCATCGATTCGTTTTCGAGATATAGGAACTTGAAGTTGGGAAATAACTTTTTATTCACTCAATCAATGAAAACAATATCTGATAAAGCAACTGTCGCAATAATTATTATTGCCAATGAACTAGATGTTCAAACTGTCTACCACTCATTTCCATACAATAGTACAAGTTCTGTTCAAAACGAGACATCACATTTCCGTAGCATTTCCGGCGTTATTCGACGGCATTCTTCAATAATTCTCCTTCGAAAATCTTCCAGAGATTCTGGTTGGGTTGCAAAGATTCTGTTTTTCAAGTGACCTCCACAGAAAAAAGTCGAGTGGTATTGAATCTGGAGATCTGACTGGCCACTCTATAGATCCTCTTCTTCCAATCCAACTTCCAGGAAACATTATATCCAAAAACGCCCCAACAGGCTGTGCATAATGTGGAGGTGCCTCGTCTTGTTGAAATATCAAGTGGTCTTCATGGTAATGATCGTCATTTTCAATGATGTCTACCAATTGTGGATAATCAAATTCATTCAATAATCCCATCATTCAATAATCCCAAATAAGTTTCTCCTGTCAGGTTAACGTCGAGAAATACTGGTCCAATCAAACAGTCCCCAAAAGTACCGGCCCAGACATTGAGTTTTTGAGGAGTTTGAGTATGGACTTCGTGGAAAACATGTGGATTGGCATCTGATAAATAACAACAATTATGACGATTTACAGTAGAACTCAAAAAGAATGTAGACTCATCAGAAAAGCAGATGTTGAAAAGGAAATCCTCGTCACCATCTATTCCCGTAGTCATAATTTCACAAAATTCCTGTCGCCTATCAAAATCATCTTCTTTCAATTGGTGTATCAAATGTATTTTGTAGGGGTGGAATTTATGATATTTCAGGATTCGGCTGATACTGGTTCTACTGATATTGGTAACACTAGCCAATTTCCTTGTGCTCAATGTTGGGCCTGCATGAACTTCTTGTGTTATTGCCACATAAAATTCCTCATTTTGTTTTCCTATTTTTGTTTCTAATTGTTTATGCATTTCTAACAATTCCTTTTTGCTTTGTTGAGATTTAGTTTGTACTTTGTTTTCCATTCTTTCCATATTTTCTTTCATATCCTTTATATTTTCTTTCACATTTTTTAATTTCTTGTTTTCTTTCACTCTTTTATTTCATTTTTCAAATTTCTTTCATTTTTTTTTTTCCCTTTTTTCTTCCATTCTTTCCTCCATTCTTCCCATACTTTCTCTCATTCTTCATTCTTTCATTTCTCTTTCATTTCATTTCTCATACTTGCTTATTTTTTTCTGACTTTTCATTCATTCTTTCCATTTTTTCTTCCATCCTTGCTGAATTTCCATTCATTTTTTCTGAGTTTTCTTTATTTCATTTTTCATACTTGCCATATTTTCATTCATCTTGCTGTATTTTCTATCAAAATTTTAAATAACTCTCCATTTGTGTACTCTCACTTTTTATTTCACTCACTCTCACATTACTACTCTCTCCTTGTTCCTGATCACCCCTCTCTCTACCTTCTGCACCTTCTTCCAAACCAACTTTCTTACCATCTCTCGAATCCATTTTTTATTCACCAATATTTAGTTTTTTTTTTTTATTCACCAATATTCGTTGGGACTCTAATTGTTATGTTCGCCCAGTGTTGCGATAAATATTAAGAAATAGTGCAACTTCAACAGCTTCATTTCTCAACGGAAATTCACGTTCTGGGTCTCGTTTCTTGTTGGCTACTGATCCAGTTTGAGGAAATTTTTGCACTGATTCTAGAACGTATTCTCTAGCAACAAGTTTATCTGGATGCGTTTCATTGAACAAATTAGCTGTACGGTTACCGCACTCATCATTCTTGAAAAAAATTGTTATTATTTCAACTCTTTCCGCGATCGTATACACCATTATTGCGGAAACATATTCAGCAGCTTTAGTCAAGTAATTCACTCTAATGTCGTTCAATCAAAGATCAGTTTGACACTGATAGACGTCCACAATTGCGATTTGGCGGAAAAAATTATCTCATACATGTTTTTGTTGTACTCGCATTTGAGTCGAATTCGAGAAAACGTCTTTTTATCGATTCTTAAGAAAGTAAATGAGGATGAAATAAAAATTTGAAACGGAATTGCATGTTATTTGTTGGTAAACAGTTAGATGATTTAATTCCTTGACAATGATAATTATTTTTAAACAGTTGCATTTTTAGTTGTTATTTTTATGATTAAGCGAATAAGAAGTTATTTATAGAAGAATTTTACACATTTTATCCAGTGGCAATTGAAACATATGGATCTCAGCCCAGGAACTTCTAGAAGAAATTGACAAAAAATTATAAAGTGGACTAATGATTCTAGATCATATGCTTTTCTGATTCAGCGGACTGGTATGGCAATTCAAAGAGGAAATGCCGCATCAGTTATGGGTACACTTTCCTCATCCCGAAAACTGGATGAAATTTTCTTACAGCTTCAAAAATCTTCTATTCAAAGACGAGTATACCTTGATAAATTTAAGAAAAATACCATTCTGACGGAACGACGCGATAGAAGACTGTTTGATAGAAATTATTCCTTTGATGTCAGCATTAATGATGTATGCAGTTATAACTCCAACAACACCATCAGTCCATTTGTGAATGAAAATGCCCAAATGTTTGGACTTAATGGATCGAAAAACATTGGCAACACCTGTTTCATGAATAGCGTAATACAATGTTTATCGAATACCAGATGGTTGCTCGAGTATCTTAGAAAAGACGAGCATATGAGGGATATCAATACAAGCACTTCAAGTATGAAGGGTGCTTTAATAAAATCATTTGCGTTAGTGATAAAAGAACTATGGTGGTGAATACTGTTTCTTTGAAAAACCAGATACAAATATTCGCACCTCGTTTCGGGGGGGTACGCTCAACAGGACGCTCAAGAATTTCTCAGATATTTATTGGAAGGTCTTCATGAAGATGTAAACAGAGTGATAGAAAAGCCCTAACCTATCCTGACAGAAATTGATGAGAAATCAAGCGACCATGAAAAGGCACAGGAGTCTTGGTCAAGATATCTAAAAATGGACAACTCAAAAATTGATGATAACTTTGTTAGTCAATTGAAATCAACGTTGAAGTGTACTTTCTGTGGCCATTGTTCTGTCTCTTTTGACCCCTTCTGGGATCTTTCACTTCATATTCCACAGAGAACTGGCCAGCTCAGACTGTCACAATGTTAAGATTCATTCACTAAAGAAGAAACTTTGGATGGCGAACAGAAACCATTTTGTTGTAAATGTAAGGAAAAGATTAAATGCACCAAGTCATTATCCATACATAAATTCCCCAAAATATTAGTAATTCACTTGAAACGATTTTCGCTGATGGATAGATTCGGGGGAAAATTAAATGTCACCATTGACTTGCCTCTTGAAGGATAAGACATGAGTAATTATTCAACAGATAACATAATTCCATGTCGCTACAACTTGTATGCTGTGTCCAATCATAGTGGAACATCCTATAGCGGACACTACACGGCTTATTGTAGGCACCCTTATGCAGACACATGGCACGAGTACAATGACTCAAGAGTACCACCCATATCTCCAGAATCCCTTATAAGTGGTGAAGCATTCGTCCTCTTCTATGAGCAAGAGGGCACCAAATCACTTATTTGTTTTTTTTTGTTGTATTGTATTTTATACTCAAAGTTACTTGATTTTTTGATCATAATAAAATTTTCTTCCCAACTTCAAGTTCCTATATCTCCAAAACGAATCGATATAATTAATTTATTTTTGTTGTTTGATATAAAGGAGGAAAATATCTTTCAAATGAAGCTCCACTTGCCATATGTTGCCATTTAAAAATTTAGGGGTGCCTCCGAGGAATGGAATGTATTTCGGGTGAATTTCATCGCGAACGATGTCCCCCTCGAAAATGTAGTTGACGTGTCCGAGCGTTTTAAGACGCTTTATATTAGCTTCACTTGTATGTTTGTTTGTTTGTTTGTTTGTTTGTTTGTTTGTTTGTTTGTTTGTTTGTAACCGACTCCTTTGGGGGCGATTTTGACCCACCTCCAGACGTCAGAATGATTTGAAATTTGGCAGGTGTACATAAGTCCGGTGACAATGCATTGAGAATTTTTTGTGTGAAGAAAAAACAAAATGGTGGCTCCAATATGGCGTACGAGTTTTATGATTATGGCCCGATTCGCTTCAAAATTGGTATCCGAGGGTTTTTGTGGTCGGAGATTATGATTCTCTTGTCAAAATTGAAAAATTCAAGATGGCGGCTCCAAAATGGTGGACGAGTTTTGTGATTATGGTCTGATTTCATTCAAAATTGATATGTGGGGTTTTGGGGTCAAATATCATGATTCTTTGTAAAATTGGAAAATTCAAGATGGCGGCTTCAAAATGGCGGCCGAGTTTTGTGCTTATGGTCCGATTTCTTTCAAATTTGGTATGTGTGGGTTTTGGGGTCAAATATATGATTCTCTTGTCAAAATTGAAAAATTCAAGATGGCGGCTCCAAAATGGTGGACGAGTTTTGTGATTATGGCGATTTCTTCAAAATTGTATGTGGGGGTTTTGGGGTCAAATTATGATTTTTGTAAAATTGAAAATTCAAGATGGCGGCTCCAAAATGGGGACGAGTTTTGTGATTATGGCTGATTTCTTCAAAATTGTATTGGGGTTTTTGGGGTCAAATTATGATTCTTTTGTAAAATTGGAAAATTCAAGATGGCGGTTTAGAGTTTTGTGATTATGGTCTGATTCTATTCAAAATTGGTATGTGGAGTTTTGGGTCGAATATTATGATTCTTTGTAAAATTGGAGAATTCAAGATGGCGGCTTCTAAAATGGCGGCCGTGTTTTGTGTTTATGGTCTGATTCTATTCAAAATTGGTATATGTGGGTTTTTTTGGGTCGAATATTAGGATTTCTTATGGTAAAATTAAAATTCAAGATGGCCTGAGTTTGTATTATGGTCTGATTCTATCAAAATTGGTATGTGGGGTTGCGAAATTATGATTCTTTGTAAAATTGGAAATTCAAGATGGCGGCTTAAATGGCGCGAGTTTTCAAAATTGGTATGTGGTTTTGGGGTCAATATTAGATTCTTTGTAAATTGAAAACTCAAGATGGCGGCTTTGTGATTATGGTCTGATCCTATTCAAAATTGGTATGTGGGGGTTTTTGGGGTCGGAGATTATGATTACCTAATTTGATAAGATTATTGAATTTTTTAATTTGCAAAAAAACTATAAATATAATAGTTTAAAAAAAACTTAAAAAACACGCTTTTATGAATAAACCTCACTAAAAAGTAGGAAATAAATAATAGTTTAAAAAAACTAAAAAACACACCTTTATAGAAAACCAGACTGAAAAAAATAGAAAAAAAAATGTATTTTATTTAAATAAATAATAGTTTAAAAAACGAAAAAACACGCTTTTATAGAAAACCAGACTAAAAAAATAAAAAAAAAAAAGATTTTATTTAAAAAAAGCTGGGGTGCATGGTATCGCCTCGGTGTGTAATGTACTATATAATTATTGATACCATGCACCCCACGCTATTTTTTAAATAAAATACATTTTTTTTCTATTTTTTAGTCTGGTTTTCTATAAAAGCGTGTTTTTTAGTTTTTTTAAACTATTATTTATTATATAATTCGGTTCTGCCGACCTACAGAGCCGCTGTTTCGTTTTCAATGGCCCACTCTGTATAAAGCTCTCGGTAGTAAACCCGCATGGAAAATTTAGCTGAAGGTTTGGTCCTCCAGACAATAGGGGTTACATGCATAGATTCTAATGGTTCTCATATTTGTTTGAAAGGGCTCGTGATCTCTTTCTCGGATACCAGTCGCTTGAATGTTGGAAACAGTTTGAGGGAGTAATTCAAACTGATATTTTATATAGGGTGATATCACTGGTCTGTGGGTTTTATCGAGGGTAATATCATAAGTGTTAGGGGTTTCATCGCTCAAATTTTTTTGAAATTTTCGGAAAGAATTTTGCTGGAAATTTTATTGAGTGCGATTTGGGGTCTTATTAAACCACGAAAGCGAAGCTGTCTTTCGAACAAAGTGGATGAATTAATACTTTTTGTGAAAAATAATCCTTTGACATTGTTTGTATGTCCGAACATTGGTTGAGTGATGATACCATCAAATCCATTAATTTATCGGGATACTACTTAGCTAGTCATTTTTGTAGACGCATGCGTGCACATGGCGGTGTAGCAATTTTTGTTAGCAACTCGATTTCTTCAAAACCACTACATTTCAGTGAATTTCTCCTGTGAAATGGACCTTGAAGTTTGTGGAATTGAAATTTTAGGTGTAACAATTGTTTTCCTTCTCAGATCATGCTCTGGCAACCTCGAGAGCTTCGAGAGTTTCCTGAGCTTGTTTGGCTTCTTTCTCGATAACGTGTTAAAAAACAATAGAAAACTGATCATAGCCGGTGATTTTAATGTTAATTTCATCGCCCCTTCAGCCAATTTAACAACTTCAACAAACGTACTCTCTGCGTTTGATCTACTCATCACAATCACGAGAATCGGTACAATTATAATATTTCTAATCCCAATTGGACCGACATAAAAAGTTTCGAGAAGGAATTCTCTTCCACACGACAGAACTTTTTTATGATTGTACCAGGAACGCTTTGAAAGTAGTATAGTAGTATATACATTTCCCATTTGCCGGGCAGTGCATATGAACACTCCTCGTAGTGCTCTTATTTTTATTGCCCCCACCTAGCAGAAAATTTTCGCCCCATTTCCATAATTCCAGTTATCGCGAAAATCATAGAGGCGCTAGTCAAAACAAGGTTGATATCCTACCTGGAAACAAACTCCTTGATGTGTCCTGAGCAATTTGGCTTTAGAAAAAATAAATCAACTACGAGAGCTATTCTGAGCGTTTTTTCGAATGTAGTTGATGGACTCGAGAAGGGGAAGCATTATTTTTTAACGCTTTGTGATCTGACTAAAGCTTTTGATTGTGTATCCCATGATATATTACTTGAGAAACTTTTCTGTTATGGCATTTGTGGACTTCCATTGGAATTTTTTAGGTCTTATTTGCATGGGCGATCTCAGTGTGTTTCGGTTGAAGGCGCCAAATCAGCATTATTGCAAATCGTCCATGGGGTTCCACAAGGCTCTGTTTTGGGACCAACCCTATTCATTATGTATATCAATGATTCATATTATCATATGTATATTACCAAAAAAATGCATTCTCTTTGCCGATGACACCACTCTGATAGATCGTAATAGTAAATTAGAGGAACTGGTTGACTCTTCCAAACTCACCTTGCAAATGACAAATGAGAGGTTCTGTTCAAATAAGCCTATGCCCAATTCTGCAAAAAATCAGAATCTTATTATATCTTCAAACTCCTCACTAACAGGTGAGGAAAGTGTCAAGATACTTGGTATATCCATTGATGACAAACTCAACTGGATGTGTCACTGGAAAATCTGTCGAACAAATTATCAAGCGTCACGTTCTTGATTCGCAGATTGATAAACCTTGTTGGTGCAGATACTGTAAGAGCCAGCTATTTTGGACTTTTTCAGTCATATGACTTATGGAATTGTCTTGTGGGGTGATTCGTCCCGTTCAAACAAAATATTTGTAAATAATATCAGGGGCGGGCTACAGAGATCACTGCCATGCTCCATTTATTCATCACCAGATCATGCCTCTTCCTACCGCTTTCATATATTTTACTCTGCTTGAAATATATATAAAAAAAAACAGATTTTGCTCTTTCAGCGGACACGCATCAGCACCAAACAAGGTCAAGAAAGCTCTTGAGAATACCAAGATATAGACTCCCTGTATCACAGAAAAATTCATTGAATATAAACCTATATAATAAATTACCTTTGGAGATAAGAAATATGAACTTTTACAATTTTAAGAGATCAGTGAAATCTTGTCTACTGATGAACTGTTTTTACTCCGTAAAGGACTTTTTGAACTATAATTTTAACGTGGATGATCTGGGCTTTTAATGTGTTTGTCATTTCAACTTTTATACCCCTTCTGTATTGTTTATAATGACTGAGTTCTGAGTTAACCTTATTTTATTCCTGTGTTGCAATGTGATGTATCACCGTAGGGAATTCGGTATTACTCTTTTTAACTTGTAACTTTCAACTTTAAAATTGTTTTTTCTTAAGGACCTGCTACAAATGTATTTATATATATGGACGTAGTTAATAAATCTCTCACTCTCTCTCTCTCTCTCTATCTCTGTCTCTCTCTTTAATCTTTGATAATGAGGCCGCAAATAATTATAATAAATGTCTTTATTTCCACATTCCAAGTACATTGAAGAAGGACAAATATAAAAAATATAAAAAAAAGATCGAGAGGAAATCTCAAGGGAAAGTTCACCAATTGGTGCTCTACCACTTAACCCTTGTAGTTAAGTTTTATATTATTTTACCTACCTAACCTGAGCCTATCTAATCTAAACCTAAACTTTTTGGATCACTTATTATTTCCTTATTCAACAATCAACTCTCAACGTTCAAAAAAGAGAGAAAAGGAAGGAAAAGTTAAAAATGTAGAAAAGGAGTAAATTATAGGCAATTGTTCAGTAAATGTGTTTTAAGTTCTTTTTTGAATTTCATCATATTATATTGTTTAAATTCAAGAGGTATCACATTGTATAATTTATACACATTAAACTGGAAGCTTCTTCAAAGAAAGGTTCTGTGCGCAGGACATGATGTTAATATTGTGGATATCGCTTCTGTACTTTAATTTCTCATGGAGGTAAGTTGGGCTTTATACAATAGAATTTTGTGAAACAGAACAAGGCATGGACCTGAATCTTTCTCTCATTGAAAGCCACTTCAACTCATTCAGTTTGTGCGAAACATGATCATATTTTCTGATGCCATATATGAATCTAATGCAGGAGTTCTGTACACGTTGTACTCTATTAGCAGTATCTTGATCAATACAAAAGCTGTAGATGGAGGAACAATAATTGAATTGTGACAAAACTGGAGTTTCACATAAAACTTTTTTTGTGGCTATGGTAAGTAACTTCTATAAGGATACAGTAGTCTCAGAGATTTGCTCTCAGTGTATTACGTTTGACATGCTCCTGAAATCTCAAAGAGTCATCTAAAATCACAATAACGTCGTTATTAATAATTATCTGGAGGTTACTTTTTACGAACGATTGATTAAACTTGTTACCGAATACCAAGGCCCCAGATTATTCTGCATTTAACATTAGATAATGCTGACTAGCAACATTTGCAATGTTGTCTGATCATTATTCAAAGACACTGCTGCGTTATTCAGATCATCTAAAGGGAACTTGTGGTAACGTTTAATATCATCAGCGTACATGTGTTTTTTACAATGCCTAATAAACTTTCCGAACTGGCTTGTGTAGATTGAGAACAGAAGCGGCCCTAAGACTGAACCCTGTGGTACACCAGATGACACATTTCTAGCAAGAGATTTTTTATCTCCCAATTTCACACTTCTGTAAGGTAAGAGAAGAGTTGGAGCGAGTCTTCACGACCACCACTCGATTTTAGAATGGAATGGTTGAGAAATTGCACGACTTAAATTCCCAAGAGGCTTGAGGGAAAATTAAAAAAAAAATTACGTTAAAATCCTCTAGCACGAATGATATTTGATGAGAATATTTCCTGAATAACATTTGAAACTGGATAAAATTACCAGAATTCATGTAATATTTTAAACAAATTACAACAATGATCATTCACTGCTCGTAAACTCGCCAAAAAACCTAGAATATATATAAATTATTCACTAGCAGATATGTATTTTAAAATGGCTCTATCCCGAGAGCTATCTGTCAACTTGAAATAATGATTAAATATAATGGTAGGATTTTGGTGTGAATGTGCTTTTGTGTTAGTTCTTGGGTTGTAATAAATTGAGATGGGGTGATAAAATGGGTAAAAAAAGTTTTTGGGGTTGGATTTGTGCGGTGTTGTTATGTGGAAAAATAAAAAAGTGAAATTTGAAAAATACATTTTTAGTGCAATCGCACGCGAAATGAGTATTTCGCGTTCTCAACACAGTCCACGAAATTCAATTTCGCTCCCGTTACCCATAGCAACGGCCGGCAAACCACAACGTCACTTCCAAATTTGACATTTCTAAAATACGACAATGGCAAGGATTATTTTACATTCTGTTTGTCACACCAATCTTTAAACTCGCTGTAACATTTCACGTACCTACTGCTGTTTAGAATTTTCAGGTATTAAAACGGAAAGCGCCAAGTTTAGCTTTTTGCTCAGGACGTACAAGATACCAAAATATCACTATCAGTATCAGACATATTTGCGTTTTGTCAAGAACTGTCAAAATATTTTGTATATATTATATATATATATATATATTCTCGATATTTGTTTGCGTTAAACGCATGAGGAGTACGACTATTGGTATGTGGGTAGGCCTATCTGACACATTTGTTGGTGACCTGTTAATATGCACGAAATTTCGTGCTATTAAAATTCCACGATATTAGGTTTAAGCTTCACCGCACAGATTATAGGTGTCACTATCAATAATCTGATGCAGTTCATATATATATATATATATATATAAACACATCATTTCCATAGCAACGCTGTGGCTTTGTTAATTAAATTGAACTGCTGTTATAATATATTCATTTGCAATTATCTAGTTCAATAATTTTGACGATTGCACGAAAAATAGTGTGTATGCCATGGCCGCGAACTTTTTAGCGACCTCAAGATTATCCTGCCTCGGCCGCAAGCGGCCTCGGCGATAATTTTTTTTCGGTACGCTAAAAAGGTATTTCGCGGCCTTGACATACAAATAACTATTATGTTGAAAGTATTACCAATCTGTTGCTACATTGGTATGGTTGCTTTTTCCGAAAAAAGGCCATACAAAACTTATGCACAACTTTTGCCCAGGCAGTCAATGATTTTTCTTATGTTTGCTGTGAGTACTAACATTTCAAATACATTTCATGGTGTTACTCGATTGGCCAGCTTTTCTGTAACCCGCTCTTAGCCTAACCGAGAGATACACAGATACACTCCTTAAACCTTCAACATCCCTCTGTTTGCGTCGGGGGTTAATTATACTGCATCGGGGGATAAAAATAGTTGAATTATAAATATGTTTTGATTTTTCACCGAAATGGAAAGGCGAAAATAAAGAGTTTCATCTCTTCTCAGTGACATGATTCGCACAAATTTATGTCAACCAATTTGTAAATCTGACATGAAATCTGTCGTTCTGGAAGATTCGATCGCAAAACATTTTTCATAGTGTTTCGAGTTGTCCCTTGTAAGCATTTTTATGCGGCTTTTACGTCAAGCCAAATGAAAATACCGAAAACATCTGCGTTCGATGAAGCTTAAAATCACATGAATACATTTTCACCACTGGAAAAAAGAATCAGACCAACTGATGGTTGCATATTTGTTTACGCTCACTTTTCATATAAATCATATTCGTAAAAACGGCCTATATCACTGATCGGCGTTTTCCGCTTCGTTTAGTTTTTACAGAAGCGGAATACATTTTTCATTGAATTTCAGGTACACAGTGGCTTCGGAAAGTCTTTCAATTTCCAAATCAGTGACTTGGATGAATTAGTCTACTCGACAAGTTGAAAATGGTCTAAAATAGAGATACTGCTCTTAAAATTATGTGTGATAGCTCATTGGATCCGGAATAACGCCTAGAAAAATGTGCCAAGAGCGTGTATTAGCACATAAAAAATTGCAAAAGTTATAAACAATTGAAGATGAAAAAAAAATTGTATTTAGTTTTTTGCCAATATTTCATAAACTATTAATATTTAAGAAATTTCAAAAAAAGATTCTGAAAGAGGAGGAAATTTCCAATAAAAAACTCCCGGAACTCTATATCCATTATTTATAATTTTAATTTAACGCTGAAAATGGGTCTCCGAGCGACATTTTTAGGTTGCGCGCGCGGCGTCAAAAGCGAGTACAACACATTAGGTAATTATTTAAGGTATTAAATATTTTTTTTTAAATTTGAAAAAATTATGGTGTATTCGGAACACTATAAATAATTTATTCCCGTTGGAAATTTCACTAAAAGTTTATTTTTCAACAAGTTAAACGATTGTTAACTAACAAAATTTTCTAGAACTTCTGTCTTAATTGTAAATGAAAAAAAATGTTTAAATAATTGTCGTAAAAATTTTTCGCTTCATGGAGCCTTTTTTATATACATACTCAACAAGACCACGCCATAAAAGTTAAAAAAATATTCATTCTTTGTTTATAATAATTTTTGTACTTGAACAAAATCTAAAAAATCCAAGTATTTTTTTAATCATATTATCGTTTTTTTATCAATACAAGATAAAAATTGATTTGCAAAAAAAAAACCGTCATTTGTTGATCAATTTTTCATAAATAAATTGATTATTCCAATATTTTTGAAAATTTTTTTGCCACAACTTCATTATATTACAAATTTTATGATTTTTGAGGAAAAATTCCTAAATAACAATTTTTAATTGTTTATAATCGTTTTTTTTATATTTCTATTGTTTAAATAATTAGTTAAGAATTTTTTTTTTCTAAAAATTATAATTGACGGTCTTCTATGGAGTAACAAAAAACATTTTTTTTTATAACAATTCCATTTTTTTAACTTACCAATTTTTATAAAAAATTTTTAATTTTAATTTTTTTCTAAATTTCCAAAATTTACAAAAAAACCATATACAACAAAGTATAGAAAAAAAAATTCCCAATTTCTCCCAATTCCAATTCCCAAAGTACAATAAAAAATTGGAAATTTTTTTTCTATATTTGTTATATGTGGTTGTAAAAAAAAAAAAGTTAAAATTATTTATAAAAATTGGTAAGTTAATAAACAATGGAATTGTTGATAAAAAAAAATATTTTTTGTTACTTCATAGAGGACTGTCAATCTCAACTAATTATTTAAACAATAGAAATATAAAAAAAACGATTATACACAATATTTGTAATATAATGAAGTTGTGAAAAAAAATTTTTCAAAAATATTGAAATAATCAATTTGTTTATAAAAAAATTATCAAAAAATGGCGGGTTTTTTTTTTGCAAATCAATTTATATCTTGTATTAATAAAAAAACGATAATATGGTGATTGAGAATTTTTTTTTTTTAACAACATTACTTGGATTTTTTGTTTTTGTTCAAGTACAAAAATTATTATAAACAAAGTATGAATATTTTTTTAACTTTTATGGCCTGATCTTGTTGAGTATGTATATAAAAAAGGCTCTACGAAGCGAAAAATTTTTACAACAATTATTCAAACATTTTTTTTCATTTACAATTAAGACAGAAGTTCGAGAAAATTTTGTTGGTTAACAATCGTTTATCTTGTTGAAAAATTACCGTTAAGTAAAATTTCCAACGGGAATAAATTATTCATAGTGTTCCGAATACACCATGATTTTTTTAAATTTAAAAAAACATATTTATTACCTTAAATGAAGTAATTAATGTGTCGTACTCGCTTTTGACCCGCGCGCGCAACCTAAAAATGTCGCTCGGAGACCCATTTTCAGCGTTAAATTAAAATTATAAATAATGGAGATAAAGTTCCGGGAGCCAGGAGTTTTTCATTGGAAATTTCCTCCTCTTTCAGAATCTTTTTTTGAAATTTCTTAAATATCAATAGTTCATGAAATATTGGCAAAAAACGAAATGCCATTTTTTTTTCATCTTCAATTGTTTATAACTTTTGCAATTTTTTATGTGCTAATACACGCTTCCGGCACATTTCTCTAGGCGTTATTCTGGATCCAACGAGCTATCACACATAATTTTAAGAGCAGTATCTCTATTTCAGACCATTTTCAACTTGTCGAGTAGACTAAATCGCAATTGGAGTGTCTCTTTTCCGTTATTGAACAAATTCATTCAAGAGCGTTAATCAGTATTACAGTTTAACAATGAAACTGAAATCTGGTTATAATATTATTGAGGAGAACAAATGATTGCAAATACATTTTCTGAACATTTTTCAACAACTGCCAACAAATAATTGTTTCTATGTACCGGTTGTGTTAAAGAAGTCATTCAATTTAAAAAAAAACAGAAATACAAATTCCGTTGATTGCATACCAATAAAATTAATCAAGAGTATAGCCTGTCAAATTTGATTAATTTATCTGCCGAATCAGGTGAACTCCCTGAAGAATTGAAACTTCAGTGGGTTACGCCAATCTATATAAGAGATTAATCTCTCTATGGACAAATATAGGATTATCAAAGATCCACAAAACGGCTTTTACCCTGGTAGATCGACAGAAAGAGCAATTTGCAAGTTCGTAGATCTATTCTATATTTACCACATAGGTATCTACTATATATAATATATTTCGACCGAACAAAAGCCTTTGATTGTCTAGACAGAAACCAAATTATACTCACTGGGCATTCTTGGAAATACATTGAAGTGGTTCGTCATTCTTGAAGCATAGGAAAATTATCGTGAAGCTCAACGAAGCCCGATCTGAAATCAATAACGCCGACTTAGGCGTCCCACAGGGATCCATACTGGGTGCACTGATGTTCTCGATGTTTATCAATGATTCACCTGAGTGTATGGATACTGATTGCTTAGTGCTGGATGCCGATGATGTATCTGTAGCATTTCAAAGTGAAAGTCAATGCCAATTTGATAATTAGGTCAGCGATCTATACAGTCCGTTTTTTTAACATGTCTTAACATTGCTATATTCTAAAGAATCATAGATATTTTTTTTAAATACGGTCCTTTTTTTGATTACAAATATTGATACACCGTTAAAATCCAGATTCTGTGATATACCACCCTTGTCATTCTGACGACGTTTTATCTGAAACTGATAGTTCTTTTGTAAATTTGTTTTGATTTCGTCAAAACGAATATAACATAATAGGCATACTTCGACAATAATTTATTTTTTCAGTGCAGACCCCCAATTCCAATCATCTGTAATCAACACGAACGTCATCGTTTCCAGTACAGGGGAAGTTGTGTGGCTCAGCCACGGCATCTACCGGTCGTCCTGCGACATCAACGTGGAATACTTTCCCATTCGATCTGCAGAGCTGTCAAATGAAGTGGGCGTCGTGGACGTATGATGGATACCAGGTGAGTAAATTACGCAATGCCATTCGCCTTCCGCCACATTTTCCATACACGAGCCATCTATGAATTCAATCACCATAGCACGTAAGAACGGGAACAGAAACCAATATTATTTTTGCAAGCCTGAGTAAATTGATCTCATTCCTTTGTATGTCAAATGGTTTTTAAGGTTTGTATACGTATCAGCCAAAAGTTTCGGTCACTGCGTGCAGTAAAATCAAATGCTTATATGACATTCTGTATGTCAGTCATCGGTAACGCGCGCTTCTATTGTTTACGTTCTCGCTGCGGTATATTTTGTGAAGGTTTAATTAGTTCATTACGTTTAAGTACTCAAAAAATGAGCGAATTGAAGAAAAACCCTAGTGGTGCTGCATATAAAACTTATTGCTATCTTTGAACTATGACGATGTTATTGACAATTTCGCTAAACAAAAATCTAGACGAAGACATTTTTAACCAATGTGATAGGATAAATAGTTGTTTTCCGTACCAACTTTAAATAAATAATTGTATTCATAGCATGATTGTTTTTATATGTTAAATATCAAATCCCACGTAACTACATAAAAATGACAAAGAAACATACTTCTGCAAATTGTTTACGATATTCACATCTGTTTCACGAAAAGAAAGGCTCGAGTTTCAACATTCTATCGCTCTTGCTTTCTTCACGCTCATCACATTTTACATTCACGCACACCTGTTAATGGTACACGTGTCCTAGCCTACCTAATTATTTTGCAAAATATAGGCCCAGATAACACATGGACATCCAATGGATATCCATTGGACATCCTTCACGAATTTTATGGATGTACTATGGACATCCAATTATATCCAAAATATATCTTATGGACATCCGATGGATGTCCAAAGTGGAACTACCTGTACATCCATGGAATATCCTTCAAGTATATCCATAAGATATCCTCCAGAGATGTCCTTAAGATATCTTTCAAAGATATCCATAAGTATACTTCAAAGATATCTTTCAGGAATATCCATGATATATCCTTCAGGGATATTCGAAAGATATCTGAAAGATTCCTTCATATTCGAAAGATATCCTTCGGGGATATCCATCGAAGATAAAATATAGTAATAGCGATCTGAAGGGAAATAAAATAATAGTATTGAACAACAAAAAATTTATTAATAAACTCTGGTATCAGAAAAAATTCTCATAAACTTCGGGGTTGTCAACAAATGAAATGTATATGTAAACTCTGAAATAAAAACATTTGAATATTAAATGCAGAATAATAAAAAAAATAGAGTTGAAGATGAAATAGAATGCTATTTTCTTTGTCCATCAGGTGTTTCCTTCATTCTAGAAGATGACAGATGCCTTTCTTTGGCCCTTCTCAGCCAAGCTTAGATGACTTCTTCAGTAGCTTTTTTATTCTCCGTCGAATCACTAAGGTCAGCCGCTTCTGAAATGATATGTATATATTCAACGGGCATAATTTATGTTGAAATCTACGAAAAAATACTGAAAAATATTATGCTTTCTTTTGAATTCGAATACTGCCGTAGTTTTTCTCTCTCTTTTTATTGGTATATATATATAAATATATATATATATATATATATATATATTTTCTTCAAATTCTCGGAATAAAGGTCTGATTCAGTCAATTCATATAATTTTCCTTAACGACGAAGAAAATATATATGTGGTCAAGAAACTAAAGAAAAAATATATTCGGCTGGGAACTAGATACTGCCAAAAAATGGATGGATATTTTACAACGATGGAAAATAGAATAGGAAGGAACAACACCAAATTGCTGAAAGATTACTCAAACACAAACAAGAAAATTGCAGCAGAGATAAATAGAAGAATTTTTCTGGTAAGATGTAAAGATCAGAAACTAATACCAAATTTTTTAAAAATAAATAATAAACTCAAATTCAAGCATGGAGAATTTAAACAGAAAGAAAAAATTGAAAACTTACAAACAAAAAATAAATCTTCTCAAAAAATAGAACTTAATGAAAATTGGATAGAAAACCTAACTGACACAAATATTCCTGAAGACATTTTATATACCTTGAGTCTTGGTCAAAATTTCAACTACGAAAATAGGGAAATCCCTACAGAATCGATAATTGCAAATTTAGAATCTGGAATTACCTATCAAACGAGCGAAAATCAGAATGAAATCAGACACAAAATCAATAACATCATTACCAACTTCAAAACCAGTTTTGAAAAACGGACAAAAAATTCAAAAAATATCTTCAACAAACTTTTAATAAAAACTAAAACTTTTTAAAGGAAAATACCGAATTACTTATACTCAGGGCTGATAAAACTAACAAAACAGTAATTATGCAAATATCTGAATACAAAGAAAAACTAGAAAATTTGCTAATGGATAAAACCACATATAGAAAGAGAGATTCAACCCCACAGAAAAACTTCAAGCGAAAGTTAATAAATTAGTAAATAATTGGTTCTCGTCAACCCTTATAGATCAGGTAACAAAAAACAAACTCAATATACACAACGCCCAACCTCCAACAATATACGGGTTGCCCAAATTACACAAAACTGGAATTCCCCTTCGCCCTATTGTCAGCAATATTCAATCTGCCACTTACAATTTATCAAAATTCCTCTCAGAAATTCTTTCAAATGTTATTGGAAAAAATGATTACTATGTGAAAACTCCTGGGAATTTGTGGAATTTATCCGCAATATAACAGTTCCACAAAATCATATAATAATCTCTCTAGATATAGTTTCTTTATATACAAATATAGATACAAAATTAGCGATAGAGATCATAAGAGAAAAATGGCATGAAATACAAAATCACACAACACTAACCTTGGAAGAGTTTTTGAAAGGAATTGAACTATGTTTAACCTCAACATACTTTCAATATGAAAATAAATACTACTCACAAATATTCGGAATTGCAATGGGATCTCCAATTGCTGCAACAGTAGCAAATCTGGTTATGGAGTATGTTGAAGAAAAATCATCAAATCACTAACATTCAAACCAATATTCTTCAAACGATATGTAGACGATTGTTTAACCTGTATCCCTATTGACAAAGTTGATGAAATTCTAGAAAAATTTAATAAATATCATCCTAGATTGAAATTTACAATAGAAAAAGAAATAGAAAAACAAATAAACTTTCTCGACACAACAATAATACACGACAATACTGGAAAAATTTTCACAAACTGGTTTATTAAACCAAATGCATCAAATCGTTACACTAACTATTTGTCAAACGCACCCCTCAGTTACAAAAAAAATGTTATTCAAAATTTAACAGACAGAGCTATAAAGCTTGCTCACCCAAAATTCAGGAAAAATAATATAGAAATAATCAAGAATATATTGAAAGAAAATAATTACCCCAGCCACTTTGCAGAAAAAACAATAAAAAACGAATACATGCGATCTACAATAAAATGATAATGAAGTAAAGAAAACAACAACATACATACCTTTACCATACATAGACAAACTATCGAATAAAATTAATAAAACAATGGAAAACACAACATAACTATTGCACATCGACTGAAAAATACGAACAAAACCATTTATTCAAAATTAAAACCAGAAATACCAAAAACAAACAAACTCATACAGTATATAGAATACCATGTAAAGACTGTCAAAGTACCTATATAGGTCAAACAAAACAATATTTGCAGAAACGAGTACAAGCCCACAAATATTCAAAACCGACATTACAGCCTTATCAAAACACGAAAAGAAAATCAACATAAGTTTAACACCAACAACGTTGAAATTTTGACCAAAGAAAGGAATCCAAGAGTAAGAACATTCCTTGAAATGATACATATTAAAAAGACCCCAATAGCATTAACAATAGAAATGATATCAAAACTTAAGCCAGATTTATAACAACCTCTTTTAACTTCGTTTAAAGTAATCATAATGAAAACTGATCTTTACATGCTGCCAAAAAAAAATACAGTCCGGCCCATATATTAGAACTCAATATAAACATTCCCATGTACCTACTTATGAAGAGGATAAACATGCATGAAAAATAAACAAACCATTCCCGATCACTTCGACGCAGGTCACACTCCCACAATAACCTTCGTTCAATGCGAACGCAAAACTCAAATAAAATAATTTGTAAGTGAATACTCATAAATGTTACAAATATTTATATTGAGTTAAATAACATGTTATATTTCGAACCATATGTTTTTCAAGAATTATTTTAGTGCATACATTTCAATATTGTGTTAAGTTAAATGTCTCAAACTCCATATTTTTAATTTTAGTGTTTTAACCTGATGATGACAAATACCATGTCGAAACGTCGTTAAGGAAAATTATATGAATTGACTGAATCAGACCTTTATTCCGAGAATTTGAAGAAAATATATATGTGGTCAAGAAACTAAAGAAAAAAAAGAATACAGAGATAAATAGAAGAATTTTTCTGGTAAGATGTAAAGATCAGAAACTAATACCAAATTTTTAAAATAAATAATAAACTCAAATTCAAGCATGGAGAATTTAAACAAAAATATGAGCATATTTTAGGAATTTTCTACATTAAACTCATCCAAATTTGCATCAATGAATGCTATAGAAACATTTCGAATTTAAATAGAAACATTGAACATATCAAATATAAATTATCACAAAACGTTTGTCCTGATATACTAAATAGTTTTTCGAAAATCAACAACTTTACTACGAACGATTTTTCCAAACACTGAAAGAAAACAGAAAGAAAAAATTGAAAACTTACAAACAAAAAATAAATCTTCTCAAAAAATAGAACTTAATGAAAATTGGATAGAAAACCTAACTGACACAAATATTCCTGAAGACATTTTATATACCTTGAGTCTTGGTCAAAATTTCAACTACGAAAATAGGGAAATCCCTACAGAATCGATAATTGCAAATTTAGAATCTGGAATTACCTATCAAACGAGCGAAAATCAGAATGAAATCAGACACAAAATCAATAACATCATTACCAACTTCAAAACCAGTTTTGAAAAACGGACAAAAAATTCAAAAAATATCTTCAACAAACTTTTAATAAAAACTAAAACTTTTTTAAAGGAAAATACCGAATTACTTATACTCAGGGCTGATAAAACTAACAAAACAGTAATTATGCAAATATCTGAATACAAAGAAAAACTAGAAAATTTGCTAATGGATAAAACCACATATAGAAAAGAGAGATTCAACCCCACAGAAAAACTTCAAGCGAAAGTTAATAAATTAGTAAATAATTGGTTCTCGTCAACCCTTATAGATCAGGTAACAAAAACAAACTCAATATACACAACGCCCAACCTCCAACAATATACGGGTTGCCCAAATTACACAAAACTGGAATTCCCCTTCGCCCTATTGTCAGCAATATTCAATCTGCCACTTACAATTTATCAAAATTCCTCTCAGAAATTCTTTCAAATGTTATTGGAAAAAATGATTACTATGTGAAAAACTCCTGGGAATTTGTGGAATTTATCCGCAATATAACAGTTCCACAAAATCATATAATAATCTCTTAGATATAGTTTCTTTATATACAAATATAGATACAAAATTAGCGATAGAGATCATAAGAGAAAAATGGCATGAAATACAAAATCACACAACACTAACCTTGGAAGAGTTTTTGAAAGGAATTGAACTATGTTTAACCTCAACATACTTTCAATATGAAAATAAATACTACTCACAAATATTCGGAATTGCAATGGGATCTCCAATTGCTGCAACAGTAGCAAATCTGGTTATGGAGTATGTTGAAGAAAAAATCATCAAATCACTAACATTCAAACCAATATTCTTCAAACGATATGTAGACGATTGTTTAACCTGTATCCCTATTGACAAAGTTGATGAAATTCTAGAAAAATTTAATAAATATCATCCTAGATTGAAATTTACAATAGAAAAAGAAATAGAAAAACAAATAAACTTTCTCGACACAACAATAATACACGACAATACTGGAAAAATTTTCACAAACTGGTTTATTAAACCAAATGCATCAAATCGTTACACTAACTATTTGTCAAACGCACCCTCAGTTACAAAAAAATGTTATTCAAAATTTAACAGACAGAGCTATAAAGCTTGCTCACCAAAATTCAGGAAAAATAATATAGAAATAATCAAGAATATATTGAAGAAAATAATTACCCCAGCCACTTTGCAGAAAAAACAATAAAAAAAAGAATACATGCGATCTACAATAAAAATGATAATGAAGTAAAGAAAACAACAACATACATACCTTTACCATACATAGACAAACTATCAATAAAATTAATAAAACAATGGAAAAACACAACATATCTATTTCACATCGACTGAAAAATACGAACAAAACCATTTATTCAAAATTAAAACCAGAAATACCAAAAACAAACAAACTCATACAGTATATAGAATACCATGTAAAGACTGTCAAAGTACCTATATAGGTCAAACAAAACAATATTTGCAGAAACGAGTACAAGCCCACAAATATTCAAAAACCGACATTACAGCCTTATCAAAACACGAAAAAGAAAATCAACATAAGTTTAACACCAACAACGTTGAAATTTTGACCAAAGAAAGGAATCCAAGAGTAAGAACATTCCTTGAAATGATACATATTAAAAAAGACCCCAATAGCATTAACAATAGAAATGATATCAAAAACTTAAGCCAGATTTATAACAACCTCTTTTAACTTCGTTTAAAGTAATCATAATGAAAACTGATCTTTACATGCTGCCAAAAAAAATACAGTCCGGCCCATATATTAGAACTCAATATAAACATTCCCATGTACCTACTTATGAAGAGGATAAACATGCATGAAAAATAAACAAACCATTCCCGATCACTTCGACGCAGGTCACACTCCCACAATAACCTTCGTTCAATGCGAACGCAAAACTCAAATAAAATAATTTGTAAGTGAATACTCATAAATGTTACAAATATTTATATTGAGTTAAATAACATGTTATATTTCGAACCATATGTTTTTCAAGAATTATTTTAGTGCATACATTTCAATATTGTGTTAAGTTAAATGTCTCAAACTCCATATTTTTAATTTTAGTGTTTTAACCTGATGATGACAAATACCATGTCGAAACGTCGTTAAGGAAAATTATATGAATTGACTGAATCAGACCTTTATTCCGAGAATTTGAAGAAAATATATATGTGGTCAAGAAACTAAAGAAAATATATATATATATATATATATATATATATATTTATATAAGCATTTTTGACATAAACTTTTCTTGGCAATTTTGCATTCTCATTGAACTAGCAGTCTGTTATGAGGCAATACAAATTATTATCAAATAAATTGAACAAGAGAATGGGCTTTTTAGTTGTCCAGTTTATTGTTTTTGCTCCATACCAGCTATATTCGGAGGCAAACATATTAGTGAGCATGGAAGAAAGGCATCGTTTCACAAAGTCATACAGAGTTCCTGCGCCTATTTTTGAGATTTCATTTAGGTACCAAAAAAAGAGTTCTAGAAAAAGGAATAGAAAAACATACAACTTACCTACAGCAGCTTTGAATTTCGATCCAGTTCCCAAATATTCTTCCAAAAGATTCATTTTTTTGGTGCAATCAATAGGAAAATGTTCGAATCTACTGATAAATCATTTTCATCACATGTCCACTGTTGTAAGCATTCACACCATTTTTAATATGGGCACTGTGACATTTGAAAAACTCGTGTATTGTGGCAAATGTAATGACGTGCTTTTCAGCATTTCTGAAAATATCGTAACTCAAATAGCAAACACATAAATGCATTGGAAATAATGGATGTTTATAGGTTATGTCCTTTTCAATTGATATTTACCTGTATTCGGCCAATATATATATATTTTGGAAACAATCAAGTGCTACAGATGAAAACCATAATGTCCAGACCAACAGGGTATCAAAGACGAAGGAAAATAAAAAAAAAAACACGACTTAAAAATAACACCAATGCAAAACGCCATAGACGATCTTTTTGTTTGGATTCAGTGCTATGACATGACCTTCCTCAACAAAATAAAATTACAGACGTCGCCAGTAATTATGCGTATAGTATGGCCAGGCTGTAGCAGAGGGTCCACGCGATAACGTATAAGTTTTGAAAAGGTACAATTTGTGTATCTACGAGAATGTTTAAATTCATTTATGATTGCTTTAAATATCTCATGGCCATCCCTGGGATATCTTCTGAAGGATAACTATTTCAAATCCATCGATGGATATCCATTTCAAATCAAGTAGAAAAACGAAACATGAGATTTTTCAAAAAAAATTAATCCATATGTACGAGCATGGAAGAAACTCAGAAATTGACACAATAAAAATCAATCTTGCAATTTAAACTTATCCATAATTGCTCCGGATATCTTATGGCCATCCATATGATATCTTCTGAAGGATATCCATTTCAAATCCTTCAATGGATATCTCATGGATGTCCATTTCAAATCCAGGGATATCCCGACCAGAATTGGACATGAAGTGGATATCCATAGGATATCCTGTGTTATCTGGGGGGTCGCCAGGGGGGCGCCTATGAGGTGCTACCCTAGGGAGCTTTCGACATTTAATCCGCCTCTGCATTTAGCGAGAACACTTGCTCATTTCGAAACCAACGTTTTATATCCGGAAAAGTCGAAATGAGTGACAGCTCTTGATGAAGATGACAAATGTCTAGGAAGTGAAGAACATTGCGAATGTTATTAATATCCCTGGTCCTAGATTCTCGATATTTCCCAGAAAATAATAAAAATATTCGTAAAACCTATTGAAATATACTTCTGATTTTAAATAACCTCATAAGAGATAATCAGGTATTTTCTTATCCGTTTTGCTAAACGTCAGGAAAAAGTCGTTCAAGACACCAAAAAAATTATTCACAAAACCCACATAAATAATGTAATGTCAAACTAGTAGACTACTGTTATTTTGATATTTATAAGTTGCTGACACACGTCAGTGCATTGAAAAATATTTGTGTGTGTATTTGATTTAACTATGGCTCATTTATCCGAAACTCAAAGAATAGACATTTTAATTAATAGAATAGCATTAGAATAGAATAGCATTTATTTCTCGAATACATACATGTTTAAATACACAAAAATATACTATTTTATATGGAATGATTTTCATGTATGCTAAAGCTCATGTGAGCTATTGAGAAGTGTAGTTCATTATTACTTGTTTTTCTACATACATAAGAGCAATTTCACAATATGTATAATTAGTAATCGCTGTTAT
The DNA here is from genome assembly GCA_018342105.1 of Gonioctena quinquepunctata. NCBI lineage: Eukaryota > Metazoa > Arthropoda > Insecta > Coleoptera > Chrysomelidae > Gonioctena > Gonioctena quinquepunctata. The sequence continues at coordinate 20,475 of JAFIRS010001661.1, read as the reverse complement.
CGTATTATAAGGTAATTAAGACAATATCTCACAATAAATAAATATATCAAAGAACATATTTTGTTAACGTAAAGACAAAAAATAACAGAATCTAGAGAAAATAGAAAAAAAGAATATAGAAAAAATTTGTGGGCATATTCCCAATATTGAAAGGTTGCATATATAAATAAATAGTTTTGATGAAATAATGACTAGTGAATTTTATTATTGAAAGAAAGAAAAAAAAATGTTTATCATAATAAAAACGATTTATATGTGGTCATTGAAGAATTCTCTGATATCGTAATAAACATGGGTTTGAAAAAATGGTTTGAATTGTGGTGGAATATACTTGTTTTTTTTGCGAGTGTCATAGTTGTGGATATCCGTGGATTGTTCAAGTTCATGTTTTTTTTTGAAAGCTACTAAGGAAAGACGATATAGATACAAATTTGTAATTGTGAGTATTTTCAGTCTTTCAATAGTATGTCAAAAAAAACATTCAACTTACCAGTTGGCGCTCTGTATATACAAAGTATGATCATTTTATTAATTTTATCCATCGCAGCTGTGAATTCAATGTCTTTTTCCACACACGCGTTTTCAAATTGTCCATTTTTTCGAGAATAACATATCATGTGAAAAAATTATAACACCTCCGTGTAAGTAAATGGATCTAGAGAAATAAGATACTGCGTTGTAATTAGTAATGTTAATTGTATCGGTTTCACCAATTTTCAGCCAACTTTCCGAAAAACACAAAATGTCCACTCTTTGTCCCTTTTCTTCGCATTCCAGTAAAAAAGTCGCGATATCTTCTGTTTTATTTCGAATACTCTGGATGTTTTGATGCATAATAGTGATTATGCCATCTGGTCGTTTTTTGACGTGCTCTTCAGGTTTGGGCGCGGTGTTATCTGATTGGCTGATTTTCCGTACGTGTTGTTTTTGTGATGGCTCTGATGGTCTCGGAAAAATTTCCTCTGTCTTGAACATCCACGTGAGTTTCCAGAGGTAACGTTTTCCTAAAAAGCTTCTCGCAGTCTTCAATGGTGTGGTTTTTACCATTTATAATGAGTTTGTCACTTTTGATAAAATATTTTTTTCCTTGTTGTTGGGCTAGAATTTGGTAGGGACGTAGTTTTTTCTTATTTTCTAAGTCACTCTTGGAGAGAAAAGATGTCACTGAATAATTGGTATTTATCAATTTCTTGCCATTTCTGAGTATGTTTTCTCTTACCTTGTACCTTAGAAGTTTCAGAAGTACAGGTCTTCTACCGTTGTTGTCACGCCCTATTCTCCGAGTCACTTCGATATCTTCTTTTTCTATTGGTATCAGCATTTTTGTTTGATATGTCCTAATTTTTTTTTTTTTCTTTTCTTTTTCCGAAGAATAATTTTTTTTTTGTAATGCTTTCACAGTTTTTAGCTCGTCACTCATTTGCACAACGGTTTTTAATATGATGTCGATTTTTTGTTCCAGAGTTAATGAGTTTATGTCTTCCATTTTCTTATTGATAGCGAACTATTGCAGATCTTGAAATTTACGTGTTACCACTAAGAACTCTATGTACGTGTTATCACTATGAATTCTCGAACTGAATAGTTTTATGATTGGATGCGGTAATAAAACAAGAACTCAAAAGGAAGTTTGTGAAATGTTCAATAATAAATACCCTGGTCAACACGTCTCACAGTATACAGTTAGCAAAATAGAAACAAAATTTTGTGAAACTGGACATGTAAAAACTATTCAAAAACCAGGTCGAAATGTTGAATTGGATGAGGAAAAAAGGTTAGATGTACTGTTAGCGATTGAGGAAAATCCGCATATGACAAGTAGACAACTTGCCGCCGACAATGATGTAAGTAAATCATCGATATTGGGAGCTTTACATAAAGAAAAATACCATATGTAACAATCAGTTGGTTCAGGAGTTAAATGAGGATAATCCTAATAGAAGGCAACAATTCTGTGAACTGATGATGGACAGAATGGAAGCAGATTTGCAGTTCGTAAACAAAATTTTTTTTTCTGATGAAGCTACTTTTCATTTAAATAGAACAGTTAATAGACAAAACTGTAGATATTGGAGCAGATAAAATTTTCATTGGATGTGTGAGGCTCGCACACAATATCCTAAAAAAGTTAACGTTTGGGCTGGTATCATTAACAACAAAATCATTGGCCCTTATTTTTTTTGAAGGCACAGTTAATGGTGAGGTTTATCTAGATTTATTTATGAACTTTCCACAGCCTACATTGAAAATACTTTTCCTGATGTTAATGATCCAAATGCAATAGATAGTTCAATTTGGTACCAACAAGACGGATATCCACCGCATTACAAACGTATTGTTTTTCCCAATAGGTGGATTGGAAGACGTGGAATGATTGAATGGCCCCTTAGATCCGATTTGACTCCTCTCGATTACTTCTTATAGGGTTATTTAAAATAAAAAGTATATTTCAATAGACCAGACAAAATGGCAGATTTAAAAGTTAGGATAACGGAAGAAATTAACAACATATCCCTGAGGTCCTACAAAATGTTGTACGAGAATTCCAAGATAGACTTGCTTATTGTCAAGAAGTAAATGGTGGTCCTTTTGAACATTTAATTTAATTGTAAAATAAATTGAAAAACACTTCCTAAACATTATGTCACATTATCCTTCTTTTCACCTAAAGTATCAAATTATAATTGCATCATATTCGAAAAACTTAATATTGCTGAACAGAGAATTAAAATCCCTTTCGAACAAGGTGCCACACGAGCCCCTCTCTCTTTTAAATTTTTTGAGAGGGTGCTCATAAATCAGAGGGGGTGCAAGAAGGGGGTAATATTTCAATACTGTAAATTGTTAAATTGACAACAGAAATCGACCTGTTTCAGGTTTTTTTCAAACAAATACAGAATAACGCTAAAAATGAATTTATTCCATACCTATGGACCTCACTGTATAATCCTTTAAACAGCAAACGTTTCGAGTCCCCATATAATTCTGAAATGGACACATTGAAGAGAATATTCATTTCACAATAATTATTTGCAATAACGAGTCCGCTCTCCAAATATTCGGTATATGCATTTCAATCGGTGAAAAATTGGCAATCTTTTGATGATGGGAAGTGATTATTGGCGTTTTAGGGGCCCGAAAAAGCGAGAACAGAAAATGGAAGGTTCTATAAATATCATCGGGAAAACTTTGATTGGTCATTATTTCCGGGAGTAGAAAACAGCCCTTCTTTTGTTCATCATTTGTACGGCTTCAGGTCATTTTAAAAAAAAGAAGTAAATGGTGATGGATGTATGTGTAGATGTTTAGACCTGTTGGCTGGACCAGCAACTGCTAGGAGTTTGATTTAGTCCTTCCCAAATTGTGTGTATGTGTGTGTGTGTGTGCATATACGTAGAATAGTCATTATTCCTCTTTAAGAAAAAAGTTAATAGAGAATTAATAGAATTGAACAAATTGCAATGAACAACGGTTATACTTCAAACCAAAAAAATATCAGAAAACTCTACAAGAAATGTTTTCCACTCAAAATGAAAAACCATCGAACAGCCTAAGGAAAAAATGTATTCTTTCTTGCGTCAAAACAACATAAATATCGCATGCAAAACAGAAAACAATTCAGGTAAATTTATCAGGAACAATAGATATGGAAAATCTGGAGTATATAAATTAATTGGTAGTTCTTCTGCAAGTTCATTCATAGGCCAAACAGGCTGAATATTCAAAAAGCGAATATCAGAACATAGGAACTGTTTCGTCAACTGTAAAACCAATTCAGCTTTTGCCACTCACCTCTTGACTAAAAAACATTGTTTTGGAAACGAATTTGAAATATTATATATAGATAATATGATTTTTGGCCGCGTCGGAAAAAAATCTCAATTCTTCATATGTCCCATTTTATAACTTCTATTTACCGGATTATGCTAATGAAGAATTGAAACCAAAATTGAGATACTAACATTTATTTCGAAATACATTAATATAACAATGTAGTGATTTGTTGTAAATATGAACAGGATGTTCATAAAATCAGATGTGGAATCATCTGCGACTGAAAGATAAACTTTAGTCACTATCTTCCATCGTCAAGATAACCTCATTTATCGTGGATTTTTCAATTCACAGAAAAATATTTCTAGTCAATATTCAATTGAGAATGTTTGCCTTTTCAACAACGTAGTGTTTGGAATACTAGGATATTCTTGTGATTTCTGGGTAATAATAATAATCAGTTTATTTACATAGAAAGTAGAAGAATTACAGGAGTAGTTCATCTAATAAATAAACTTAAGGAGATCCACTAAAGGCAGAGCCTGTGTGGAGATATTTTACAAAACATAATAATAAAATTAAAATAAAATGACGGTACATAGAGCAGTGTAAATAATGAAAGAAAAACATTACAAGTTTCATTAAAATAGACATTACATGTATCACTTTGTTAAAAATCAATTCAGTAATAAAAATAATTTAAAAAAGGCATTTAGAAGTATCAATTTTCATACTGGGAGAAGTGGCTGTATGAAGTGATCGATTCCACTTCAATTAGATGGGTGCTTTGTGAGCTATTCAAAATGTTGGTAATTGTCGCTCTTGGTAACGAAAGTACGAATTTTTTAGCTTATTTTTTAAAGTGGGTGCACTGTGGATGTTCTGAATTTCGACAGGAAGAAATTGGAACATTTTTGGTACGAGAAAAGAAAAACATCTTTGGCCTTTCGATTGGCGCTTAAAAAGAGTGAGGTAGGTTGTTTGTTTGTTTCTGGTGATCAGGGTTTTTTAACCGACGAAACCAAGAAGGAGGAGGTTCTCTTGTCGACGCGTATATTTTTTTTATGTATGATCACACATAACTTTTTACTGAGACGTCCGATTCCGATAATTCTTTTTTTAGTGGATACGGTGTACTTCGAAGTTGGTCCCATTTGAATTTGAAAAATGAAATCCACCCCTAAGAGTAGCAAAATGAAGGATATTGATCACTCACCCTCTGAATTCTGGTCCGTTAACCGATTCTATCAGCCATAACTTTGTACTGGGTTCTTCGATTTGGATATTCTTTTTTTATCAGATAGGGTATACGTCATAGTTGATCATATTTGGATTTCGAATGGAAATATCCACCCTTACGGGTAGAAAAGAGGGGATAATTGATTTTTCACTTCTGAACATTGGCACACATATGTAGTTGACAATGACAGATCGCTATTGTCACTATTTTTGTTCTACATCCGTCACAATCATTATATTCTATGAGAGGATGGAATGATATACAAAGTAATGAAATAAACTGACCAGAACAACAAAAATAATTTATATTACAACAATAGTAAAAGTAGATAATCATATTATTTAACTGGTAATAGTTGAAGTAAGGTGGGGAAGTAAGTATTTTGGAAGTAATCAAAAAACAAGTAGGTAGTAATAAGTAGATTTCAGCCACAACAAAAAAAAACTTTTTAACAAAAAATTAAACCGACGAAATACGAAACCGAAAAGTAAAAAATAAAATAAACCTTCTTAGTCTCAATAACTAAGCTCCTAAACTAATGTAAGTAACTAATTTTGAGTCGGTGCCAAACGAAAAATCAACGAAGATCATTAAATTAGTTCAAAAAAATATCAGAATGTCACCGCGCAACTCGATGGCATCATTTTTCGCCTTACCTAATTTATTTGCTTGATTGTTTGGCGCCGACTCAAAATTAGTTACGTACATTGGTTTAGGAGCTTAGTTATTGAGACTAAGAAGGTTTATTTAATTTTTTTCTTTCCAGTACCGTATTTTGTCGGTTAAATTTTTTGTTGAAAAGTTTTTATTAGATCCCTCTGAACTGGTTAAATCAAATTTAAATAATTTTATTCAAAATCTTATATTTACTTATTTTTATAATAATTAATTGTAAATGTGCAATTATTGGCACTACTTAAATTTACAGCAGATGCTATTTGGTTGCGGTTATCTAATGGCAGTTGTACATTGCCACCTTCCATGGCGTTTTAGGTTTGTTGCCACTTCAATAAGGAGGTCATCAGAAGGGTTGTTTAAAAAAAATTCCACGTCATTTGTACTTGAAATTTTAATTTTTTTTTGGTATGAAGCCAACCATTTTTTTCTTGAGAAAAGAAATTACCTTGAAATGCATGCTTATGTCGACATATTTTTTCAGCTTGAGCATGGTTGTTGACATTGACTACTTTGGCCAGAGTGTGAACGGTTGGCAGGATACTTTAAAATAAACTAGGGGAACTTATTCCTTTTGAAAATTCTAATTTTTTTATAAATCTTCCATGTACAAAACTTACTGTATTCTTTTTCATACCTCTTTTTTTATTTGTCTGGTAACAAGACCGTTTTCACATTTTCTGCCGCCAGACGAATCTCATCGGGTACCTCATCAATTGAATTTCCACCCATTTCTTCGTCAGAACTCATTTTGGATTTCAATTTCGCCAAAAACTTCCGAAAAAGCAATGAGAATTTTTTGACAATGACAAATAAACGAAATAAACGCGTAAACAACTTAGTTACACCATAGCATCAAAGCTTTTCCTCATCAGGTGTAATTTCGATTAAATTTATCGCACATTTCAATACGGAATATTATGAATAAATTCCTTATCAATAATATCAACAAATAGATTCAGGTTCAAAGGTGGAGTCTGCCTTTACGCTAAGGCTAACCTTTCATGCCAGCGTGAAGAGAGTTTGGAACCGAAAAACTTTGATGTGATGTGGTTCAAGCTATCTGATACCAAACGACTAAGTTTCTCTGCTGCCTTTACCTATCACCTAATGGACCTTCATATAACGACCTCTTTGAGTTTTTATCACTCAAACTGGACTACATTCAGGAGAACCATCCAACAGCTGAAACCATAATCATGGGAGACTTTAATGTACATAACGCTGCCTGGCTCAAATTCTCTAACAAAACAGATGATGCGGGTCGTCAAGCCGAGGCCTTCGCCATCACTCATGGTCTAGAACAACTGGTCGAGCTACCAACCCGCATCCCTGATGTCAGCAACCAGTCTGCCAATACACTAGATCTTTTCCTCACCACCAATCCTGACCCGTATATAATAGAAGTTTGTGCCCCACTTGGAAACTCTGATCACACCCTCATCTCCACAACATGCTCTTTTCATTTTACCATCAGGCTGCACAATACCACCCCGTCTCATGTGGCATTACAATTCGGCCGACTGGGAAGGTCTTCGTATGTTTTTCTCAGCGTTTCCATGGAAGAGAGTTTGTTTCTCTTCAGTAGATCCAACACGATGTGCTGAGACAATTTCTGAAATCATCATGTTGGGGATGCAAACTTACATACCGAATACCGAAAGAAGAACATCATCCGATAAGACCTGGTTTAACAGAAACTGCTCTAGGCAGCATACCATAGATGGCTGAAAAATCCGGGCCCTGAGACCAGAGCAGCATATGTCGAGGCTAGAGGCATATGCAGAGAGATAATTGAATGCTCAAAAGATGCCCACAATGCCAAAATAAGATCAAAACTCGCTGAATGTCCTAACGGATCCCGTTCATTTTGGTCTTTCACCAAAGCTGTGGGAAAAAACTTCACTTCCAGCTCATTTCCTCCTCTAACCAAAGAAGATGGAACACTAGCAACGACTGCCCAGGAAAAAGCCAATATCTTTGCGCACCTATTTGCTGGAAATTCCACTCTGGATTCATCGGGAAAACAACCCCCGAACATTACACCTATTGACAGTCACATGCCCGAGATCACCTTTTGCCAACGTACTATCAGAAAGATTTTGCTGGGTCTCAACACCAACCAAGCCTGTGGATCTGACGGAATCCCGCCGATTGTTCTCAAGAAATGTGCCCCCGAACTAACACCTGTTCTTTGCAAGTTGTTCAACCACTCTTACAATTTGGGGGTATTTCCGTCCAATTGGAAAATTGCAAGAGTACAGCCAGTCCCTAAAAAAGGCAAAAAGGCCCCACCTAGCAACTACAGACCTATCGCACTGCTATCTATTATTTCAAAGGTCATGGAAAAAGCCATCAGTATCGAACACATGAAATATCTGGAAGACTCAGGAATTGTCAACGATAGGCAATATGGCTTCCGCCATCAGAGATCAACTGGTGACCTGCTCGCTTACGTCTCACATATATGGCAGCTATCTATTGTAAAGTATGGAGAAACTTTAGCTGTGGCATTAGATATCTCCAAGGCGTTCGATCGAGTTTGGCACCAGGGACTCCTCGCCAAGCTTCCGTCTTATGGCTTGCCCCCTCAGCTGTGTTCTCTGCTTGCTAGTTTCCTCTCAAACAGGTCTCTCCATGTAGTGGTCGATGGAGTTTCATCTGACACTCTACTCATAAATGCTGGTGTTCCGCAAGGATCTATTCTCGCACCAACACTATTTCTACTTCACATCAACGACCTGTTGAAAGCAACTTCATGTCCAGTACACAGCTTTGCCGATGATAGTACCCTCCATACCGCTTTCTCTTCCAGGGCCCCTATATCAGCCCGTGGAACCAGAAATGAACGAGGAAGAAATGTTAATAATATAAATATGGACTTAGCAACAATTCTCGAGTGGGGATCTAATAACTTGGTAGAATTCAATGCAAACAAAACACAAGACTGTCTTTTCTCTAGAAAAGCCGATCTCACTGTGCCTAACATAACTTTGTCAGGAGTAACCATACCACTGAAGTCATCCATATCGATGCTTGGTATTACTATCAGCAATAACCTTTCCTGGGAAAATCACGTGAGGTCCATTGCCAAAGTGCATCCCAAAACTTGGTTTTGTTTCGTGCCAAGAGCTATTTCACCCCACTCAGCTGCTATGATCTATAAGGCACAGATCCGACCTGTCCTGGAATACTGTTCCCATATTTGGAGCGCGGCACCTAAACATATCCTGAGGCTATTGGATTCTGTCCAAAAAAGGGCAATTCGTCTCGTCGGTGATGCCTCGCTTACAAACTCGCTCACTTGTCTGGAACACCGTAGAAAAGTTGGCGATTTGTCTCTATTTTATAGATATTTTCATGGGCGATGCTCTTCTGAAATATCAACAATCGTTCCTGCTTTGGCAGTCTTTTCGAGACTAACCCCTCAAGTTCAGTCATCACACCCTTCGTGGTCACTTTGGAGACCTGCAGAACATCACTTTCCAAAGACTCGTTCATCCAACGAACAGCGAGGCTTTGGAACTCATTGCCTAGGGAGGTGTTCCCCTAGGCATACAACCTCCAGAAATTTAAGAAGAACACCAACTCCTACCTTCTTTCCCTTGGTTTCCACGATGTTCTCTGAACATTACAGGATATCCCTTTTCGTGGGAACCAGAACATAAAAAAAAAAAATATGGTTCAATTAGGAATAACTGTGATTTGTCCCAAAAACCATCTTGATCTACTTCTTTTGCTTATAAATCATTTAATTTCACAAGTTTTTAATTAAAATATTATTATTATTATCGTTGAGAACTATTGACGTTTGATTGAAAATATAAAAATGAAAGTCCCCACAAAAATCTAGTTTACTGATAATTTTTGCTTTCATAAACTATTTCTACTGGATTATGTTAATTAATAATTGAAACCAAAATTGAGATACGAACATTTATTTCTAATAAATCAATAGTGGAGTATGTAAAATAGATATAGTAGTGAATTCTGAGTGCCTTCATTAGTTCACGAATCACTGTATATTTCCTTATAATAAAGAATTATGAAGCTATACCCCATTCTGAAATGAAAGAGAGTGAAAACTGCCACTACTCAAAAAACGTAGTGCATGTACTTATAAGTGATATATGTAAAATCCGGATCGAAAAAGTGATATTTGTAGTTTCAGAAAAAAATACTTGGCTACTACCCCTACTACGTCATTTCTACCTGCTTCGAATTAAATTCCTGGCAACCTGTACTTTTCCATGTCGCTTCACTCATAACAAATTATCACAATTCAGCTGCACAAATTCAGTCATCAATGCGAAGTTCAAGTGGTTTTACAGAATTTAATAAAATTATTACGGAGATATTCAGATACATTGAACGACAGACTTTTTCATGTAAAATAGATTTATTTCTGATTATTTTGTGAAACTAACCGTATATCTAGTTGTAGTAATTTATGACAGTGATGTATTTTTTCAGACTACCGAAAAGCCAAAACTGTATGATAATTTATTTGTACATATAATACATTCCAAAAATGCAGAGGAAAGTACTACAGTTATTAATTATTGCCATTTCCTCAATGACGTATTTTTTGTATCCTTTGGATTCTTCTGCAGAAAAATGATCCTAGGTAGTCGCCAACAAATAATTCCGTCTTTATCGATAAGGACCGACCTCCTGTTCTGCTTTCCCCAGAAATCTACTCTCGTAGGACTTTCCAGAGTTTGTTTCTGCTGATTATTGGAAAAGTGTTATCTCCTGAATGATAATTCAAAATATTTTTCAAGAAACATGTTGTTTGTTTCAAGTGTTCATCAATAACGATTTTTGACTTCCTTGTCGATAATTTTGAGCGATTCATTGTACTTATTTTTCTCTTCAATTAAATTATGTATAAAGTCTACTTTCCAATCCCTGGCAGTTTTTTTTTTTGTTTCAGCGCACCGACATGTTTAATTCGGTTATCATCTCATTCCGAGACAACGAAACGGAACGATTGCCCTTTTCATTCATACAAAAGCTCGTAGAATTTGTCAGTAAACACAATGTCGAATCAAACTCACACGTCCACAGATATTCAGCTCAGGACTAGAACGATATAAACACAGTCTGTGTTAACTACAGGTGAATGCGGCCATTTATTGATGACATTTCCTTCATAAAATAAATTAAAATCCTAATTAATCTATCAAAATGCACTAATTTGCATAATTTGGTTACAAGGCAATAAATCCACTTCTCTTATTTTTACAACATATTTTGAAATGCCATGAACGATATAAAAAGGCTATATCTATATCTTTATCTATCTATATATATTATATATATATATATATATATATATATATATTGAAATCCAATTAATATTCTTTTTTATATATTAAAAGAAAAAACCCAACAAAAAGAATAATTACTTAATAGCTATTAGTTTCAAGAGATTGTTTTTACATAATTTTTGAAGTTCTATTTCCTTTATTAAGCCTCTGTATAATATTAATAGATAAAAATGTCCAAATACTATAACACAATCAATTTCATACACTGTCATAATGATTACAAACCACAATTGTTCAAAAGACAACAAAAAAGTCTAAACTTACAAAATCATCCTGAATAAAATGTGATCCACAAAATTATAAGCTTGAAACATACAGTATAGAAATTGTATCTAACTAAAAGAAGCCAATGGGAGAACAGCAAACTTCTTGATGACAATAGCCAATCAGGAAACAGTATGGTCAAATGTAAGATTTGAAATTGTGAGAAAATAAGAACGAGAAAGTGTCAGACACAATTATCACTGAAATTGTATATAGTTTATAAGAAAGTAAAAATAGTTCTATTTATAAGTTTTGACAAATAACCCCAAACAGTGTAAATGTGACATATGGTGCGCAATTCAAAATTCAAATAAAAGATGGGGAAAAAAATGGTTCCTAGACGAAAACAAAACAAAGGACTGAAAATATTTGAAAACAGATGCCACGTTTTGTTGGGAGAAAAGAAAAATTCATTAATTTCAACATAATCCCCCGAGAAAACCAACATTACCTTCAAGAAATTCAAAGCTGATTCCTGGTTTTTTGGTTCCTTCGTTTAGGGTTTTTTTAAACTGAGGCATTGGGTGAAGAAATCCAAATCTGGGTGTATTTGACAGCGACAGTTCAGCGACAAATTTCTAGTGCACATCACGACTAAAACAACTTCATATTCATTCCATCGAAGAACTTTTTTCAACGATTCAACTAAAAAAAAATTTTTCCTTCAAGGTAAAATGAGGTTGTGTTTATTTTACCTATGACTTTCATGATTATTCATGAATAATTTGTAGATTCACCATGAATATTTTCTATCGTAGGCCAGGTAAATTTAATTTTTTTCTGAATAAAGGGAAATAATTGTTTTTATGATACTTTGTTGCTTTCCACAATTATCGGCAATCGATTTTTAAACCCTGAATAGAAATGATATCAAGCAGTGGCTAGTGGCTAATGCCTGAACCGGCTATCTGGACAAGAGGCGTCCCAAACTGTCTTAGCGTGGAAAGGAAAGTGATAACAATTGGCACAACGTGACGAGAGAACAGTGACAGCTAGCAATTATTTATCTTTTAAAATTTTTAAATACTGAGCAAAATATTTATCTATCAATATTTTTTTTCAAAAGTTAATATCATACTATTTTTTTTTTAAAAATTATCATTATATTACAATTGGCACCCAAAACGTGGGGCGAATAATAACTAAATAATTTGAACAATTCTTAACATATCCAATATATATATATATATATTTTATATATATATATATATATTTTAATATATATATATTATTTTATATAAAATAAAAATAATTATAAAAATATATATATATATATATATATATATATATTGATATGTTTTGAAAATTTTGTAAATTTAATTTTCCTTTACTTTGGTCATTAATATAATGAAAATTTGCAAAACAATGTTTTATATTAACTTTGTTAAATATTGATAAAAATATTTTCCTCTATAATATAGCTGATGATAATATTGCTACTAACTCCTTCTCTGTCACGATCTTTCCTTACCAAAACTAGTTTTAAGTTTTAAAACCTCTTTTTTTAATCCGTTCAATTTAAACTAGCAATATATTTCTTTCGTGTTAATAAATAAGGAATAGCTTGGTCAAAGCAGGTTTTTTTGGAAAACTTAAATTTACCTGTTGAAGAAATTATTCTGGGTGTCTAAACTGAATAATCAGGAAAAGTTCATGTAAATAAACACCTCACTTTACCTTGAAATGAAATTTCTTTAATAGTTCGAATTCAAATGATAAGTTCTTCTGATGGGATTGGTAAGTTTCATTCGTGATGTGCACTAGGAAAGTTTATACCTGTCTGGAACTGTCGTTTTGTTCAATATACCCCAGATGGAAATTCTTCATCAACTAGACAATACCAAAACGAAAAAACTGGGGGGTGGCTCTTGTGAGTGGTCGCTATTTGTTGAAATTAATGAATTTTCTTTCTCCAACAAAATTTTTTGACGTTAATTTATTATTTTTTGTTTTTTGTTTCTGAAACCATTTTCCCCCCATTCCTTTTTTGGTGAATTCGCACATAGCACACTGTTTGGTTTGTCAACAAAATGAACTTTTTTTTTCTTTCTTTTAAAACAATTTCGTGATGGTAAAATTGGGGGGCACTCTCGTTCTTAACCCACATTTAATACATTTACATACTGATTGTATTGTCATCAGAAAGTTTATGTTCTTAGTTAGATACAAATTTTTTATCTGTTGTTTCAAGCTTATATTTTTGGATCATTTCGGGGGGGTTTTGTGGTTTTTTGTCTTTGAACAATTGTGGTTTAAAAATATGACTTTGATGGAGTTTATAATATTTGGACATTTTATTAATAATTACAGAGCAAAGGCAAAAGTATGTAAACAATCTTGAAAAATTTAAAAACTATTAATTTATTCTTTTGTGGTTTTCCTTTTAATATAAACTGGTTTTTTATAACATACAATATTTTATATATTTTATTTTATATATATATATTTTATAATAAGAAAAAAGAAATTTGATATGGCTTTTCATATCGTTCATGGCATTCAAAATATGTTAATATTTCTGCCTTGTAACAAATTAAATTGTTTTATTTGAATAGGATTTTAATTTATTTTATGAAGAAATGTCTCAATAATGCCGCATCAAACCAGTTAACACGAAATTTTTGTTTATATCGTTCTGGGCTGAGCTGAATGTGGACGTGTTGATTCGACATTGGCTGACAAATTCTACGATGGAAAACCAGGCACTTTATACGTAATTTATTGAAGAGAAAACAAGTGCAATGTCGTATCGACGGAGATCAAGCCGTTGATGATGAACGCGAAACAAGCAACATGTTCTTGAAAACTGACGGAGTATCATTCGGGAAGATACGCACAACCAATCAGCGAAACAAACTCTGGAAAATACGGTAAATTTCTGAGAGAAGATCGTCACTCGATAAAGAGCAGGTATTGTTGGCGACTACCTGGATCTTTTCTGCAGAAAAATCCAAAGAGATACGTCATTGGTAACGTATTAACTGTAGTACGCTGAATATGCTTATGTACCAAATAAATTATCGCTGGTTGGCACGTGGTCATCTACAACTAAATAACCGGTGAATTTCAGAAATAAATCTATTTTACATGAAAAAGTCACAATCGTTCAATGTAATCTGGCTCAGCAATATTTTATTAGGGCAAACCGCCAATTTCGCATTGACTGAACTGCAGCTGGTATGAGTGAGCGACGTAATTGATTACCAGAGGTATTCAGCGAGCAAAGCGACATCAGTAGAGGTATTAACCAGTATTTTCTGAAACTACAAATATCACTTTTCGATCCGAATTTATATATCATATAAAGAATGCATGCACTGGGTGAAGTAACAGTTACTCTTTCATTCAGAATGAGAATAACTTCATAATTCGCGTATGAGAATACTGGTGTTCGTGGGCTTAATAATTCTACTATCTATTTACGTTTAATAATAAATCTCAATTTGGTTTCAATTGAATTAATCAAGTATCGGATTTATGTGAGCATTATCCAGTAAACTAGATTTTTTGTGGGGCTTTGTTTTTATATTTTCAATCAAGCGTCAATAGTTCTCAACGATAATAATAATGTGTTTTAATTAAAGCTTGTGAAATTAAATGGTTATAAGCAAAGAAGTAGATCAAGATGGTTTTGGGACAAATCACGGTTATTCCTAATTGAACATAATTTTTTTTTTTATGTTCTGGTTCCCACGAGGGATATCATAATGTTCAGAAGACATCATTGGAAACCAAAGGGAAAGGTAGGAGTTGGTGTTCTTCTTAATTTGGAGGTTGTATGCTTCAGGGGAACTCCCTAGGCAATAGGTTTAAAAGCCTCGCTGTTCGTTGGATGAACGAGTCTTTTGGAAAGTGATGTTCTGCAAAAGGTCTCCAAAGTGACCACGAAGGGGTGTGATGACTGAACTTGGGCGGTTTAGTCTCGAAAAGACTGCAAAGCAGGAACGATTGTTGATATTTCAGAGGAAGGCATCGCCCATGAAAATATCTATATAAAATAGAGACAAATCGCCAGCTTTTCTACGGTGTTCCCAGACAAGTGGCGAGTTTGTAAGCGAGGCATCACCGACGAGACGAATTACTTTTGGACAGAATCCAATAGCCTCAGGATATGTTTAGGTGCCGCGCTCCAAATATGGGAACGGTATTCAGGACAGGTCGGATCTGTGCCTTATAGATCATAGCAGCTGGTGGGGTGAAATAGCTCTTGGCACGAAACAAAAAACCAAGTTTTTTGGGATGCACTTTTGGCAATGGACCTCACGTGATTTTCCCAGGAAGGTTATTGCTGATAGTAATACCAAAGCATGATGGCTTCAGTGGTATGGTTACTCTGACTAGTGGTGGGGCACGGTCAAACTTTGAGAAAAGACAGGCTTGTGTTTTGTTTGCATTGAATTCTACCAGTTATTAGATCCCCACTCGAGGGTATTTGCTAAGTCCATATTTATATTATTAACATTTCTTCCTCGTTCATTTCTGGTTCAGAACGATAGGGGCCCTGGAGAAAGCCCAGTATGGAGGGTACTATCATCGGCAAAGAAGCTGTGTACTGGACATGAAGTTGCTTTCAACCAGGTCCCTCGTTGTCTTGAAATAGAAATAGTGTTGGTGCGAATAAGATCCCGCGTTTTAGCATTTATGAGTAGAGTGTCAGATGAAACTCCATCGGCCACTACATGGAGACTGTTTTGAGGAGAAACCTTGAAAAAAAAACAGAGAACACAGCTGAGGGCAAGCCAGACGGAAGCTTGGCGAGGAGTCCTGGTGCCAAACTCGATCAGACGCCTTGGAATCTGTGCCACAGCTAAGTTTCCTTTTCAATGAATGGCTGCCTTGTAGGGGCATGTGACGGAGTCACCAGATTGATCTCTGATGGCGGAAGCCGCCATTACCTATCATTGACTGACAATTCTAGATCTTCCAGATCATTTCGCTAGTGAACATTACTGATGGCTTTTTGCACTTTGGAATAATGGTAGCAGTAGATAGGTCTGTAGGGTGCTAGGTGGGGCCTTTTTGCTTTTGCAGGACTGGCTGCCATTTTCCAGTGGACGGAAATACCCCCAAATTGTAAGAGTGGTTGAACAACTTACCAAAGACAGTGTTGATTCAGGGGCACATTTCAAGAGAACAATCGGCGGGATTCGTCAGATCCACTGAGAGCTGAGTTTGGTGTTGAGACCAACAAAATCTTTCTGATAGTACGTTGTAAAGAGAACGGTCTCCGGGCATGTGACTGTCAATGGGGTGTAATGTTCTTTGGGGGTTGTTTCCCGATGAATGGAATTCCAGCGAAATAGGTGCGCGCAAAGATATTGGCTTTTCCTGCGGCAGTCGTTGCTAGATGTTCCATCTTCTTTGGATTTAGAGGAGGAAATGAGCTGGAAGTGGTGCACCACAGCTTTGGTGAAGACCAAAATGAGGCAGGATCGTGGACATTCAGCGAGTTTTGATCATTTTTGGCATTGTGGGCATCTTTTGAGCATTCAATTATCTCTGCATATGCCTCTAGCTCGACATATGCTGCTCTGGTCTCAGGGCCCGGATTTTTCAGCCATCTATGGTATGCTGCCTAGAGCAGTTTTCTGTTAAACCAGGTCTTATCGGATGATGTTCTTCTTTCGGTGTCGGTACATGTAAGTTTGCATCCCCAACATGATGATTTCAGAAATTGTCTCAGCACATCGTGTTGGATCTACTGAGAGAAACAAACTCTCTTCCATGGAAACGCTAGGAAAAACATGCAGGGGCCTTCCCAGTCAACCGAATTGTAATGCCACATGAGACGGGGGGTGGTATTGTGCAGCTCGATGGTAAAAAAAAATGAAAAGAGCATGTTGTGGAGATGAGGGGTGTGATCAGGTTTCCAAGTGGGGCTGAAACTTCTATTATATACGGGTCAGGGTTGGTGGTGAGAAAGATCTAGTGTATTGGCAGACTGGTTGGCATCAGGGGATGCGGGTTGGTAGCTCTGACCAGTTGTTCCTAGACCATAGTGATGGCGAAGGCCTCGGCTTGACGACCCATCATGAACATTGAAATTTGGGTAGGCAGCGTTATGGCACGGTAGGTCTCACGGAAGTTATGGTTTTGGCTGTGGATGGTTCTCCTGAATGTAGTTTGGTGATAAAAGAAACAAAGAGGTCGTTATGAGAAGGTCAGTAAGAGTGGCCGTGAGCAGCAGGTAATGAATGGCAGACGCATGCATCAAAGTTTTCGGTTCCAAACTCTCTTCACGCTAGCAGAAAGGTTAGCCTTAGCGTAGGGCTCCACCTTTGAACCTGAATCTATTTGTTGATATTATTGATAGGAATTTGTTAAATGTTCCGTATTGAAATGTGCAATAAATTTAATCCAAATTACACCTGATGAGGAAAAGTTCCTGATGCTATGGTGCTTAACTGAAGTTGTTTTACGTTTATTTCGTTTATTTGTCATTGTCAAAAAAATTCTCATTGCTTTTTGGAAGTTTTTTGGCGAAATTGAAATCAAAATGAGTTCTGACGAAGAAATAGGTGCAAATTCATTGAGTAGAGGAGTGCCGATGAGATTCGTCTGGCGGCAGAAAATGTGAAAACAGTCTTGTTACCAGACAAATAAAAAAAGAGGTATGAAAAAAGAATACAGTAAGTTTGTACATGGAAGATTTATAAAAATTAGAATTTACTAAAAGGAATAAGTTCCCCTAGTTTATTTTTTTAAAGTATCTACAGCGTTACCTCTGGTAGTGATCCCAATGTCAACAACCATGCTCAAGCTGAAAAAATATGTCGACATAAGCATGCATTTCAAGGTAATTTCTTTTTCTCAAAAGAAAAAAATGGTTGGCTTCATACCAAAAAAAAATTAAAATTTCAAGTACAAATGACGTGGAATTTTTTTTAAACAACCCTTCTGATGACCTCCTTATTGAAGTGAAGTGAAGTGAAGTGAAGTGAAGTGAAAACGACATGGAAGGTGGCAATGTACAACTGCCATTAGATAACCGCAACCAAATAGCATCTGCTGTAAATTCAAGTAGGGCCAATAATTGCACATTTACAATTAATTTTTATAAAAATAAGTAAATATAAGATTTTAAATAAAATTATTTAAATTTGATTTAACCAGTTCAAAGGGATCTAATAAAAACTTTTCAACAAAAAATTAAACCGACAAAATACGGTACTGGAAAAAAAAATTAAATAAACCTTCTTAGTCTCAATAACTAAGCTCCTAAACCAACGTAAGTAACTAATTTTGAGTCGGCGCCAAACAAACAAGCAAATAAATTAGGTAAGGCGAAAAATGATGCCATCGAGTTGCGCGGTGGCATTCTGATATTTTTTTGAAGTAATTTAATGGAGTTTTCGTTGATTTTTCGTTTTGGCACCGACTCAAGAGTAGTTACTTACGTGGATAGGAGCTTGGATATGAACTAGAAAGGATTTATTTATTTTACTTTCAGTTCCGTATTTCGTCAGTTTGATTTTGTTAAAAATTTTTTTGTTAATGGCTGAAATCTACTTATTACTACCTACTTGTTTTTGATTACTTCCAAAATGCTTACTTCCCCGCACCTTCAACTATTACCCAGTTAAATGTATGATTATCTACTTTACTAGTTGTTTGTAATATAAATTATTTTTTTTTTTGTTGTTCTGGTCAGTTTATTTCGCTTTTGTATATCATTCCATCCTCATAGAATAAAATAGTTGGCGGTCTTAGGAGAACAAAATAATGACAATAACAATCTGTCATTGTCAACTACATATGTGTGCCAATGTTCAGAAGTGAAAATCATTATCCCCTCTTTTTTTCTACCCGTAGGGTGGATGTTTCCATTCGAAATCAAAATATGATCCAACTATGACGTATACCTATCTGATAAAAAAAGAATCATCCAAATCAGAAGAATTGTTGGTCATAGCTGATAGAATCGGTTAACGGACCAGAATTCAGAGGGTGAGTGATCAATATCTTCATTTTGCAACCCTTAGGGGTGGTTTATTTTCAAATTCAAAATGGTTAACATCGAAGTACACCGTATCCACTTAAAAAATAATTATCGGAATCGGACGTCTCAGTAAAAAGTTATGTGTGATCATACATAAAAAAAATATACGCGTCGATTCAGAGAACCTCCTCCTTCTTGGTTTCGTAAAGTTAAAAACCCCTTATCACCAGAAACAAACAAACAACCTACCTCACTCTTTTTAAGCGCCAATCAAAGGCCAAGGAAATGTTTTCTTTCTCGTACCAAAAATGTTCCAATTTCTTCCTGTCGAAATTCAGAACATCCACAGTGCACCCACTTTAAAAAAATAAGCTGAAAAAATTCGTACTTTCGTTGCAGGCGAGCCGTTGCAATATTTTGAATAGCTCACAAAGCACCCATCTAATTGAAGTGGAATCGATATCTTCATACAGCCACTTCTCCCAGTATGAGAATTGATACTTCTAAATGCCTTTTTTTAAATTATTTTTTATTACTGAATTGATTTTTAACAAAGTGATACATGTAATGTCTATTTTAATGAAACTTGTAATGTTTTTCTTTCATTATTTACACTGCTCTATGTGTACCGTCATTTTTATTTTAATTTTATTATTATGTAAAAATATCTCACACAGGCTCTGCTGAGTGGATCTCCTTAAGTTTATTTATTAGATGAACTACTCCTCTTAATTCTTCTACTTTCTATGTAAATAAACTGATTATTATTGTGCAGAAATCACGAGAATATCCTAGTATTCCAAACACTACGTTGTTGAAAAGGCAAACATTCTCATTTAGATATTGACTAGAAATATTTTTCTGTGAATTGAAAAAATCCACGATAAATGAGGTTATCTTGACGATGGAAGATAGTGACTAAAGTTTATCTTTCAGTCGCAGATGATTCCACATCTGATTTTATGTATCCTGTTCATATTTACAACAAATCACTACATTGTTATATTAATGTATTTCGAAATAAATGTTAGTATCTCAATTTTGGTTTCAATTCTTCATTAGCATAATCCGGTAAATGAAGTTATAAAATGGGACTATGAAGAGGTGAGATTTTTTCAGGCAAGCCAAAAATCATATTATCTATATATAATATTTCAAATTCGTTTCCAAAACAATGTTTTTTTAGTCAGAGGTGAGTGGCAAAAGCTGAATTGGTTTTACAGTTGACGAAACAGTTCCTGTGTTCTGAT